>UYYA01003838.1:0-235715 GCA_900624975.1 Angiostrongylus costaricensis | reverse complement strand
ATCGTTCAATAACATCAAAAACAACGACAACGACAACGACAACGAAGATCTGTACCAACCTCGCGTCAGCTTAAGAAGATCGGTTTATAAGATCACATAGATAAATATATCTCTTCGAATACTTCATAGTACTTACAACTCAGTTAAGGTGGCCCTTCGTTAAGTACAGAAGCCCGTTTCTTTTACTGTTTTTCACTTTTACTGGAATGTTAAACGCACCCAGGAAGACCACCGACTCGATGGTCAGAGTTCTTCACGAAAAGCCTAGAAGAAAGATATGAAGCTCCACGAGTCCCTAGAGCGAGCAGAACCCACTGGGCTACTCTTGCATGCGATAGTGAAAAATTGAAGATTTACTGGTGCCCGCTCGAGTCACTCGACGAACAACGGGCAGGTGATATAGGTGATTCAAAAGCCAAGTCATCCGACACTTTGGATAGAATCGACGACCAACTTTCATAAAATATGCAGCGGAAACAAACAATATACGGCAAATAGCAACTAAATTTACAAAAACAAGGGTAGAAAATCGAAGGGAGTATATCCTGTATCCGATACTGAATATCTCAGTGAATTCCTTTCCATCGCTTAATTTTTGATTCCAGGAAGAAAGCTGAAGAAACGAGCGCTACTAATCTCAGTCGATGCCAGAAAACCACCCTTGCTTCCATTACCAAAAGATTAGAATGACATAAAAACCTTGCCTTCGTGTTATAATCTAGACTTTATGTCGAAAGTAATAAAAATATTATGGGACGACCAACTGCCGTTGCTGCCAGTCCGTTGAGACCTTGTTTTCCTCTTTTGTTAGTGGGCGTGTGTATGGGGAAATTCAACAATCCATGGATTTTCAGATAAAAAACACCAGAAGATTTCGAGGATGGAGCAATCGGAAAAGGAAAAGAGACTCCAATTATAAAACATATAACATAAGTAAATGACAGATTAGCACAATGCGATAAGGTGTTGCTGACATGCAGACAATACCAGGTTCAATGCCTGCCCACTCTTACACAGACAATCGATTAATTGGAGCGTTCTGATTTACAAACAAGGAGCCTTAGGCCACAGCAGAAAATAATGGCCTATTGTGCTTTTCCTGAGAAATAAAATTAGCCAAGAATTATCCAATGAAAACGCAGAGAAATTTTCAGGATCGGATTTATCACACAAAAAACGGATAGATCATGGTAAATAGTCAAAAAAAAATTAGCACTATGAAGCACCCTAACGCTGTAATGCACAAAAAAATTACATGTTGTCGAATAGCGCAGCGTAGTAATATGGCGGTGCAATGTGCGGATGGTATTAGGTTCGATTCCATGCCCGTGTTAAGCAAGCCATCCATTATTTGGGGAAAGTCTTTATCAATGATGGAAATAGCAGCCTTTCGTGTTAATCGCTGAGTTTTCATAGAAGTTCTTAAGCAAAAGAAAATCACATTTGCTTAGAAACTAGGGATTTTAATAAAATACGGATAATAGGAATGTAAATAAATAACTTCCTATCAACGATGAGAACGTCATTAGCTAGCTGAAATAAACAATCACTTTCGACCGAGTAGTCGAATGTTTCTCTTCTTAAAGGCGAATGAACTATTACATTTAACTAAATGCTTCAGTATTCTCCTTCTTGTGAAAGGATAAAAAAAAGGATAAAGCTCTCGGCGTTGATCAATCCCTGAGGGATGCGCCATGCATTTAACTTCATTAAGCAACGTTTGGAGGTGATTGAATGCATATCTGGCCTTTACAATGACTCGCAGTGGCCTACCGATGCATCGAGCCAGTGCTGCTACCCTCCCGGACAAGTTTGGTTCCAATTTACCGACTCCAGAGGGATTGAAGGCTTGGTGGGCCACTGGTGCGGAGACTGATCCCATGTGTGTGTCGCAGGGAGCCTCCGACTACTGCGCCTTACGGACCGTATAAGTATTAGTATTAGCATCCGTAGCCATATAGTATTAGTATCGACTGCAAACACCTGCGGTCCGGAGTTTTGCAAATATGTCAGCATTGTTAAAGTTATATTTCACAATATATACCCTGCCGTTAAAAAGAGTAGGCAGTAAATAATAAGTTAAAATTGTGATTATAACTTCAGCTTCGGCTTAACTGGATTCGTTGCCGATTTGGGCTCCCCAGATCAATCCCGTTGACGGGTAATTGCTGATGGCAAAAGATCGATAGAAGTAGCTGAGAGACAGGCGAAACGAAGGTTCCGCATTGTATGGTGGTGAACGCGTTACTCCCCGGAAAGGACAATAGCGAGTTCGTTCCCCACCGCAAACACCTGCGGTCCGGAGTTTTGCGAATATCACAGCACCATTGAGGTTATGATGATAATATTTAAAATAATGTCGAAAATGAATAATAAGAAAAAGAGCAGTTGCTGTAAAAATGATGCAAACTGAAGGTTGGAACCCGGCGTTAGTGGATGGGCAACAACATCGGCCGACGTGAGTCATACGATCGGTCAGCGAGTAATATGAGAAGTCATCTACTACGAATTCGTTACGGGTGGTCATTGCTAACTAAATAATTTTAGCACTTAGTCGGTTATCGGCGCGATGCGACAAACACCGTTCCTTCCCATCACCAAGACCTGTGACCACCATTGTCGTCGTGATGCTTCAGCTGTGATACAGAAATGAAAGTTTCTGCAAATGCACCAAAAATGTAGCACAGAATTTTTGCGGTTAAGTCGAGGCATCGAAATTGTGGTGGACTGGCTTCGTAGAACACAGTAGTTGCATTCATTTGCCAGATCCAAATAAGTACTTGTTAAAAATAGAATGCTCGATATTGTACTAGTTTGCCAAACAGACGAGGACGACCACAAGGAGAAGGCAACAACAGCAGCAACAATGACGTTGTCAGCGACGACAACGAAGATAATGAAAATGTCAGGCAAATGTTCTGGATCAGTGGACGCTCACTAGACGCCGTGATTGTGTTTAACTGAGCAGACTGCTTTTTAATTCGACCTTTCCAATTCCCAAGAACGACTTTCTGTTAACCTCGGCATTGATTGATAATTCGATGTTTTTCTTCAATAAGCAGACACGAGGTTGCTATTATAGGATTTATTAGGTTACATTAGCTGATGTTTCGGCGGTTTCGCCTTCTTCAGGGCCTGGAAAGGTCAAATTGAGATGCAATCTACTCAGCCAAACACTTTCACAACCCTAGCAGATAATACTTAACAAATAAATTTGTACTCGCCTAAGAAACAGAAACAGCTGGTCATAATAGAAGGGCATTTCCTGCTCGTTTCACTTCAGAGTTAGCTGTTAAAATTATGAAAGCATGACTTTCTCACAATGGCTGCCTGGGTCTAACCCTCAATTTCTTTAGCTAATCAGAGGTTTCGATGCCAGTTTTTCACAGAAATCGTGTTGAATCCCATGATTAAGCTACCAAACAGCTATTAATGGAAGACATTGGCTCCCGATTGTCGGCAGATGCATATATAAGGCCAAGTAATAAAAAATGGAGATAAAAAAAATAAAAACAAATAGAATAAAAGATTAGTCTCAGTGAGGGAAAAATATTGAGCTCAGACAAGTGAAGCAGCACTTGTTATTCTGCAATGACCCTAACACGGGGCTTGTCAAACGTTGCGGTTAGAGGTGTCCTGCAACGCACACATGGAGTTTGGTTCCCTTTAACACTAGGCATACTAGGTCTTTCAACCCTTCGAGCTCAAGAAATTATTACTAGACTGGTCTAGGAAAATACAATAACATTTATTCTATGGACAATAATTACTAGACTATAGTAGCTTTTTTGCAATTAATAAAAATTATTGTAAGCTGGGATACGTTCCGTATGTGTTAAATGGAACGAAGAGAGGAATCCTCAGAAAATGGTTCGTTAAAATAAACGAAGGCCGACGGGTATGTAATCGGAACAGAAATATGGCATCGGTTATAGCGGATAGCAGACACAGACGGACGTAAATTGTGATCAGCGGAGCGTAGCAAAAATGATCCAAATGGAAAGCTGTAGTGGAGCGAACTAGTAATAAGTCACATTCAAAGCCAATGGAATGAAAGTAGTGTATGAATAGAATGGCGTTTAGAATACTTTTGACTAAAGATGATAGATGTTGCCGTAGCGATGAGGACACCAATTTTAATACAAAAGTGGTAATTCCAGCATGTCATGTGAGTCAGAGAAATTCAATCCGCTCTTTGTCTTTTAGCTGCAATTCATTGAGATATTTCTCAATCTCACGACAACCACTCCCAGGTCTGCCCATCCCTCCCTAAACACTTTGCCTCACTTTTGGGAGGTTTTTAACCTTGCGAGTAGGGTTCTTTCGCTCCAGGCAGCGATTCCTGTTAGATTCCACTATGGACCAACCAACCGAAGGCGATGTGCGGCTTTCGGAAATATTCTACTAAGAAACAGGAGTGCTTTAAAGCCATCTCAAACATGTTTCAGATTTTCCTGTTCAGCTCAGACTTTTATTACAATGGCGTACTTGTAAAATTTCATTGGGATGCTGTTTTTTCACGTTACTTTGCGTTATTAAAAAGACAAAAACATTAATAAAAAAGTTAAGAGCACGTGTAGCACAGTGCGTGAAGGTGTGGTGCAATACACACGTGGTCACTGTTAACATCCCGCATCCTGAGTTCACCAAGGTTTCTATCTCTCTGGAGCTAGAAAATCACCAGCAGAATTGGCTGTGGGGGTAAAGTACTATTTCATACATCTGCAGGCTAAAAAAGTCATTAAACGGCCCAAATATCCCTACAATCACCTCTAGGATGCTGCGAATGGAGTCGAATGCATGATACATCAGGAGATTTATCGACGCCGAACTGTGTATCCTTTTTCTCTTCTTTTTGGTAAAAAAGATGCGGTCAGCAAATGATAAGCAGAAACGAGTGCAAATAAAAAAATGACTTCCCACGAAAAGTTTGTACAGTTGGTAGAAGTTTAAGGTTCAATTAGTTTTAAAGAAACAATTTATCAGACTCACATTTAAATAACACAAGCAAAAGTGTATTGGTGGAAATTTGCAGAAGTGGTGCGTGCGCCGGATAAAGCCTGGAAGTCAGCCAAATAAGTAGCAAACCGTTGTTTATTGAGCACAAATAAAGCTCTTGACGACGCATGAAAAAGTCATTAAGGATGAGCGATATTTGTTTAGCATGAGACGAGAATGGAACTCTTTTTACTGTGGCAGTGGAAAAGTTTGCGACCATTTATACTAACTAACAGGTGCGTTCTAGGTGGGACTAGAGGTCGTCCCGCTCTCCTAGCCAAACAAGCTCTCCGTTCATTCGCAGCCGGCAAATTGGTACCGGACGTGTCTAAGAAGATAAAAACATTGATTTCATGTAGCAGCTGCTCTCACAAGTTATTGAATAGGTCTGATGTGGATTCATTCACCTCTGCCAGACTACAAATTGAGCCTTATGCGTTGAGCATCCTTGAAGAGTCTAAGAATGCTGAATTCTTTTATCTATCCTAATAATCGTTTTCCAGAATGTCTTAAACCTTCCCTTAAACAAGAGCGTGACCGTAGGAGCCATGTGATGGTCGGCCAGAATAACGGTCGGTTTCAAAATCAACTTAAATTAGCTTTCAGTCAATGAATTTAAATAACCTTTTCTCGGCATATGGCAAATTTTATTACCTGAAACAAAAACTATTAGGAACTACAAAATTTTAGAACGGAGTACAAGCTGTTTTCATTTCTATATGAGCTAACATCACGCATATTACGCAGATTCCAACACTTGTATTTGACTCGTTTTCTCACATCCACCACTTTCAAACCGTTACGGATTTGCATCTGCGATCGACTGCTGTTGTGGAATTTTTATCATCCTTATGAATTTCGTTGAGTGCTAATTGCACAGATTCTAGCTGTTATCTTGGGATTGTGCAAGGGCGTTCCCACGTGGGTATGGAGTGACCGGATCCCACGTAAGCCTGGTATCAATTTTCTGAACCTGAAGTGGTGTAGGCTCGATGGACCACGGAGGAGTAGAATTATCGTTTTGCTCATAATGAGGAGCATTACGGCCGCTGAGCTGTTCTTTCGCTTTATCCTTATCTTTACGAAATTCTGGAGCAGCTCGTAAAGTACATTTATTCCAGTTTACTATTTCAGGGCTCAGATTTTCAGCAACCAAGTGAACAAGCGGGATTTCGTCTAGAAGGACACATGATGTTTCCCAATGTATCGTTTATGCTTGCGGCTGTCATTTTTCAGTAAGGGATTTTACTTACTTGGATACTTGAACAGCCCATCCTCACTTGTGCGGATCCCAGCATAATCACCACAGGCAGTCGCATCCTCTGTGGATCAGAGGGAGATTTGCCATTAGTTTGGTACCAGGACGGTGACGAATACTAGTATTGGTTTACTCTTAACTGGAATTACTGATGGAACGCCGGATTCCTTCTCAGCGTGAGAGACCCTGCCGTGGGGACGAATCCATTCGCTGTACATCGCAGCCCGATACCCGTAAACACCTCTCAGCCACGATGAGGCGGTAAACAGTTGGGAGAGTTGGAAACTTTGCAGAATTAAATTTCGTTAACAGTTTTTTGGAAGTTTCAATTCTACCAAGGTTTAAAAGTAAGAGAAAGCTGCATAGGAATGTAACTAAGTATAACGTGATAGAGCAAGGTTCCTTCTATAAATTTAAAATATTGTGAGCTTCTGTAAAACTCTAGCGATCGCGAAATTACGGCTACTTTTTCGAAAACCACTGAAAGGTTGAAGTCGCACTCAATTTATCATTCATTTATAAATACTTTATTAGCGTTGGTATAAAGCCACTGACGAGTCATATGAAAGCAACAAAGTACAAAAGAAAAAGAAAGGATGAAAGGATCTAAATGAAAAGAGACGTGTTCTTGTGGAGAGTAAACACATGGAGACGGTAATTCGACAATGATGAATTATAATTTTTACGGAAAACAGCGATCAATAGATAACGAACAAAAGGGCTCAATGGCGGAAGATTTTTTGGATGCAAATCAAAACATTGTTAGAATCTTTAATAATGCGGAAAATAGCATATTAACAGCCTATCCTTTCACAACACCCTCCTCGGCTAAGTTCCGAAACCCTATTTGTCCAGTCAAAAAACTTCTGATGTTCGTTCAGACTGTACAGACCTCATTATGATGTATCGGGTGGCGACCGGACAAGATCACTACATTCTGTCCTAGTTTTCCTTTACGTCAATTAGGTATCAGTTACCATTTGTTTTTGTCAAAGTAAAAAAAATAAAGGAGAAAAGGATAGAGTTCTCAGCGTTGATCAATCCCTGAGGGATCCGCCATTCATTCGACTTCATTATGCATCGTTGAAAGAGTTGAATACATATTAGGCCTTTACAATAACCCGCGGTGGCCTACCGATGTATCGAGCCAGTGCTGCTACTCTTCCCGATAAGTTTGGTGTCAAGTTGCCGACCCCAGAGGAATAGAAGGCTTGGTGAGCCATGGGCGCTTGGATTAATACCATACCTGTTGCAGTACGCCACTGCGTCACACGCGCCCTTAAGAAATTGTATTGGTAGAATGAAATTTCCATCCCAGAGACGGTGAGACCTTAGAATCAGCAAATTTTTTTTGTATTTCGTTTTTCATTAGGTCGTCTGGCTCAAATTTCTTTTACGGAACATTGTTCGCTTATCTAACTACAAGGTTTCTTAAAATTTGTGACATTTCTCTAAGCAAGCGAATAAGCAATTGTCGTGTGTCCGCCTTCAATCATTTTCCTCCCTTTCATACTTTTCGTTTTACGTTCTCATTTTTCCCGGTGTTATGACTTTACTGTTCTTGTTTCTTCACTGTTAAGAGGACAATGTTCATTTCTAGTACTTACTGAACTTTTTGATTGATAAGAAACGGAAAATAATTATCAATCGCTTTGTTCTCTCCCTAAGAGGAAAACGTTCTCCTGTATGTGCTCGCTGTCATCTTAAAGCATTTCTCACAATTTTCTATAATCTAGAACCTTTTGTATTTTAATTTTTCAATGCGGAGACAATGATGTTCTAAATCTCCAAATGTGAAAAAGTGGAAAACGAAGGACAAGGAACGGAAAGTGATGGGTGGAAAGAATCGAGCGGAGTATTACCACTGAATATCATAAGTCATTTAGCTAAAAGCTTTGTTTAAATGAGAAAAATCATGAAACGAAGAGACGGTTTTTTTTTTATTTCATACGACCCATCCTTCACATCTAATGCGCAAATCCCTGCAGTTCTCTCATTCGATTAGTTTCCTCGCATCCATCATCGGTAAAGGTATTCTAAGTTTTTACTTGTGGGTTTGGCCCTGTTTGAGGATTTCGCTTTCACCATGAATGTCGTTAAATGCTGGTCGAGTCAATTTTCACTGAAGTCCTGAGATAGCCGGGCCAGAGCTTTCCTACTTTGGTTACAAAGAGTGAATTGTTTCCACACAATTCCTTCACCAATTTTCCCATCAGGAGGTGTAAGAAGCCTGTTGAACTTCGAGTGGGATCGAACGAGTACTTTGCTCGTGATGGCCGGCATCACCGCGACTGTGCTCACTGCCCCCTATTTCATAGCGATAGTGTCAAAATAGCAAGTATCATCAAATTCATTATCAGGGTCTAGTTTTCCTTGCAGAGAAGGAGTTTTTAACAGAATTAATTTCGGCAGAAAACCCAAATCTTTCCCATGCAGGGATTCATTGCTTTCCTGAAATCATGTTCCACAACGAAGATCCAGAAAATCGCTATTTATAGAATGAGCGACATTAGAATTTCATGCAAGCCAAAAAAATAGGCAAGCGAACTACTATGATGGAAATGTCATTGTGTCATTTTCAGCTGGTTGAACCTAGAACGAAGTTGGAAAACGGAGCACAGTGAAAAGAAGACCAGAGGTTTAGAAACATTTGAGTAGAACAAGTCTAGTGAATATTAATTATTTTGCTGTGACCTTTTTAAACCCAATATAACTGCTTTAAAAATCGTCCGATTATAGATGCTTTTCCTTCCAACGGTTTACCCCCTCCTCGTTGCTGGAAGGTGTTCTGGGTGTTGGGCTGCGATCTACAGTAGAGAATAGAGAATTCAACTCTCTGGCAATGTCTTCCAAGCTGATAAGGGGTTCGGAGTTTTCAGTAGGAAGCCCAGCTGAAAGTAAACCACTACCAGTGTCCGTCGCCTTCCTGGTATGAAACTCGTCGCATGGTGGCAAATCTCCCTATAATCCGCAAAGACAGCGACTGCTTGTGGTGGTGACGACCTGAGACCGACTCTGGCTAGGCCGACCTCGGGATTCAGGAAACCACAATGGCTTAACCAGCAACTCTCCGATAAATGGTGATTATGCTGGAGCCTGCACAACCAGTGAGGAAGGATCGTCCAGGTGTCCAAGTAAGTATAGATGCCCTTAATTTAGTGGCAATCTGTTATGACAATAACAATGGAGGAAAAAAATTATACAAACGTTTAATGTGTTTTCGCATAAAGGCAAAACCAACTGCCTTTTTTTTGCTTCTCTTCGAGTCGTTTATCGTTTAGTTCTGTGGTAGCCGGAAAAGAGGATTCGCATAGCATCCGGTCGTATTACAGAGTTTCTCGTTAGAGCGTAATCATCTCCACTTACAGAGGCATGTTCACTGACAAACTGAAAGAAAAACAGGGAAACAAAACAAAGTAGTATTTTCATAAATATGTAAGCTAACACGAGGATGATGAACAACATTTATTCGACTTATGTTTCAGCGCCTTCGGTTCTTACAAGACCGCGTTGATCCGAGTTGACGGTCCACGCTTGTTCAACGTCGCTATATGGGTCCTCGTTGTCACATCGCGTAGAATCTGCTTAAGTGTAACACCGGCCAAATGAAGTAAGCTCACTCGGTGGAGTCTTTTTATAGAAAGCTAATGTTGATAGAGTTGTTGACTATCGATAATTATTGGTTTTTTCTCAGCTATGGGACGGGTGGTCCCGCTGGTAACATCACTGCTTTGTGTAAAGCAAACCGCTGAAACGTCAGCCATAGAGCAACAACAATAACAAGAACGATACTTACTTACTTGGATACATAGATGGCCTATCTTCGCTGGTTGTGCAGGCCCCTGCATAATTTCTCGTTTTTTCGCAGTTTTCCTGGTTTAGCCATTGCGGTTCCCTAGAGTTGCGAGATCAGCCTGGCGAAAGTCTGCTCCAGGTCGTCACCACCACAGGGAGTCGCAGCCCTTGTGGATCAGAGGGAGATTTGCCAGCATCCGACTTTGATACCAGGACGGTGGTGGATCCTGGTATTGGTTTACTCTTAGCTAGGCTTCCTGATGGAAATGGCACACTGCTCAACCTGGAAGGACCTTCCAGAGGGGATGAATCTCCCCGTTGTACATCGCAGCCCGACACCAAGAAACATTTCCCAGCTTAGATGAGCCGGTAAAACCGTTGGGAGGAACAAGAACGATAACTTATACCAGCCTTGCATCAGCTGAATAAGAGGAGTTCGTAGAGACATATTTGCATATATATATATATATATATATATATATTGTATATAGTGGTATCGATTAGTTTCTCCCCGGCCTATCCATCCTTTAGCATCCGGTATCATTTTCAGTTGACCTAGAACGTACCAATGTCTTAAAAACCTGCTTTCCGTTAACCTTGGCATGAATAATCAATATTTTTAGATGATCATGATGATGATTGAACAAAATGGGACGAAGAAACAATCGAATGAACGGCGAACTCTTAGCCAAGATGAGGACGAGCTTACCATCTAAACAACTCGGGTCAACTACTGAACAAGCATTTCATTCGGTTATCTAAGTTCTAGCGTTATTTTAGTATTACATGGATACTTGGGACCCATTGCTCGCGCTTACCCCATCATAATTTATATCTGCTGATCTAGCCACTGTGGTTCCCAGAGAGTCCAGTGATCAACCTAGACGAAGCCTTCCTTAGGTCATCGCCACCCAAGGTAGCCGCCGCCCTTGTGTATTAAAGAGAGATTTGCCACTATATGAGTAGCTTGATATCAGGATGGCGGTGATTCATGGTTTCGGCTCACTCTTGGCTGAGCTTCTCGATAGAGAGGTTGGACTCGCTCTCAGCTGAGGAGGCCCTGCTAGGGGTATTCGGTATCTCAATAGAAAATTCGAGTTGAGAAAGTGGGATAAATTCGGATCTACAAAACCCATCGAGAACTTTCATCAATCAGAAGAATACAAAGAGAAGGCGGATCATTGATGGTCAATTAGCGACATACGCGCGGTGGTTGGCGGATAGATGATGAAGTTGAAAAGAACTCGAAAGTAATAAAATAGTGGAAAGAATATGACATGGACATGACGAAGAAAAAAAATAGAAAAAAACGAGAAGGTGCAAGAAGATCAGTGCAATTCAGAACAAAGAACAAAAAAAAACGAAGAGCAAGGAACAGGAATTCTCTAAAGTATATTTACGTATTATTGCACACTGCCTTTGCTGAGTTTATGCGAGGTCGATGTATGTTGTCGTTATTGTTGCTGTTCAATGAAATATTCCACCGAATCAAAAAGCTATCGTTACATAAGCCGTCCAGGATCGGAAGGAGGTGAAATCGCCGAGACGTCAGCCACTGAACAGCAACAACAACAACAACAGCGACATAGACAAATTGTGCCAACCTTATCACCTCAGTGGGGGTAGTTTGTAAAGATGTGTAGATACGTCGATCTATGGAAGTGGTAACGATGTCCGTCATCACGAGCACGGTGCCAATTCGATCACTCTGGGTCAGCAAATCGGTACCGGACCTGTCTGAGAAAAACCACTCTCTGAACTCCAACTGGGAGCGCTTCAGTCTCACTATTTTAGGACTCCAGGAAAAATTGCTCGATCATTATTTTACCACATTCAAAATGAAATAAAGATCCTCAAGCAGCAGCGGAAGCCACACGTAAAGTTGGAAAGTCTTCGTGAACAACGGATGCGAGGAAACGAATCGAATGTTAAAGTGCTGGGATCCGCGCGGAGACGTGAAGACGGGTCATATAAAATAAAAAATAAAAGTGATTTATGAGAAAGTTTATAAAAATCGGTCTTTCGAGTTATTATGCAAAGTCTTGTTACCTTGGAATTGGTTTTTCTCATTTTCTTCCAGATTCTCACAAATTTTCCTTTTATTCTTTAGAAAGTATTGCTTCTGCAAACTCCAATATGTCACGAGCGCGGTGCTGGATCGACCTCGACTCGGGACCAGCAAGCCTCTCATTCCTTCTGGGGTAAAAATTGGCTGTCTAAGCACTCCAGGACGGTTTGGCTAGAGCAGCGTTCAACGGCATTCATTAGGCAGACCACATTACTTAGGCAGCAGCGAAATGAACACGTGAAGAGTTCGAAGTCTTTCATGGACTATGGATTCGAGGAAATGAATCAGATGCAAGTGCTGAGATCTGAACAGAAGATATGAACAGAAAATACAGGCTCATATAAAGGGGAACTTGAAATTGCAATATTATGTCGTATAAGTAACACGGCTCCTACAAATTTCTGCATGTCTGGAAAACGAATCTCCTTAAAATCTATTTGGAAGCAAGAAACGCTTCAATAAAGAGTCAGGTTAATTTTTGTAATTATGTCCCCATTCGAGTTTTTCTTACAAACAGTCATTATCATTTTTTCGAGTGTTTATATTTTCATGAAGCTTTTTGATTTTTGCATGCATAATTAATTCGAATGTACTTATTGGGAACGTGGACAAATTATGTGTGAAACCATTTTGCATAATCTCTAGCGGTGCTTTGTGTGGACAAAAACTTAGGCAGAATTTATCCTGAAGATTGCCGAGGGAGGAAAGGTTCGTAGCGTGTACAAATTTTACTTGAGTCTCCGGCATGATACGTCTCGTTCATGCCTCAAATATATCGTCGCTGAATTTCTCAGCATCAGTTTCCCTTTGTTGCTAAAAATTAACCCACATCAACATGATACTTACTGACATTGTTTTAGCTCATAAAAACAAGGCAAACAAAGAAACCTCAGAAAAGTCTAAAAGGAAAATTTATGAGAATCTGGAAGAAAATGGGAAGAACCAATCCCAAGGTAATAAGGCCCTGCAGAATAACTCGAAAGACCGACTTTCTATAAACTTTCGCATAAGTTATTTTTATTTTTTTATTTCATATAACCCGTCTTCACACTATTGTGAGGATCCCAGCACTTTCCACATTAGATTCGTTTCCTCGCATCCGTTGTCCACGAAGACCTTCCAACTTTACGTGTGGCTTCCGCTGCTGCTTCAGGATTTTCATTTCATTTTGAATGCCGTAGAGTACTGATCGGACAATTCTCCCTGGAGTAGTGACATAGCGGGACTGAAGCGCTTCCAGTTGGAGTGCAGAGAATGATTTTTTTTCAGACAGGTTCGGTGCCGATTTCCTGACTCAGAGGGATCGAATTGGCACAGTGCTCATGATGACGGACATCATTACCAATACCATGGACCGATATATCTACATATTCTTACAAACTGCGCTCCGCTGAGCTGATAAGATTGGCACAAGTTGTCTATGTTGTTGCTGTTGTTGTTGTTGTTGTTGTTGTTGTTGAATGCTCCTGCAAAAAAATGAATAGAGATGACCATTAAAATGACCGCCAATGAGAAATTTTCAAGGAAAACAGTAGTAGAAAGAGACCATTGTTAAACACATTTTGTATCAATTTCGTGACCGACTAAATACTATTTAAGCCTTAGTACTTCTGCTCCAGCGCTTAAATCAGTGTGGATGCCATAATGCGTTGTATTCAACTCTTGCCGGCCCAGTTGATCATTATTAGAATTGATAAATGATTCTATTGCACAATTTTTCCAACGTTTCCCGCTTAAGTCTCGTATTATTCTCTAGGAAATGATTCTGTAGAATTCTATGGATATTTCGACAACTTTTATTTACTGCCTACTAATTTTTAATGGCTGGGTATTATGTAAAATATAACCATAATGTTCCTGAGATATTTGCAAAAATACGAACAGCTGGTGCCGATGGTGGGGAACAAATGCGCTGTTACATTTTCCGGGGACTGACGCGTTCACCACCACAGCATGAGAGTCCTTAGTTTTGCTTGTTTCTCAGCAGTGTTATTGACCTATGGGTGCTATCAACAATCACTCGTCAACAGGAGTGACCTGTGGAGCACAAATCGGCATGAACCCAGCTAAACCGAAGCGATGGTATAGACCGCAATGTCGTCAATTGTCGATAACACGGCTAATAGACAAGCGAAACAAAGGACTCGCATGGTGTGATGGTGAACACGTTAGACCCCGCAAAGGGTAGTAGCGTGTGTGTTCTCATCGCAGATACCAACGGTCCGGAGTTTTGCAAATATCTCAGCAACATTGCCGTTCTATGGATATTTTTCCCCAGCACGCAACTTAAATAACAACCGCTTTTACAATGTTTGACTTTTATTTGCTGCTTATTATTTTTTTTTCTTAAGGTATTATGTGAAATACAAGCACAGCGATCTTGACATACGACCAAAACTCGGAACCTCAGGTGAGCTGCCGGTATTGTTTTACTTTTCGCTCTGAGTGATTCAACTTTTAACAACCTAGTCAAGTTTGCTTCGTGGAAATCTGCTTTTATCACGGGACTGGGCGAAAAATCTATTGGTATCATCAGAACGACTTCTATCTCAACGCCATTTGTCAGTGGGAGATTTTTCTCAACGGCAGCCATATTAGGATGCCCTCAGTGTCGTTTCGCGGCTAGATTTATTACACTCCAACACCGTTTAAGCTTCTAAAATGCTTTTCTTTTAAAGTGTAAAATCTCGAAATGATTTGCTACAGAAGACGTAGCTCCACCTTTTTAAACTTTTTCGTTGACATTTATGGTCGTTGTAAACCGGTTGCGGTCAGTTGGGTTCATATAAATGCTACATCTCCTGCCAATTTTCGATTCCACCGTCTACTGTTGTTCATGCTGACATTTGCCTTCTCATTAAACTTCTTCTTCTGGTTGGAAACTAAATAAAACTTGGGTGAATAACCCTCAATAAACTTAATCTAACTTACCCTTCTTTCTTCGTTTGGATGCACCTTGAAACAAATCGAATGTGACTTAGCCTATCATTTTATGTCACCTAAATGGGTGATCCGTGTGGCATTCCGGTGTTAAACTGTAAAGTAGCGACTCGTGCTTCTAATTGGCTCTCCGAAAATGAAGTCGAGCTCAAGACCCATCCTGAAACCTAGTTGATAGTGGGCCAATTGCAAGAATAGTAAATGAGCCAAAACAAACCTTATCACCAAGCGATGAGTCTCTGACATTGTGGAGACATTTCTTGCCGAGGACCAATAGGCACCTTATAGTAGGACACCATATCCTTTACAATAACTTTATTCTATATTCCTTATGGTAATGATTTATGCCTGCACAGATGTGATACGAAGTATTTGCTACAACAACAATAACAACAGTAGGTCACTCCAAACTCACTCTAAACAGAATCTGTCCACTCTTGTTTACTCCCTAAGGCACACATCTTTGCGGGAACATTAGCACTCTAAATAAAAGTGTATTCATTACGAATGTGTCGTTTTCTTGTTCAGCAATCGCGAGGTTTTTAAACAGCATACATTTACTTCCATGAAAACACAATACAATACAACGCTAGCTGACGTTTCGGCAGTATCGCCGTCTTCAGAGCCTGGAAGGGTATGCTGATATACAATCTACTAGGCCAAACGCTTCAATAACACTTACAAGAAGACGAAGAACTCTCTGGCAATTACATAATCAACAACTTCTCGAAAAACCCACCGCTTTTTCGTGACTTCCAATGAGGAAGTTTAGAACAGCTGATTATAGTCGCATGTGGTTGACGACTGCACCATCCCACATCAAAAATCGATGCGAACGTACGAGATCAGGTCGCGTATGATCTCCGGGCATTCGTCCCTGCTATTCATTGTAGGGCTTTTGGCATTGATCCAAAAAGCCTCAAGGAGTTTTCGCGCTGGTGTTTTGGACTCCTGTGCAAGGATATTGACTTTCACTTCAAAATCGTCTCCGCTGTATTCATTACATCTAATAGGACAGAGTATTGTTTACGCTCCTGTGCAAAGCTATTTCTGGTGCGGTAGTGACGTATGAGGACGATTTAGAGGTCTGTAGCCGCACAACATTTCCACAGCTCTAAGGTAAAATAGAACAGCCGCGGTTGGCTAAAGAGGCTTAAACACTGGCGTTCCCACCACTCGACACCTCCGTTTTCCTATTGTGATGGAACTGTTTTAGGGTATTTTTATCCATGCATCTTTAAAATTATGTGATATTATGTGAAATACAACCACAAGAATCTTGAGGTACGAGCAAAACTGCAAACCTCAGGTGAGCTTCAAACCCGCGACTACTCCATCAACGGCTTCATTACACCACCGAGGTCCTGGCTTTGCGTTTCTTCCAACCACTTTTTTGCTCATACCTCAGTATCATTGTGTTTGCAATTCACGCAACAACCTGTCGTAAAACGACGCATGCACTCGCAAACCTTATGGAACGGAGAGAAGCTGCAGAAGCAAATTTTTTGGCTTCTGAGAAAAAATCATTTACAACCGGACAACTGCTTAAAACTGATGGTGGAAGAAGAGTGTTGAGCTACGAGCAAAACTTGGAAGCTCTGGTGAGCTTCGAGCCCTATGCAAACCTATTATTGGATCCAAGCTAAAAACCTGGTTTGTTACATAGAGAGACGTATCGTTAATGCTGTGCTGCTTTGTCATTGAAGTGATAAAAATTTTTAAACTACTACATACAAACATCTTTTTAAAATTTTTGAACTTACACGAGGTTGATGAACAAATTTCCTTCGGCCAACGTTTCGACGTCTTCGTCTTCATCAGAGCCGATGATCCGTGTCGGTAGCCCACAATAGTTCGTTATCTCGAGGTGGCGTCTTCGCTGTCGTACCAAGACTGGATATTCTTCAGTGAACACCGCACGAATGAGCCATGCTCATCCAGCAGCGCTCTCTTATTGTTATCTATTAAAAATTGTTCTACTACATATTAGTATTGCCAATATAATTTATTGAAATTTGGTCGAATTTTACCAGTTGTAATCTGTTGTTAAAAATAATTTTTTATTTAGCAGTATTTAGCATTATTTCGTTGCTTTGCAAAATGTGAAATTCCGGAAAATGTGCTGTTGGAATCCGTTTGCCTCATATTTAAACCGTTTAGGTGTGTGGCAGACATGGCTCTTGTGGCTATAATAACGGGTATGTGCAAACCTTCTATGCTTTTCTCAACCTTCTGTACTTGATTCTTATTCCAGGAGCTTCGTCGGGAATAGGAAAGGGTACTGCTGTACGTTTCGCTCGTGAAGGATATGCGTTATCGCTGAGCGGTCGAGACGAAGAAGCGCTGTCCGAAACAGCCAAATTGTGTAAGGAAGCTGGAGCTGCTGATGTTAGTACATCGAATTTACTTAGCATTGTTTCCACCCATCTGTTTTTTCTACCATTCCCGCAAATTTTCAACAACAGAGGCAGTTGTGGCGGATTCGCACCTAGGTTATGTGGTGNGCGGATTCGCACCTAGGTTATGTGGTGACAAATAAGAAGGCAAACCTAATTTACCAATCGGAACAACTCAGTAGTTAGTGACATTTTCAAAAATGGTTAATAGATGCTGAGTTGTTTGCAAAACTCCGGACCGCAGGTATCTGCGGTGGTGATCGGACACACTACTAGACTTTCCGGTGGATAACGCGTTCACCCCCACGCTATGTGGATCCTTTGTTTCGCCTTTTCTCGGTTAGACTAGTGATTAACAGAAACAAATTTTGAAAAAACTACAGGTGAATCCTTTTTTTCTGTGTTGTTTAAAGACTGTTTTACTTTTGCCATTCAGGATTAATTAACATAATTAATGACAAACCCGTTTTATCAAGGTGATTGTCACTGCTGGTGATCTTTGCATTCAATCGAATGCCCAGAAGCTTCTTGATAACACCATAAAGCAGTATCAGCATGTTCATACTCTGGTAAGGCACTTTGTTAACCGGACGACTTTAACCTTACTATATGGAACAGTGTACTCGTTCGCGTTCGAAATAATAACTGCTGTTCAAATAGAAATTCAAAATCAGGTCAACAATGCGGGAATATTGACCAATGGAAGCGTCATCGATGCTGATTTAGACTTATTCGATCGCCAAATGGACGTTAATGTAAGAAGGTAGATCGATATTTTACGAAGCTCCAACGGGACCTAATATGGATTTACAGTGCTCTTTTTTAGTGTTGTCCAACTGACAAGGCTAGTTCTTCCCCACATAATAAAGTCTAGAGGAACGGTGGTGAACGTGTCAAGCATTGCAGGACTATGCCCGGTATGGTTTCTCTGCTACGACAGTTTTGGGCGATGTTTCTTTCTCGCGGTGTAATTTTCTGGTTGGATCTACTCAAGGAAGCTGAACAGTTTTGACATAGTTTTCAGTTTGCTGGCATTACGTACTACTGTATGTCGAAATCGGCTCTAGATCAGTTCACGAAATGCCTAGCTCTTGAGATGGGGCCTCACGGAGTGCGCGTTAATTCTGTGAAGTAGGTTCATTTTTTTGTTCCCGTAATTTCGTAGAAGTGCAGTTTCACTACATTGATTGACTATGTTGCTCAAACTGAAAATAACTCGGATCACTCATTCCTATAATATAGCCATCTTGGTGTTTTTAAATAAGTGGTCGAGGATCACGAAATCTCGCTTATGATTTGGAATAAGACAGAAGTGCAACCACAATGATGCTGAAACATTTGAAAAACTCCGGACCGCTGGTGGCCGGTTTGAGCTCCCCAAATCAATCCCGTTAACGCGTGATTGCTAATGGCACTGATCAATAAAAAACCTGCTGAGGGACAGGCGAAACGAAAGACCCGCATGGTTTGGTGGTAAATGCGTTAGCTCCCGGTAAGTGTAACAACGTGTTCGATCGCGACCGCAGACATTTCGGTTCAGAACTTTGCAAATACCTCAGCATCATTGTAGTTGCATTTCACACAATACGCTGACGTAAAAAATTGTTGTAGGCAGTAAATAAAAAAGTCAACATTGTAAAATGATCCACTTTTAGCCCAGGCGTTATAGTTACCGAAATACAAAGGAGATCGGGCATGGACGAAAGCAGTTATCAAGAGGTAGACTTGAATAGTGCTTTGCAGATCTTTTCCCCACTATTTCCCATTTGTAGAAATTCTGTTCTTTTAAGTTCTTGGAAAAAGGAAAATCAACACATGTGCTTGGACGTGTAGGAGAAGTATCTGAAGTGGCTGAGGCTATTCTGTTCCTCGCTTCTGATAAGAGTTCGTTCACGACAGGCGAACTACTGAGAGTTGATGGTGGAAAAGGAATTATGTATCCACTCTAGGCTCTGCTTCCGCTTTCTTTGCTATCTCAGCTCTTCTTATTGTACTAGACATTATGTTTCTCAGTTTTCATTTTTTAAAACTCGAATTGGCTTACCTTACAATAGTAGCGCGAAGTGCTCATTTACAAAGAGGAACACCTTAGGAAGAATAAAAAATAAATGTGCATTGCAGATAGCTATTGTAATAAGAATCTTCGTAGTTGCCTATTATTTTCCTTCCGCTTTATCTCTACGAAACTGCACTGTCATCAAACAAAATTTTGAGCACTTCAACAGCATAACAAGATGTTTGTTTTCGAGCAATAAAAGATATATGCGAGCCTCTCATTGGGCACTTATTTTGCCACAACAATAATAGATTATAAGGATACTGAGACATCAGCAAAACTTGGCACCTCAGCTGAGCTTCGAGCCCGCGATTACCCTTCACTCGTTCACGTTTATCCAGTGGACCACCGAGCACCGAGGCCGCTACTTTGCCTTTCTCTAAGCCAGTTTTTCATCCAAACGGTGCTTTTAGCAATCATCGGTAAGCGAGAATGATCTGGGAGCACAATTCGGTACTGAACCTCGTTAAGATGGACCTGAGGTCAAAATCACGGTGTTTTTAACCTTTATTTACGGCTTTGCGGCCTCTTCTCATAGATTTACCTTATCATTGTGATTGGGTGGTCCTGGGTGTCGAACTGAGAGGTAAAGTGGGAATCTCAACCCCTAGCAAAATCTGCGTAGATTTTCGAACGAAACTCTAGAAGTCCTTAACCATTATCGCGAGAATAAAACCAAAAACTATTGGACTACAAGTTAGTGATAAGTGTGGGGAGTTTGTGGTAATTCTTCGAGAGTTAGATGTTGAGATAACGGAAAAACTTGTAGAGCCTCGCTTTATCTCTCATTATCTGAAAAAAATTCAAAGGTCAATATCGAAGATTTAACAGCGAATGGATCAAAGTGGTAAGCGCACCATGTTTAAAACCATCAGTTAATTTGCATCTTAAAATCCCATTGCCAACGTGTTTCCTCTTATACTTATCAAGACTCACAGCTTAATATCCACTGATGATCTGACCCCTCAACTTTCAAGGTTAGATGGGTCATCAGTTGTGTAGACGTACCCACGGATAGAATAGCTCAGTTTATAAACTTAAACGTCATCCAGTTGCTGAAGCACATACCAGTGCGTTGCACCATTACCCAAATATTCCTGGATCGCCTGAGGAACGGGCGTTCTAACTGCGCGTGTGATATGGACTCCTACAATACCGCTCTTGATACTAACGTGTCGAATGACTCCGCAATGCGAGCCAACAGCGAGATTCCTGTTCAACCGAAATGAGTCATAAAAATTTACGATTTCTTGATTTAACGATTCCAAAAGGTGTGCCCAAACCGCTCGATCTTCAGATCGTCCGAGAAACACTTGGATAGTTTGATGGCCTTTCCTCACAGGCTATGCAGACAGCAGCATAATTTCCACATTTTCGGAGCTTTGCCTGTATAGCGATTGTGGTTCCATGGCGCCCCGAAGTCAACCTGATTAAAGTCTTCCTCAGTCGTCATCATCCCAGGTAGTCGCGGCCCTTGTGAATCAGAGAGAGATTTACTCCGTCCTACTAGTTTGATACCAGCTGGTCCTGGTATTGGTTTATTCTTAGCAAGGCATCCTGTTGGAAACGTTGGGCTCCTTTTCAGGTTAGGAGGCCCTGTTGGAGGATCAATCACTGCTGTGCTTCTCAGTACGACACCCAGAAACACTTTCCAGCCACAGTGAAGCGGTAAGCCGTTGACAGGATCCGGAAAATATTAAACGCAAATTAGACGGCTTACAATAGGACAGGCGACGCCACCAATCCTTGCCATTGCCTTCGTGTCTAGGGTGAAAGCACCAGTAATCGATCTCCGACTGTATATGCATGGATGAATGTTCTGTCATCTGCTCCATACAAGAGGAGATGGACAAAATGGACAAACGCATTGAGTCATTAAACGAACACTGAGAGTAGATAAAGTTCACCCAAGATAAGCCGAAAGACAACTGGCCTCCATTTCTGAACTTTTAAATTAACTTATTCCAAAACGGCCACATTACGAAATGATACCGAAAGCCAAGTAATAAGAACAGAGTGGTTGATTACCTCTCCTCTCGTCCCTCACACACTAAAAACGTGCTTGTAAGAAATATTTTTCGTCTTCATTTAGCGGCTGACGTTGCCATCTCTTCGAGGAGTATCAGTGGAGCAGAGACGATACTCAATGAACCCAATGAACAGACGGGAAATTCGAAAGACCGACTTTCTATGAACCTCGGCATAGATAGTTGATATATTTATGTGATCTTATAAACTGATCTTCTTAAGCTGACGCGAGGTTGGTACAGATCTTCGTTGTCGTTGTTTTTGATGTTATTGATCGATGGCTGACGTTTCGGCGACTTCGCCTTCCTCAGAGCCTGGACGTACTTTATGTTAGAATACTTTTTATTATTCGGTGGAAAAGAAGGTTAAAGTATTAATGAAGATCAAACTTTCAAATAGACGCCATATTGAACAGAAAGGCCACTCACTGTGATGTTACGTGCGGGACTGGCTCACACGTAGTTCACGTGGAGTCGCGAGCAAGACACGCCCCGGAGTCAAAATAACATTTGAAATAGGGCGCCAGGTCGCGCGTGATAGTGAGGCATTCGTCTTTCCGGTTCATCTTTGTATTTTTGAAACTTATCTAAAACGCCTCAAGATGCGCGTTGATGTTTTTGATTCCTACGCTAGGATCCGCACATTCACTTCAAAATCATCGCCGTTGTGCTTTTGTGCCCTATGCGTACCTAGAGGGGTGTTTAAACGGATGTAAGCTTTTCCATCTAGATGTTCTTTTATGCGGACACAAAGTGGTCTACTCGTTTCCCCGATATATTCCTCGCCGCATGCATTACATGAGATCAAGTATATTATACCTAAACTAATGCAATCCCCGTCTCTCCCGTTAGGACAGATCATACAGTTTTCTGAGCTGCACAAACGATCATAGAGAGGGTTTCGAACTAACTGGCGGCGTAGGGTATTGGGTGGGATGTCAATAATCATCACATAATTTTCAAGACCTCTTTTTCTTAAGCACGTCTTATTTGCGTGACTTACTTCATTTGATATGAAGGGCAGCTTAAAGGGGATCCTACTTTCGTCTGAAATATTATTTTGGGAAACTACCCAATGTTTTCCTCTAACCCGAGTGGCTTCTACTTCGTAGCCATTGGAAATGGTAATTTTTCGTGCCAGGCTTNCGAACTAACAGGCGGCGTAGGGTATTGGGTGGAATGTCAATAATCATCACATAATTTTCAAGACCTCTTTTTCTTAAGCACGTCTTATTTGCGTGACTTACTTCATTTGATATGAAGGGCAGCTTAAAGGGGATCCTACTTTCGTCTGAAATATTATTTTGGGAAACTACCCAATGTTTTCCTCTAACCCGAGTGGCTTCTACTTCGTAGCCATTGGAAATGGTAATTTTTCGTGCCAGGCTTCGCGATTCCTTCCTTTCCTCTTCTCCCGTGCACACATTCTTAGCCGTACGATAGATATTTTTGATAAGTGCTTTTTTCATGTGTGAAGGATGAGAGGATAGTCAGTGGACTAGAATGCTATTACTACTTGGCTTGCGATACCATTTTGTTACATAGCCACTTACCGAGAGCTTTATTTGGATGTTTAAGAATGGAAGCCAGTTCTCGGTTGGCTTTTCTCGTGTAAATTTTATATACTCTGACTGTCGGTTTAATAATTCAAAGCACTCATCCATCTGTTCTTGTGTGGAACAGACGATGAAGCCGTCGTCTATGTATCGACAGTAGAGTAAGGGTCGGTGATCGAGAACTGGAGCTTCCACCTTAGACATGAAAGCGATGGCAAGGCTTGGTGCTAAACGCTGCCCCATCGCCAACCCTCTAATTTGTGCAAAATATTTTNTTAAGAATGGAAGCCAGTTCTCGGTTGGCTTTTCTCGTGTAAATTTTATATACTCTGACTGTCGGTTTAATAATTCAAAGCACTCATCCATCTGTTCTTGTGTGGAACAGACGATGAAGCCGTCGTCTATGTATCGACAGTAGAGTAAGGGTCGGTGATCGAGAACTGGAGCTTCCACCTTAGACATGAAAGCGATGGCAAGGCTTGGTGCTAAACGCTGCCCCATCGCCAACCCTCTAATTTGTGCAAAATATTTTCCAGACCACCTAAAGACTGAACAACTAAGACACTGTTTTAAGACAGTCATTAGTTGTGCAATCGACAAGCCGTATATTTTTATTTTCTTTTCGAGCTCTACGAGCAACTCGAGAATGGCTTGCATTGTGGAGTCACTGGACACGGTATAAAGTGACGTAACATCGAACGACTCCATTACATGCGTGCTGTTTGGTTGCGCGCGCCGTAGATGGTTGTTTGGTAGATGAGTTGAAATGAATTTTAGCACCTGCGTTAGGAGAAGGTTTAGGAACCACGTTATTCTATCCGTTGGCCCGCCTACACAACTGATGATAGGTCTAGCTTTACGTGATGATGGGTTCGTTGACGTAATATCATCAGTTGAAGTAAGCATATGTGTTTTAATAAGCAAGTAAAGGACAGGGCAAATCGGGTGTTCGTTTTTAAATCGAGAAATAACTAAAGGCTCTAAGCCTGCGGCCTTTGCCGTGCTGACCCATTCTTGATTTAATTTTCGGTATTGATTCCTGTATTTCTTTTCAGAGGATGTTCGATAGAGAGAAACATCATTGTGCTGCTCCTCTGTTATCCTAATATCCAAGTGACTAGGGAAAACTACAAATTCCCCACCTTTACCACTAATAGAAAGTCTAACAGATTTTGAATTCAAGAGCTCTCTAACCTGGCGCATACCACATTTTTGTTGGTGTGTGAGTTTGGAGCTCCTTTTTCGTTTTTGGTAATGATTAAGTATGCGGAGAATTTCGTCCGAAAATAAACGAAATGTAGGGTCAATATCGCTATTTGGTAGCTCTTGTTTAAAGAAGGTTCGGGAAAAGGGTATTTGTGATAGCTCCCCCTTAAGCTACCCTTCATATCAAATGAAGTAAGTCACGCCATTAAAAAGTGCTTAAGAAAAAGTGGTCTTGAAAATTATGTAATGATTATTGACATCCCACCCAATACCCTACGCCGCCAGTTAGTTCGAAACCGTCTCTATGATCGTTTGTGCAGCTCAGAAAACTGTATGATCTGTCCTAACGGGAGAGACGGGGATTGCATTAGTTTAGGTATAATATACTTGATCTCATGTAATGCATGCGGCGAGGAATATATCGGGGAAACGAGTAGACCACTTTGTGTCCGCATAAAAGAACATCTAGATGGAAAAGCTTACATCCGTTTAAACACCCCTCTAGGTACGCATAGGGCACAAAAGCACAACGGCGATGATTTTGAAGTGACTGTGCGGATCCTAGCGCCGGAATCAAAAACGTCAACGCGCATCTTGAGGCGTTTTAGATAAGTTTCAAAAATACAAAGATGAACCGGAAAGGCGAATGCCTCATTATCACGCGTGACCTGGCGACCTATTTCAAAATGATATTTTAACCTCGGGGTGTGTCTTGCTCGCGACCCCACGTGAAGTGCGTGTTGGTCAGTACCACACGTAACATCACGGTGAGTGGCCTTTCTGTTCAATATGGCGTCTATTTAAAAATTTGAAAGTTTGATCTTCATTAATACTTTAACCCTTTTTTCCACCGATTAATAAAAATATTCTAATATAAAATACGTCCAGGCTCTGAGGAAGGCGAAGTCGCCGAAACGTTAGCCATCGACCAACAACATCAACAACAACGACAACGAAGACCTGTACCATCCTTGCGTCAGCTCAAGAAGATCAGTTTATAAGATCATAAAAATAATTACATCAGCTATCTATGCCGAGGTTTATAGAAAGTCGGTCTTTTGGGTTAAATGCAAGCTTGTTCTAAAAAGGTCACCCAAACCATGAACCGGCATGTACGTGGCTAACGTCAGCTCACTGCACTCGCAAATGGGAACAATTTTAGGATTACGGAATGGGCCTTGCTGACGTCACCATGTTCGAAGCAGACCACGGTCTGTGAGATTAATAAACATATTACTACCCTTCTGTCGCATTATGGTTTATAATTCCAGCAAGAAAGCAAGTAAACAAGCGGCTTTTCATATGGTGGAGGACCATGGTGTTAACTAATGTATGGTTTATGTCAACACTCTGACACTCTTTTGCTGATAATTCCAAAAATTTAATTTTTATTATTTTTTTGCTGAGAACCTTAGTTCTAGATCTATTCAAATTTGAAGTGACACTGGATGAAAATCTAAGTAGGTGAATTTGTCAACTTGTCAAACACTCTACTATTTGAGAAACCATTTCCAGCTATGGAAAAGCTATTTTCGGGAGTTATTTCTTAAAAGCGGATTTGATAGGCAAGCTTGATTTTATAATCAAGCAGTCAACAACAAATAGTTGATAGTTAAACAGTTACGTTTTACCATAATCAGTATTAAATCTGTTAGTCTGTATATTATGGCATATTCAAAGAAGGAGTCTATGTTACTGATTATGTTTACTCTAATACTCTTTTATATATGTAAAGAGAGGCATGTAGCGCAGTGGTGAATGGTACCATGCGATTCCAACCTCTCATTCGGTCACACATCACCGGATAACCATGTTATCACCTCTCCGAAGTCACTAACTTAGTTTAAATATGTCTGAGATGTTTAACGTTTTGTTTTCTGCCTTCTATAATTTTCATGGCAGGTTACTAAGTTGTGGTTGTATGGCTGAGATGACAATGAACGCTAGCTGATAAATCGCTTTCTTCCCATAAAATCACTGTATGGAGTAAACATGCATCCAATCAGTGATGTTCATTGGAGTAGAATGCATGAAGCATCCATGAGGGAATGGTAATCGTCAATACCTTTGTTTTTCACTTTTAAATTAACATATATATGTATATATGCATGCATAAACATAGAATCGATATTCCAGACGGAAATGCGTGGGCAGACCTAAAGCATTAAGTTCGACGTCTGCTCTACTAGATCCCAATATTTGTTTGCTTGTTTGTTCCTTTATTTATTCATTTATCTGCTTGCTTCTTTATTCAGTTATTTGTCTCTTTGTTTGCATAATTCTCTATTCGCTCATTCATTTATTTGTTAATCTGTCTATTTATTTTATATAACCCGCCTCCATGTCTATAGTGCGGATCTCCGCACTTCTCACATTCGATTCGTTTCCTCTCACCCATTATCCACGAAGACCTTACAACTTTGCGTCTTCTTTCGGTCGCTGTTTGAGGACTTTCATTCCATTTGTTAGTCGAGCAATTCTTTCTGGAGTCCTGAAGTAGCCAGAATAAAGCGTTCCCAGTTAGATAGTAGGACAAAAATAAAAGATAGAGCTCTTGGCATTGATCAATCTCTGAGGAGTGCGCTATGCGATCGACTTCACCAAGTATCGTTGGAGGTGATTGAATGCATATTTGGCCTTTACAATGACTTGTGCAGGCCTACCGATGTATCGAGCCAGTGTTGCTATCCTCCTAGACAAGTCTGTTACCAGTCTGCAGACCCCGGAGAGATGGAGGGCTTGGTGGGCCATGGGCGAGAGGATCGATTCTACGAGTGTGTTGCAGGGCGCCTCCGACCACTGCGCTAAACGCGCCCATTGGATTATACATACTATTATCAGTATTATATCACCTCCATCACCTGTAACCCCGTTGATCGTCGAGTGACTCTAGCGGGCGGCAGTAAATCTTCCATTTTCCTGTCGCGTCCAAGAATAGCCCAGTAGGTTCTGCTCGCTCTAGGAGCTCGTCGAGCATCATATCTTTCTTCTAGGCTTTTCGTGAAGAACTCTGACCATCGATTCGGTAGTCTTCCTGCAGTGCTTTAACATCCCGAGGAATCCAGTCTGGTCCATCTTATCATCGACTGTGTGGCGTACAGAACGGCATCTCTGATTTTAGTGACCGTTGGCGCAGGTTGGAGCTTCGGATCCCTTCCCTTATCTGTGTGGAACGGGATACTCCTAGCATTGCCCTTTCGACTGCGCGTTCGATAACGCTGAGTGACCTTTCATCCTGTTTACGCAGCGACCAGCTTTCTCACGTATGCGTTAAGGCAGGAAGAACCGTTGAGTCGAAAAGGTGGACCCGGGCTCGGGTGTTCTCTGTTCTTGTCACTATATCATCGATGCTCCTGAAAGCTCCCCAAGCCGCTCGTTTTCCTCTGCTCAGCTCTGGAGCTAAGTCGTTCAAAGTGTTGATTTCCCCACCTAGATAGGCATAGCTGGAGCATTCGGAGATGTTCGCCCATTTGAACGTGAGTGGAGCATACGAAACCAATGCGTTCCTCATAAACATCGTTTTTGTGAGATTTAGTCGAAAACCAATCTTTCCACAGGCTTCCAAGACTGCTTCTATCTCAACTGAATCACAGGTCTTCCGTAAATCTATGAAAGTGAGACAGAGTGGTCTTTCGTACTCTCGCGACACTTCGATTGCATTCTTATCGTGTGGATGTGGTGAATCGTACTAAATCCTTTTCGAAACCCTGCTTGCTTACGTGGCTCTCCTTCGTTCTGTGTTTTGTCAACTCTGTCTAGGATGATTTGAGTGAAAAGTTTGTAGACGACAGACAGTATGCAGATTGGGCGATAGTTGCCCATATCGTGCAGGTTACCCTTCTTGAACAATAACACGGTCTTACTGGTCTTCACTAAGTGGGGACCTTGCATTCAGACAAGTGACGTGTGAAGAGCCGAGCCAGTGTGTTTACGAGGACTGGCGGAAGGTTCTTCAGGTATTCTGGTCTTGTCCTGTCCGGACCCAGTGCTGTTCGATTTTTCACCGACGAAGTGGCATGGCGGATTTCAGAAACGAGAACCGGTGGTGCAACATATCCATCCTCCTTTATTTTATATGACCGAAGGCGGACGTGGCTGTCGAAGAGATCTAAGTAATATTCGTGAACGATTTTCTCCACTGCATTTCTGGACGCTGTGACTGCTCCGTCTGGGCGTCAGAGTGCAATCATCTTGGTCTTGTAATTGGCGAAGCTTCGGTGTGCTTTGCGAATGCTTTCCTCAGCTTCTGTAACTTCGACCATTACTGCTGCTCTTCTCTCTTTAAGATCTTCTTTTACCGAATATCTGCATTGTTTTGCAAGTTCGGACGTTAGTTCGCGGTTGCCTGCAGCTCGCGCGATTTCACGCTGGCGTATCAGCTTAAGCGTTTCTGAAGACGAACGTCTCTTGGTGACTTTCGAACTCTCATCTTTCATAGCGCTAACGTAAAGATGTTGAATGAGCCGATCGTATTCTTCGTTCATGTCATCGACAACGGCATCTTCCCAACAGCCGACTAATGAACTGAATAAGTCCCAGTTTATAATGGTTCTGGGACTTCGGTTTTCGAATTTAGCGGCTTTTTTCTCTTTACGCGAGAAATAGAATCTTCCACGAAGAAGGCCATGGTCTGATCCCGTGTAGAATTTTGGGACAATAGCGACATCGGTTAGGCGAAACCTTCGATTTACTACGATATGGTCTATTTCATTATGGTGCTCTCCACTGGGAGACCCCCACGTCCAGTTTTGAGGCTGCGACTTCTGGAATTGCGAGTTACCATGGAAAGTCTTGTCCCTCATGATAAACTCAGAGAGCCGCTCACCGTGTTCGTTCCATTCTAATCCGTGGGTTCCAATATGACGCTCTTCAGTCGTTCTTCTTCATCTAATCTTGATGTCGAAATCTCCAATGATGACCTCTAAAAATGTGTGGTCTTTTCTGTAAAACTTCTCCAAGTCCATATAGAACGCTTCGACTTCTTCTTCGTCATAGTTTGATGTCGGCGCGTAAACAACGAAGATTGTCAAAGCCGGTATTGATCCACATCTTCTTAATCGTAAACGCCCGATTCGGGTTGTTTGTTGTTCGAATGAATCAATATTCGTAGACACGCTCGTGTTGAGGAAAACACTGACACCGCTGACTTCACATGTGCGCCATAGTCCGAGGAACAGTTCTTCTCCGATGCTGAAAGGGTGGCGTATTCTCGTCTCGGCAAGCCGGTGACGTCGTACCTCATTCTTCTTGCTTGCATTATCAACTGTTCTATCGAGGACTCAGATGAAGGTGTGTGTGCATTGTAGGTACAGGTCGTCGGCTCAATCCTTTGCAATTTAGACAGCCTAGAATGAACCTGAAATTTTAGAATTGAAAATGAAAATGGACTGAAAATTGAAAAAATCCACCTACGTCTCAGGGAAGCAAAGGTCGCTTTTGATCTGCGATTAATCCCCTGTCCGCCACCTGGGGATGCACCACGTAGTCTCGCGACTGACCGGCCATCTTGATCTCCCATATGAGTGAGATCGGTGGTAGTATATTATATACTGTTATTGAATGTTCATACTATACTATATTTCACGTGTGTAGTAGCAATAAATTACAATATCGGAGATATTGTGGTTCGCTTTTGTACTAGACAAAGATGAATGTTCGAGACATTGATGATCCCCGGATAGAACTCCGCATTTCGCAAAACAGCGGTGGGTCTGAATGACCTCCCTCAGTTATAAGCTGCATGATTTGAGATTAACTAGCTGAGTGAGAGTTCATTAGGCGTACAAATTAATCCTCGGCATCGAACTCATTTTCCCAGGTTGAGTAGTGCTCGCCTTATTTTACGCATGAACGTTCGCTGAACACGCCTTCTCGAGTACTCAAGCGTAAACAGAAATGTCGTTTGTGGAATTCGCGCAAAGGAAACGTTGTTTGCAGAATTTGAGTAAAGCGTTGTCTTCTACTGTATTCAAATTGGAACCACAATGGTACTAAGATCGTTGCAAAACTCAGACCCTAGACCAGATACAAGCTCACGTTTACCCTTCCCAGTGGCTCACGTGTTACTCAGTGCATCACGGAGGCTTTCTATAGTCCTGTTTTTTAATTTTTTTTAAAAATTTTTACGTAATAATGTGCCATGAAGAAGTGTGGGCGGTAAATAAAAAGTTATACATTGTGTGTTCGGATAAGGTCGCAAAAAGAAGACATTATTTACTTGAAAAGAACTTTTTAGAATCACTTTTAGCTTTTAAAGTGAACTATTGGTATGATTTTAACAGATTTATATGTTGTGCTTCTATGTAAAAAAGAATAACTTCCTCAATTAGTAGGCACCATTTTTTCCACAGTGGCTCACCACATAAGCAGGTGGTTCTGTTGGCTATCGAACATCGATGTAGGTTCACCGCAATGCGGAATCATTCGCACCTCGAAAAAGCTTTTCATTTTCATCTAGGAAGTTAGCCAGATTAAACAGATGGCAAGAATCACTACTGTTGTGTAGAAATCTTATTTTTAAACCCAGAAACCTTCTTTCTTAAGGATCTATGAATACAACGCGTTGACGACGTCGTGCCTGTAAAATGTCTGTAAAGCAGGCATTCTACTAAGGATCGCACGATTTTGAGTGAAGAACCAGTCAAAAAGGTTTGAACTACTTTTTAAGTAATTTCTCTGTTAGGTTTTTGTCATACTAAGGACCAGTTCGAAAGTCACTCCTTTTTTAAATTACAGGCGTTTGACCAAATGGAGGCGTGCGCTGTTAATACAACAAAATAACAAATACTGTAACACTTTTTGTGTAGTTCGAAAACCTAACAGAATGATAAGTTTTTATTTTCGATGCCTACTTTACTTTAGTGTTATTTTTACAATTCCACCTGAAAAGTTACATTGAACGTATAGTGCAGTGGTTAGAGTTATCCCAAAATGCAAACATGATCCAGGTTCGATTCGGCGCCTTGGATAAGACAAATCCTCGACTCCTTTGAGGTCGGTAAATTGATAATATGGTGGTATGTCTGGTAACGTAAAAAAGCGCTTACTTTCACCCACCTCTACGACCAGTAGTGGAGATAAATGCGTGGCCTATCTTTAATGGATTTCCCAGTACCTTTCTTTATGCTTATCTTTAACCCTTCGTTTAGTCAGATTCTGACAATCTCATAGAGTGCTATAAAACGGTTTGCTCAGGCATCGCTAGGTCACAAAACACTTCGGCCGCCTGTCAAAATCTCAATGGAGCGAGAAATATGTTCCCGGGCGCCCTATTGAACGAATTGCGCAGAATATAATTGTGGGTTAAGAAGAGACTCGAACAACACTCAACGACCAAAGCATTTTATTGAGTCTTCATTCCCAGAACAACACCTACTTGACCAGCTGTTCTACTCAGCGTTTAAACTTCATGAATAACAATATAAACCATTCTATTATTCCATGAGGCACATTCGTATTGATCGTGTATGAACTGCTTCTAATGTGTGCTATTGCATAGTCGGATTTTTTCCAACGATTACTCTAGTCTTAACAAACACCGGGCGTTCGTTCAATAGATTAGTTAGGAGAATTGTTTGGATGACAGGACGTCAAAAAATGTCCATCTGTTAGACACCAACAAAAATATTGAAATAGCGCTTTATATTTCTATGTCTACGCTTCGCTTAATTCATCTATGTTCTTCATCAATAAAATCAAAAAACACTTCCCAAAGCACTCTTCGCTCTAATTTATCGGTCTGCAAGTGAACAAATAATTTATTTATGTGATCTTATAAACTGATAGTCTTAAGCTGATGCGAGGTTAGTACAGGTCTTCGTTGTCGTTGTTGTTGTTGTTGTTGGTCGATGGCTGACGTTTCGGCGATTTCGCCTTCTTCAGAGCCTGGACGTATTTTATATAAGAACATTTTAATTATTCGGTGGAAAAAAGACCCAATACCTTACGCCGTTAGTCAGTTCGCGACCGTCTCTATGATCGTTTGTGCAGTTCAGAAAACTGTATGATCTGTCTTAACAAGAGAGACGGGATTCCATGAGTTCAGGTATAATATATTTGATCTCATGTAATGCATGCGGTGAGGAATATATTGGGGAAACGGGCAGACCACTCTGTGTCCGCATGAAAGAACATCTAGATGGGAAAGTTAAAATTCGGCAAAACACTCCTCTAGGTACGCACAGGGCACAAAAGCACAATGACGATGATTTTGAAGTGACTGTGCGGATCCTAGTGCAGGAATCGAAAACATCAACGCACAAAACTCTTGAGGCGTTTTGGATAAATTTCAAAAATCCAAAGATGAACCGGAAAGACGAATGCCTCACGTGACTAGACGCCCTAGTTCAAAATAACATTTTGACCCCTGGGTGTGCCTCGCTCGCGACCTCACTTGAACAACGCGTGGCCCACTCCCACTCGTAACATCACGGTGAGTAGCCCTTCTGTTCAATATGACGTCTATTTAAAAGTTTGATCTTCACTAATACTTTAGCCTTTTTCCACCGAATAATTAAAGTATTCTTATATAAAGTACTTTCAGGCTCTGAAGAAAGCGAAATCGCCGAAACGTCAGCCATCGACCAACAACCCGAACAACAACGACCGCTACAACGAAGTCCTACACCAGCCTCACACCAGCTAAAGAAGATCAGTTTATAAGATCATATAAACAAATATATCAACTAACTATGCCAAGGTTTGTAGAAAGTAGGTTTTTTGAACAAATAATCTAAGCAGATTCTGGGAGAATGTCCAGCCAACTGTGAGCGTTGGGTGGTTCTCGTCAGCAGTATTTCCTACGATATTCGTACTATTAAAATTTGCAATAACGAAATGGTATGTTTACAATCCCATTGTTGCTACCACACCGTAGTATCTTAGTAATCATAACGAGCAAAACCAATTGTAGTCTCCGAAGTCCCCTGAGTTACCACTGATAAAATTCTGTAAGTTTCACTTGCGCCTGAGACCTATCCAGCTGACTGTGCTTGCTCCAAGGCCTCGGAAAGCATGACCCTTTTCGTATTTGGACTTTCATATTTATTGATTTGTGCGAAAAATCTCATTAGCACTACTACTCATAAGCTGCTTGTCAGATGCTTGAGAAGATATGTTGATTATAAATTTCTCACACTTTAACATAGTTTGGTATTTTATACGACGGATTTTGAACTAACTTCGGCTTTGGTAAGGAGGCTCTTTTTTATCAAGGAGCCGAGGTGGTTAGCACAGTTTTCATTTCACAGCGGCCAAGATTACGATGAATTTCACTTTCTTCAAACTTTCTAAGAAACTTACTGATGCGTAACCCATGTGACCAATTATTTTTAGACCTTAGGAAGAAACTCTCAAACCAAGGACTCAATTAGAAGCTTTACAATGTCACTTTATCAAGTTTGCTGTAGCACAGCGCTCACATGAAATCTCTTGCGTTGCCAAACTAGGTGAGCTACTCAGTTATTTGTTATCCGACATAAAGCCTCTTGTGTGGAAATGGATGACTGTTTATGAAAGCAGTTTCGATTTGACCAAAACTCAAGTTTAAAATCCTAGCGAGACGCTAAAGGAGCAGTTTGTCTTGGTAAAATGATAAAAATCTGCGAGTTTTTTGTAACATCTGGATGATGTAGACTCATACAAAACGTTGAGTTAACTTGAGTGAATATTATTGGAAAACCTCATATCGGTTTATAAAGGACGCGAAAAATCAAATCAATCAATGAAGATCTAGATGGAAAAGCTAAAATCCGTTTAAACAGCCCTCTAGGTAAAGTATTCTCTGGGAAGACCGCAGCCAGTTCCTTAAAGATATTGAGTCCGTGCACATTTCTAATCGTTTTATGAACTCCGTAACAAATTCCTTCATTCCGTTTCGACAATTTCCAGTAGAAGTCCTTTATTTTATTTTATCTCTTATTTTACGTAACGCGTTTTCACGCCTACTGTGTGAATCCTAGCATTTCTCACATTCGATTCGTTTCCTCGCATCCATTGTCCACGAAGATTTTGCAGCTTTTGCGTGTGGCTTCGGTTGCTGCTTGTGGATTTCCATTTCATCTTGAATGTTGTAGAATGTTCGCCGTTCAATTCTCCCTGGAGTCTTGAGATATATAGGCTAGAGCGTTCCCAACTGCATTGCAGAGAATGATTTTTTTTTCAGACAAGTCTGATACCAATTTCTCGACCCCGGAGGGATGAGAGGCTTGGCTGGCCGAGACGGAATCGAAGAAGCACCATGCTCGTGATAGCTGACATTACTACCACAGTGCTATCTGCCCCATCAAAGAAGTCTTTAATAACTCGAAAGAACGACTTTCTATAAACCTCGGCATAGATAGTTGATATATTTATTTATGTGATCTTATAAACTGATCTTCTTATGCTGACGCGAGGTTGGTACAGATCTTCGTTGTCGTTGTTTTCGATGTTATTGATCGATGGCTGACGTTTCGGCGACTTCGCCTTCCTCAGAGCCTGGACGTACTTTATGTTAGAATACTTTTTATTATTCGGTGGAAAAGAAGGTTAAAGTATTAATGAAGATCAAACTTTCAAATAGACGCCATATTGAACAGAAAGGCCACTCACTGTGATGTTACGTGCGGGACTGGCCCACACGTAGTTCACGTGGATTCGCGAACAAGACACGCCCCGGGGTCAAAATATCATTTTGAAATAAGGCGCCAGGTCACACGTGATAGTGAGGCATTCGCCTTTCCGGTTCATCTTTGTATTTTTGAAACTTATCTAAAACGCCTCAAGATGCGCGTTGATGTTTTTGATTCCTACGCTAGGATCCGCACATTCACTTCAAAATCATCGCCGTTGTGCTTTTGTGCCCTATGCGTACCTAGAGGGGTGTTTAAACGGATTTTAGCTTTTCCATCTAGATCTTCATTAATTGATTTGATCGAAGTTTGATCTTCATTAATACTTTGTTTCTGTTCAATATGGCGTTTATTTGAAAGTTTGATCTTCATTAACACTTTAACCTTTCTTTTCCACCGAATAATAAAAAGTATTCTAACATAAAGTACGTCCAGGCTCTGAGGAAGGCGAAGTCGCCGAAACGTCAGCCATCGATCAATAACATCAAAAAAAGAAGTTTTTACATGGAAAAATTCAAAAGGCATCAGGATAAGGAGTTTAGATGTTTCTTCCACAATTTTCTCAAGTAGGTACCTTATAACAGCGGTACTTGCTAGGATGGTGCTGAGTATGCTTATTGATTTCATTGCCAAACTGATCGACATAGCTATTTGACCGTGAAAGCCGAAAATCTCCATATTAGCACCTCATTTTCCAAGTTTCCACCATCTGCTACAGTAATATTTGTGTCTTAGTGATTCCATTCCAATATGTTTCCAATTCAAGAAGTTTTCTAGAACATTTTATCGCAGATTACTCTCGCAGATTTGAGGACTCATTCTTCATATCCCATACGAAAGCTATTATTATTTCTATAAGGAAATTGGTCTGTAAGCGCTAGAAGGTTTTCACTTTAATCAAAGTGCTAGTAGGCAGACGAAATTCGGAGGGTAAAAAAGACCTCCAAAACAATCAAGAATTTGTTGCGATCGACTTGCACTCTACAAATAGGTTTCCTAACTCATCCAGCTTTAAAATATTCTCCTAGTAGAAAATCTATAAAGAGTTCTGTGCTATATCTAGGGACTTGAAGATAGTTTCTTCGTCTTTATCAGACAGCAATTCTAGGTTGTTGTAAAGTGTTCATAGTTCTAAAAACTTGCTTTTTTTTAAAACCTGAGCTCAATTACTAGTAATTTGGTCGAAACCCGGAGACCTGGTAAAGATCTGACTAGAACGGTTCGATCATATTCGCGCTCCTTCGTCCTTCTGACTTCTTTGTCAGTAATTGACTACGACGAATCTCCGAATGGAAATCCATCGCATTTCCTCACCGAACCAACTGCAGAGGCTTTTTAGGAGCTCTAAATCAATGTGGGGAAACCCAGTGTAACGTCTGTGCCATTCTGTGGTCTCCAAAGATACCTGGGTGGTGTCGCCTATCTCTATGTCGTTATAAAAACGCAATCGAACTTTATAAATCTCGAACACTTATCACGTGCTTCGGTAGCAATAATAATTCGTGTTCGATTGGATACTAACAGTGGCTACTTGTGGCTGTGACTCTTCCACTATGGCGGAAGCGAATCCAGCAATTAGTCGAACGATCGGCCGAGTAAGTTGTTATGGACCGAATTCAGAGATATTTAAATATTACGTATGTTGCCACTGCTAAGCTATTATTTCTTCGGCTGTGTTTCTGACGGACGTCAACATCACTTTTCCATGCCATTACTGACTCTCCAGATTTTTCGCCTCGATGCTGAGGCCGACGAACAAGATTCACCCAACCACATCTGCTCCAATTTGTTCACGTAAGAACCTGTTAGAGGGATAAGACCGAAGTGGTGAGAACCCCTTAAATGGAATATTGCAGTATGACATTCCTTCCTTCTTTGTCGTCTACAAATTATTAATTTTCCCGGATGAATTTCATGCCTATTTTCACTCTTTTTCTTCCTTCTTTTTTCTTCTTCTTCTTCTTCCTCCTTCTTCTTCTTCTTCATTCCTCTTCATCATTCTTCTTCTTCATTCTTCTTTATTCTTCTTCTTCATTCTTCTTCGGCATTCTTCCTCATCATTCTTCTTCATCATTCTTCTTCTTCATTCTTCTTTATTCTTCTTCTTCATTCTTCTTCGGCATTCTTCTTCTTCTTCTTCTTCTTCTTCTTCCTTCTAGGAAGGAAATTTTATCAAAATATAGAGATTTTGTTCATCTTCATTCATCCAGCCTACTGGTTTATCTCGTACTCGAACAGAAAATCTCTTGTGTCATTGTAGACTTAGCACAACGCCAAGTTCGACGAGGTCGCGACATATACAGTTATATATGACATTTTGTTGTGTTACCGAGTATGTTTTGAAAATGACACATTCAATTACTTTGGTTGATGAAATCTGGGTTTCATCGGTGCGTCGTAATTCGTAGCGAGTTCGAGTAACCGGACAGGCGTACATCAACGCCAACGCAATTCAACACGGTCACATCAACATCACACCAAACATCACCCGATAGACACCCCATCTCCTACGGTCGAGATCGATGCTACCGTGCTTTGGTGCCATAAAGAACGGATGGGCTCAAATAACTTCATACTGATCACCGTTGCATCACATTGTCTAACTTTTATTTAGTGCCTATTATTTTTTCATGGCGTGATGAAGCTGAAACACAATGATGCCGAGATGTGCACAAAACTCGGAACACCAGGTCAGTTTCGAACCCGCGACTACTCTTTGAGAGTGTTCACGTTTTATCTACCGCACCACCGATCTCTTTGCTTTGCCTTTCTATTACATAGTTTCTTTACCCTAACGGTGCTATGATGAATGGCCCGTTAACGGGAATGAGCTGGCGAGCGCAAATTGGCAGTGAAAAAAGTTAAGCTAAAGCTGCAAACGAAACTTCAAGTTTCGTTTTAAAGTACTGCCACAATCTTGCACCATAAAGGATAAAGTTTTTTGCGTTGATTTATCTTTGAGAGTTGAGCCATGCTTTCGACTTCATTAAATATCATTGGAGGTGATTGAATGCATATCTACCCTATACAATGACTTGCGGTGGCCTACTGATGTATCGAGCCAGTGCTGCTATCCTCTCAGACCAGTCTGGCACCAATTGCCAACCCCGGAGAAATGGAAGACTTCGTGAGCCACGGGGGCCGAGATCGATCCCATGTGTATTGCAGGGCGCCTCCGACCACCGCGCCACATGCGCCACTGTACCATGTGTAGAAGAAAACCACTGTGGCAATGGATTTGGATTTCTTCTGTATGATGATTCTTAGCAAGTTAACGATTTTCTCATTAGTAATTTAGCATTTGTCATCTATCGCATTATTTCTCGCCGCACTCGATATGAGTTGAAAGTAAGTCATTAAGGTTGCCCTGCCCCGCTCTCCTACGGTTGGATGGGAATGCTCGGGCTCCAAATATTAACATTAATTCCTCTATTCTCAGCAGCGTAGTTACGGATTTTTTCTGGTCAAGACAAACAATGAAAGTGCGTACTTCTCATAAAACTGCTTGGGCTCATTTGTTACATGAACGCGAGATTTGTTTTCCAACAAATTTTGTAAATAAATGGATCTCATGGTTGTGAAAAGAACATAGGCCTAAGGAACTAAAGAGTAAATGAGTTATTGCTATAACGGTAGAACAAATTTGAATTTTTCCATGTCTTTCTTTTCTTAAACACACCACTTACAACACTACGGTAGTCTATTTGAGTAGTATCTTTCCACCATATTTGATATGACTGGACGGACTTAATCACATATACGAGCGCCGTTTGAACGTCAATCACAGTGGGTCCTAGCCGGAAGAGAAAAGTCTTTCTGCTGCTCGCAATTATATTGTCCTTCCTGCTTCATTTCTGCACTTCTGAACCTCCTCTAGTGGTTAACTGAATTGTCAGCAATGTTTAACTTTTTGTTTTCTGCCTTCTATAATTTTCATGGCAGGTTACTAAGCGAAATACAACCACAACGTTGCTGAGATATTTGCAAAACTCTGGACCGCTGTGGCAAAAAGGTCGATAGAAATGAGACGTGCGAAACAAAGGACCCGCATGGTGTGGTGGTGAACGCGTTACTCCCCGGAAAGGATAATAGCGCGTTCGTTCCACACCATAGACACCTGCGGTCCAGAGTTTTGCATATATCTCAGCAACGTTGTGGTTGAATTGTCAGCGTTTATTTTAAAGTAATTCGCTATAACAAAGTAGTGGTGATTACTATAAATCCCACGAACCGACTTTCTATTAAACTCCGCATTGATCAAATAGTTCTCGATATTCTTCTTCAGCAAACACGAGGTGTTATTTTAATTCTCTATTCCGTTAAAGCTGACGTTTCGGCGGATTTCGCATTCTGCAGAGCCTGGAAGGGTGTATTGATAGGCAATTTACTAAGCCAGACGCTCCGATAACACATACAGAAGATGAAAATCCAAATCATAATCACACGATCAACAGCTCCTCGAAAACCCATCGTTTATTACGTGCCTTCCACTGAGGAAGAACAACTGATCAGAGTCGCATATGGTCGATAAATGCAGCACTCCACATCAAAACTCGATGCGAAGGCAGGGGGCCAGATTACGTGTGATCTCCGGGCATTCCTCCCTACTGTTCTTTCTAAGGTTCCTGGTATTCATCCAAAAAGCCTATAGAAGCTTGCGCGCTGTGTTTTGGCATCCTGTGCGAGGATAGTGACTTTAATATCAAAATCGCCTATGCTATATTTTTGTATTCTATGCGTCCTAGTGGGGTACTAAGCTTTGCTTTTCGTTTGATGTTCTTCTATGACAATACGTAAAGGTCCTCCCCTTGTGCCAATATATTCATCTCCGCAAGTATTACAAGAGATCAGGTATATCGTACCTGAACTCATGCAGTCACAGCCCTTGCCGTAAGGGCAACTTACGCAACTTTGTGTTTCGCATAAACGGTCATACAGGCGGTTACGAACTAACTGACGACGTAGAGTAGCAGGTGGTATTTCAACTGTCGCTACCGATTCCTCTAGACCTAACCTTCTTAAGCATCGTTTTATGGCTACACTTACTTCATCGCTAATGAAGGGCAACATAAACGGGGTTTTGTCTTGACCACGTTTTTCTTTTTGGGGTATCGTTTTCCTTCTAGGCTTATCTCGTGGGGTTACTATCCGTAGCTGTTGGAGATGGCTATTTGCCGAGCCAAGCTGCGCGATGGTTTCTTTTTTAGTTCCCTCTTCGTGCACACAGAGGTGGCTGTTCGAAACATGTTTCTTACAAGCGGCCTCTTTGTGTGTGAAGGGTGGGAGGAGAGGAAAGGAACGAGGATGTTCTTGTTGCTTGGTTTTCGGTACTACTTTGTCACATAGCCGTTATCCGATAAATTGATCTGAACGTTAAGGAATGGAAGCCAATCTTCTCTTAGTTTCTCACGGGTAAATTTGATGTACTCAGATTGCTCATTCAACAATTCAAAGCATTTGTCCATCTCGTTCTGAGTGCAGAAGATGACAAAACAGTCATCTATATATCTACAGTACAGTACCGGCCGGGGATCAATAACGGGGCTTCTATGTTAGACATGAATGCAATGGCAAGACTTGGCACCAGTCCCTGTCCCATTACCAGCCCTCAATAAATCAATTAGCGCGCGGTATTTTCCAGATCATCTGAAAATCGAGTAAATCAGACACTCTTTTAAGAGAGCCATGCATATTTATTCCTGCTTCGTGTTCAACAAGAACTTCGAAGATGGCTTGCATTACGGAGTCATTCGATACGTTGATGTACAGCGCGGAAACGTCGAACGACTACATTACGCACGCATTATTAGGAGACGCGTTACGTAGACGTTCCAGGAAGATTTGGGTGTTCGTAAGGTGATCTGGAATATGTTTGAGCAACTGGGAAAGTATTAGATTTAAAAACCAGGTTATTCTATCGGTTGGCCCGTCTACACAACTGATGATGGGTCTAACTTTCTAACAAAACCAAGTAACAAGAACGCCTCGTTCATTTTTTCTCCACCCACCCTTCACACACAAAGAGGGCGCTTGTAAGAAACATGTTTCGTACAGCCACCTCTGTGTGCAAAAGAAGAGAGAACTAAAAGAGAAACCATCGCGCAACTTAGCTCGGCAAATAGCCATCTCCAATAACTACGAATAGTAACCCCACGAGATAAGCCTAGAAGGAAAACGATGCCCCAAAAAGAAAAACGTGGCCAAGATAAAACCCCGTTTATGTTGCCCTTCATTAGCGATGAAGTAAGTGTAGCTATAAAACGATACTTAAGAAGGGCAGGTCTCGAGGAATCGGTAGCGATAGTTGAAATACCACCTGCTACTCTACGTCGTCAGTTAGTTCGTAACCGCCTGTATGACCGTTTATGAGAAACATAAAGTTGCGTAATTTGCTCTTACGGCAAGGACTGTGACTGCATGAGTTCAGGTACGATATACCTGATCTCTCGTAATACTTGCGGAGATGAATATATTGGCACAACGGGAAGACCTTTACGTATTGCCATAAAAGAACATCAAACGGAAAGCAAGGCTAAGTACCATACTAGGACGCATAGGATGCAAAAACACAGCGAAGAGGATTTTGATATAAAGCCACTATTCTTGCACAGGATGCCAAAATACCAACGCGCAAACTTCCAGAGGTTTCTTGGATAAATGTCAGGAATCCAAGAATGAATAGCAGGAAAGAGTGCTCAAAGATAACACGTCATCTAGCCTCATATCTCACAGCTGAGTTTCGATATGGGGTGGTGCAGTCATCAACCATGTGCGACTCTGAGCGGCTGTTCTTCCTCAGTGGAAGGCAAGTAACAAACAAAGGGTGAGTTTTTCGAGAAGCTGTTGATCGTGTGATTGCGATTTAGATTTTCATCCTTCTGTATGTGCTGTCGGAGCGTTTGACTTAGTAAATTGCCTATCAATACACACTTCCAGGCTCTGAAGAAGGCGAAATCCGCCGAAACGTCAGCTTTAACGGAATAAAGAATGAAGTAACAGCTCGTGTTTGCTCAACAAGATTATCGAGAGTAATTATTATAGTTTGTTTCATGGCAAACAAAATAAAATAACAACTTGCCATCGTTTTTTTTCCTACTTCAATACGTATTTTCTTCCAAGGCATTTCTTTCATTTCTATTTAAAGTACTGGATCAGTTGCCTTTTGAGTAGCCTCGTTTTCATGAACGCCTAACCAGCACATTCATGGCCAAGTAATCAAAAAGTGTTCTAACTCTGCTAATTCATTCAACCGATTCTGTTGAATTTCATCATATGCACGGTTGTGCTGCTTAACGGAGCCGTTGAAGAACAGACTGTGGTGTTGGACAGCTCAGCCTTCTGGAGACAAACTCCATGGTGGCTGCTGGCGCCACTTTTTGTCTCCAGTGACTCGTTTAAGTACTTTCTCGTCAAACGTAGTTTTCTATTCACTCACGATCATATTTCATTTTTTTCCCTCTTTCCCTTTCGACTACCACTCTATACTACTTTATGCAATCACCATCGCCGTCTTTAAACGTGACACCTTCGGCATGCGTAATAGAATTACTCAGCGGTTCCAATGTTTCCTATTTGAATATAAGTTATTTTGGTCGGTGTCATAGAGTCTACTAAAATTTGAGGACTAAAACTTCCTGAATCATTTACCAACGATTATTACTTCTACTCAACCTTAAACTTTCCAACCAAAGACCAGGTGCACACATTTTCTCTTTATAACTCTTCACCACGTTGGTCAGAAGCGGCGCTCAGTTTGGCCAACTGACAAAACTTGTCGTGTATTTAAATGATAAAAGAATACAAAGCTTTCAGCGTTCATCAATCCCTGAGAAATGCGCCATGCATTCCACATCATTAAGCATCATTTGCAAGTGATTGAATGCATATCTGGCGTTTACAATGACTCGCGGTGGCCTACGGATGTATCGAGCCAATGCTGCTATCGTTTAAGTCTAGTACCAATTTACCGACCCCGGAGAGATGGAAAGCTTGGTAGACCCGGAGCGTGGGGATCGATCCCATGTGTGTGTTGCAGGTCGCCTCGGGCCACTGTACCACGGGTGCACTTTTTAAATGTCACAAATTATCGTTTACCATAGTCGGTGTTTATTGTCTTTGGAATAAAAACCTCAAACGGTAAATATCTAGAACACAGAACAGCTCTTGATCTATTGCTATGCAGTTTTATTTGTTTTCATTCCGTGCTTTTCCGACTACTACACAACAGATTATGAATACGGGAAAAGCAATATTAGATTGCAGTAAGTCAAGCTTATGAGACTCATTCCTTTGGTGCACCACTGTGCGAGACTCGATTCGCCTGCGGAGATCCGCATCAGAATATCGCACTGATGTGGACATTCGAGTTGAGTCATTATCGTCCAGGTAATAATGCTGCGGTTTTTAGCTGTTCACCGAACACATTGTGCCGTCGTTTACAGCGGAAAACCTAGCAAACGTTTGTACCATCGTATTAAATTTGTGGAATTTGTGCGACTACGGTTACCATCATCAAATAGCATATGCAAAATAAGCTCGATGCGATTAGTATGTGGTCACACCCTCACCAAATACACCATCTCTTCTCTCAGTACTGTTACTGTAATGTTCCCACTTATCAATGACCATGTGGTTTCTTGAGCAATTGGCTTTTGTACGCGGTTGCTTTCTGATGTCTGGAAACCAAACAACGTGTATAATACCTGATGAACCTATTTAGAATTCAACGGAACACACCCAGGTGTATAATGTTGCTGAAGGGGCTATAATGTCTTCCTACATTTCCTTCGTCTTTATTGCTTATTTGATGTGACGTTTAGCAAACAAACTTCACATCTTATCCTAATAAATTTTATTTCTTCTCTCATTTCCTATTCGATATCTTGCTAATGAAAAAGAAAGTAATGCAGCCAATCGTTTCTTAATATTAGCTCTTGCCCTCGGATTCGGACTATCTCTATAAATCAGGATTTATCCGGCTAGTAATTTCTTCAAAAAAAAAGTGTAGAAGAAAGGATAGATATCTCCCTATGTCGTTTCTTCCTTTTCAAATAATTCTTCGTATTTTTGTTGAGCAAACGCGAGATGTTATTGTTCTTTATTCACGAAGAAGCTGACGTTTCGGCGGATTTCGCCTTCCTCAGAGCCGCTTTCTATGAGGTTTGCTAAGTAGTGGAAACTTTTTTTTAAACTTTTTTTTAAACTAGGCTCTGAGAAAGGCGAAATCCGCCGAAACGTCAGCTTCTTCGTGAATAAAGAACAATAACACCTCGCGTTTGCTCAACAAGAATACGAAGAATTACTTGATCACTGCCGAGGTTAATAGAAAGTCGGTCGTGGGAGTTACTGCAAGATCTTCCTTTTCAGTTTTTTTCTTCTTTTCAAATTCATAACTAGGATTAAAAATAAAACCGCCCCTTCTCCCCTTCCCCAAAAAAAAAACTACAAGAATAGAAAAACACTGTGGAAATCAGTAATCTAGTCGATCCTCGATTGCTCATGCAACTTTTCTGGCTTTGGCGACAAGTTTTCAACAGCCGATGAAACGCATTTTGTGTCTCATTATTCTGTCGTCTTCAAAAAGCTCTAGAATCTGTGAAAAAAGATCGATCTAATAACGCATTCGATTGTACGTGCTGTTAGCAACTGAAAAAATCACCCGTTTTTTGGAAGGATCCTAGGACTTTCAGAAAGGAAATCTACTTCGTTGCCGTGTCTCCATTCGTCTCACGTACCTGCTCGTCATCACCTTCGCCATTATCCTCCTCAACCGACGACGAATTACGACAGTCAGCGGCTTATGTTGCATATGGCCGAATATGCAAATGAGACTCACCCAGCCCACTCCTTTCTCGTTCACGTATCACTTGTTCGCACCCTTCTGGATCTCCTAATTAACCTCACACGGCGCCTTTCTCAAAGCTACCGAGCGACAAATGCCGCACTTGTCAGCCTCTTTGCTTTCCCTTCTTCTTTCAATGGTTTTGTTCAACAAGCTCCAATGCATTTTTCTGCTAAAAACCGACTACTTGTAATCCTCATTGAACTGAGATCCTTATACACGAGGTTGGCACCATTTTTTTCTACAACAAACTTTGTTTAGTACAACATTCTTGCTAACGAAAATCGTAATGGAATTCAAGATTCAGTTTTACATGTGGCAGACAAATTTGTGACCGCCAAATTCACCTCTTCCGATAGGATGAGGCGATTGGACCGTCTCGCTCATAGTTTATCGAACTCTGTCCAACTACCGCATGCTCAATAGTGATTGAAGAAGTTTTGAATGAGCTCAAAATAATAGGGCAGGTGAAATTTAACGGATAAACATATTATTACTTTTTAGGTTTGGTCATATGCAGCTGTACCATAAGAGAATGTGTCCATACTTATCTCAGTGATGATAAGAACAACGGTCAAATCAGTGAGATCTCATTTTCGATTTTTCATGACGATTTCATGAGAAATATTGGTCAAAACTTTAAGGAAATATGACTTCAATGATGCTGAGATATTTGCAAAACTCCGGACCTCAGGTGTTCAGATGGCGAATGAACGCGCTACTACTCTTTCCGGAGGCTAACTCGTTCACCACCTCACCATGTGGTTCCTTCGTTTCGCCTGTCTCTCAGCTAGTTCTATTGACCGTGCCATCAGCAATCACCCATTAGCAGTGGAGAGCCCAAATCGGTAATGAACCCAGTAAAGCTGAAGCTGTAGTTATAATCGCAATTTTAACTTATTATTTACTGCAAGCAGCAAACACCTGCGGTCCGGAGTTTTGCAAATATCTCAGCATCATTGTGGTTATTGAGACATAATCAGCAGAATTCCGCTAAATGGTCGTTAGTTTCTTGACAGCTTGTCAATATAAAAATAACTTCTGTTGAAATTACTCAGCTTATACGAAGCTGTCATGAAACTTTTATTCGGCTGGCGTTTCAACGCCTCCGTGTAGCCCAGAGCCGAGTCGATGTCCACGATCTTCACACTCTCGATACTCGAATAGTGACAACATGCCCTATTTCAGTTCTAAAGTACTTGTTGTGAGTTTTAGTATAATAGCGCTATAATTGTTAACATTTATACAATTAATTATTTATTGACTATGTTTATTAAAATAAAGCGGCTTCTACAACATTCCTAGCATATATGTGTAATATGGTAAGCTTCAATAGCTTGTTTAAAACTGAACTGGAATTTGCTTCAAGGAATTGGTCATTGTGGTGTTATGCAATTCAAGAAAAAAGCCTAAACGAAGGAAAAGTTCTTTCTTCCTCCACACCATTGATGAGTTCAATATGGCAGGTTCTTATCATGCTGTCTTCCTTCCTCCTTTCTCTTTCTGTCGTATTTTCACTCTCTTTCTGCCTCTAATTTTATGCTATTACTCGTCACATTCGCTACTAACTGCTGATTCGCTAATCCATGGACATCGGCACTTTCCCATCGCTCTAGTCATATAAGTTGATTAAAACCTGAATATTTTACGGCGATGACAATCACTGAAGGCTTATCTGACATTCAGAAGTGACGGCGGTCAATAGTGGATTACCCTTGCTGCGCAGCTCAACGATTGATTCGTAGGTGAACAACAAGATCGATGTCAAGATGACAGGATGGATGACGAAGTACTAGGAATAGAAAAGCTATTCATTCCCAGAAAATCCAAGTATTTAGCGAACGTTCACTGCAAATATAATTGAAAATCCTACAGATAGAGTGATAACAAATCTCGTTCAAATTGCTATTTCCGTAGAGATTGCCTCTACGTCATGCAATAACTTTCACAAAACTTACCTAGACTTTCTGAGGGAAAAGCCGGACTACACAGCTTGGGAGACGTTGCCGGGGGTATGAATCACCCTGCTGTACATCGCAGTCCGACACTCAGAAACACCTCCTAGCCACAATGAGATGCTAAACCGTTGGGAAGAACACTTACCTAACGCTATAAATTGTAGTGCTCCCAACGGTTTACCGCCTCATCGTGGCGGGGGTGTTCCTGGGTGTCGGACTGCGGTGTACCGCGGGGTGATTCGTTCCCCTGCAGAGTCTCGCAAGCTGAGAAGGAGTCCGGCGCTTCAATCGGGAAGCCTAGCTAAGAGTAAACCGATACCAGGATCCATCACCGTCTTGGTATCAAGTTCGCATGGTGACAAATCTTCCTCTTATCCACAAAGGCTGCGACTGCCTGTCGTGTTGACGAACTGGGGCAGACTTTGGCCCGTCGGGATTCCAGGGAGCCACAATGGCTTAACCAGCAGATCTCCGAAAAATAGTGATTATGCTGGTGCCCGCACAACTAGTGAGGGAGGGCCGCTTAAGTATCAAGTATGAATTGTAGCAAATATGCTATCGAGAGAAATATGTAATATTATGTCGTCTTCTGGATATCTACAAAAGTTAAATCCTCTCATAAGCACTCAGTTCACTTTTAATTCGTCGTTCACGAAGTAATGACTAAGTGATAGCCGTACACTTGCTGAATATCTTTATTTTTTTCACCTATTCATTATGGTCTGATGAGCATTGTAAATGTGTTGGCTTTTTCTCCATCTCTTCCTCTCCCTTCGTATCTTGGTCATTGTATTTGCTTTTCATGTTTTTCATTTTCATCCTACTCATTTTCTTCTCATTTTCAATCACCCGGAGTTCGGCGTTCCACTGTTAAAAGTGCTGGTCATTACCGAGTAGGCGGAGCAATTCGGCAATTTGCGTGCAACAATATCCAACTCGTCTACTATCAGTCTCTCTGCACTAACAAATGCTCCATTGCAGATATCGTAGTATAACTACCACACTTTTGTATTCAGGTGCTTGTGCATTTGAAGAATTTTCTGTGCTATTATATCTTTTTACTAAAAAAAAGTCAAACTTCTTACGAAAGCGCTGAAACCAAATTTCACGAAAAATCATACCGAGCAAACATGTTTGTGGAGACCCGTTCATTACACATTGAAGTACATGTGTGGATTCTAATCAACCAAAAACCCTTTTCCAATGCTTTTTTTATTCTCATAAGCACTGAATAACTTTGTGCTTAAGGTGACTTCATTTATAAAGCTGCACTTTTTATCCTCACCTTCGCACTAAATTCGCATGCGCCTCTTGTCGACATCGCAGCCAGATATATCGTACTCTTTTTTTGCAGAAAGATAGTAATATTTAAGGAAACTTCAGTCGTGTGGTTGTAGAGGAAGTGTGGATTCGAATCGTCCAAAAAAGTCTGAGAAAAGCAGAAGAAAACGATGAGAAGTGACGTCGTCGTCTGGATTCTCTTCGTCAGTACATCGGCAGGTGGTTCAGTCGGTTATGCTTAATTTCCGTTGATGTATAGTTTCCCATCCAAGCACCGTAATTACCACTGACACTCAGCCACTTTGAATAGTGGAATCTATCCACTTGCAATTATAATCAGCATTAGAACGACAACCCTGTAAACCTTAAAGAATTTCTGATCTACTATGAGTGCACTTTTAATTCATTTCAAAGTAGTCTGACAAAATTTAATAGCATGATACTCAGTAGCAGTACTTGCGAAGAAGGATCTACAACCAGTTACGATGGCCACGGGATGCAATTAGCGCAATAGTTGGAGATGCCCGCGAAACGAACACGGTTGTTGGTTATATCCTGCGAAATCTTCCATCTAGGATCGGCGATGCCAGGGTGCTCTTTGAGGATGATTTGGTACATGGCTAAGCCATTTTAAGTCATTATATAGACCACAAATTTATCCAGTCACCTGTGACGATTCTACGAATGGAATCGATTGCTCGGAGCATCCCTAAGGGTATCAGCGCAGCCAACTCCACGATTCTTAGGACTTATGATTGGTTTTTCACATTGTTACAGTTACACTTACAATCGTAACAACAATAAGGAATATAGTGTAAGGAGCTGTTGACTTCTCAATACAGGTTTTTAGTGACTCCTCCAGTCCCTTTTAGTTTTCGATGAAGTTGAAGACTATGATTCTGTTTAGAGTTTACCACAGAGTTTTAGTTTTTTAGATGGACCATCAATAAAACTTGTGGGGAGTAGAAAAGTTGGGAATGGACTGAATGGCTTGGCGAGCACTGTGGCGCTGCCACAGCTGCCCCGTCTTGTTGGGCTTTTCAGTGGACTTCTCGTGCACTGTTGAATTGCCGTGAAATCCGCTCTCGTTCCGTCCTTCTTTTCTCTCCGTTGGACCAAAGTTTATGTCAAGAATTACAAATAGGTCAGTATCATTTGGCATTCGGATAGGTTTTGACTATAATAGTCGAGAACTCAAAACTCGCAATGAAAATTATCCACTGGGCAGGAAATACAGTAAATATTCCCAGTAGCGATATTGCGGCTATCAAAAATGAACTAACTAAAGGATACGGTTGACCTTGTTTTGTTTTAATCATGGAGTGTGAAGGTACTGAAGGCTCGTCAAATAAGGCGATGATCTCACGTCATCGCGATGACGTCTCACCAACAACGAGACGAATCTGTGTAGTTCGAATCGGAAAGACGGCCAGAAACGAGTAACGAAAGATCATCAGTGATTTTCAGATGGTAGTGGCGAAAATTTAGGCGTAAAAAGGCCAAAGACTAAAAGGAACGGTGCTAGAATAAAAATAGAATTACGTTTGTCGAAATCACCATCGGAATATTTAAAACGTGAAAAACTGCGCCATTTCGGTTTAGCTCATTTTCCACACAAAGAGAAATTAGAGAAGTGGATCGATGTTGAAAGGCCTTCCCAGCATTGTCATCATAATGATAAGGATCAGTGATTGTTCCCAACGTTGCTTCGTTTTGAAAGGAAAGCATTCCTCAAATGTCGTAACGGTGGTCGATAACTACAATTTCCATCAAGCTTAATAGGTCTACAGCAGAGCTTCTTTCTGGTGACATCTGTAGAAAGATTAACAGCAGATCTCATTTTTGTCATAACTACCGATATTACGGCGTTCCCAATCTCTTCTCTCTTATTCCGTTCCACGAATTAACAATAGCTTTAGGTATAATCGCAATCTTAACCCTTTTATTTACTCGAAAGACCGACTTTCTATAAACCTCGGCATAGATAGTTGATATATTTATTCATGTGATCTTATAAACTGATCTTCTTAAGCTGACGCGAGGTTGGTACAGATCTTCGTTGTTTGTAACACTTTAACCTTTCTTTTCCACCGAATAATAAAAAGTATTCTAACATAAAATACGTCCAGGCTCTGAGGAAGGCGAAGTCGCCGAAACGTCAGCCATCGTTCAATAACATCAAAAACAACCTTTTATTTACTGCCTTTTTCTTTGTTATGGCAGGACATGTTGCGAAATATAACTCGTATATATAATGCTGAGATATTTGCAAAACTCGGGACCGCAGGTGTATGCGGTGGGGAACGAACGCGCGCTGTTGCCCTTACTGGGGAGCAGCGCACTTCACCGCCATAGAACTAGCTGAGAGACAGGCATAACGGAGGACCTGAATGGTGTGGTGGTGAAGTGCGCCGTTCCCCGGTAAGGACAACAGCGTGCGTTCGTTCCCCACCGCATGCACCTGCGGTCCGAAGTTCTGCAAATATCTCAGCATTGTATATACGAGTAACTTTAGGTTTCCATCACAAACATAAACCGTGGTAAAACGGAAGTATTTGAAAATTTTGTTTGAAGTAAGAAGAATGGTGCATTTAAAAATCAAATATGCCAGTAAGTAACGTTACTTCAATTGTTAAAGATGAAAATAAATAAGAAATGATTCCAAAAGCTGTTGTGAACGCTGAGGAGCTAAATAGAGCAATGAACGGAGGACTTTTGAAACATCTTGCTCGCAATTCTTTGCTAAACAATCCTTTTTCGCAAATGATTTGTTCATGAAGAACTGGTACTAGAAAACCAGTTTGTTCATTCTTAAGGGATATTTCATTTTCTTTATATAACCCGACTTCACGTCTACTGTGCAGATCCCAGCACTTCTCACATTCAATTCGCCACCTCGCATTCACCATCCACGAATTTCTTCCAACTCCTTACGTGTGGCTTCGGCTATTGCTTGAGAGTTTTCATTCCATCTTGAACGTTCTAGAATGCTGGTCAAGTCGATTTTCCCTGGAGTCCTTGGATACTGGAACGTGCCCAATTGGATTCTAGAGAGTGGTTTTTCCCCGGAGAAGTCCGGTACCAATTTTCCGACCTTAGAGGGATGAGAGACCTGGTTGGACCGGCGTGGAATCGAACTAGCACTATGCTCGACATCACTACCACTATGCTATCCGCTTCGTTTATTTCATTTTACCAGTCTAATTTCACTTATTGTCTCTCAGTCTTTAGTCCAACGCAAACGCTGATTTCTTATTTCTCTTCCATTACAAATTCCAGCACCGTACAACGTACAAGGGCCAATTCTCTATAGACAAGTAGTCGCGTAAAACTCGTTCGGTTATGGCCGAAACTTGCAGTTCAGAAAGTTTTCTGGTGTGCTTTTCGAGAGTAATAAAGTTAGAAGAACATCTGTCATTCACTACTAACGGTACACCTAAGTTGTCGAGAGAAATAAAAGCGCCATTGCGCTCAAGCAAGGCTGATGGAACTGAACTATGTATAGAAAACGCTTGCAGAAAAAGAAAAAAACATTTAAAATTGTTGTAACGCTTTGCACGACTAAAATACTTAGTATTTCTGGTTTTTCGGTAAAACTTTTGAGTTATAGAACCAAAAAATTTGATAACTAGTGCTTAATTATCGATAAAATTCACCGTTCTATGCAAATGTTGTGCAAACTATCCAAAGCCGAAGAAGATAATAGTTCAGAAAAACATAGAAGTGGTCAGAGATATTGTGCTTATGAATCCAAGTCTTGGGGTTTTTCTTGTTGTAATAAAGGATAAAGGATAAAGCTCCTGGCGTTGATCAATCCTTGAGGGATGCGTCATGCATTCGACTTCATTAAGTTTCGCTGGAGGTGATGGAATGCATATCTGGCCTTTACAATGACTTGCGGTGGTCTACCGATTCATCGAGCCAGTGCTGCTATCCTCCCAGACAAGTCTGGTACCAATTTGCCAAACCCGGAGGGATGGGAGGCTTGGCGGCCCATGGGCGTGGGGATCGATTCCATGTGTGTGTCGCAGTGGCGCCTCCAACCACTGCGGCACACGCACCCTTCTTGTCTTAATACCCTGTAATATTCCATTTAACATTGGATTTTCTAGCTTTCGGGTTGGATTGTATACAATGCGATAAGAATGCTGCATGGTACTGGGAAGAGGAACACGAACGTGTTGTCGAGCTGTGCCAGCACGGCTTGGTGCCGCCAACTCCGTGCAGGAATCACTCGCACACTCACTGCATCGTCAGCTGGTATCGGAGCGGAGGCAGTACAGGTACGTAACAAGAGAAATGATTGGTTGACTGATCAATAGAAATTCTCGAATTTATCTCCGCTTATTGATTATCTTTCTATTTGGATTTCATCTACATAATTTGTTCAGGTACGTATTCATTTCTTTCATATCATTTTAAACCCCTTCAAAATCTACACCCCTGAAAGAAATGAATGACGCCGTACGAAAAGTGGCTCACGTAACAACTAAAAGTTTAGCAATAAAACCAATACAGTGATACATTCCTTCGTTTTAAACCACGATTTTTTTTCTAGAAGTCTCATTGGTAAAGTCGTTTGCCCATCTGTTTCCCGCTTTAAAAGTTCGATATAAAAATTCTTACTCTGATTTCTCTGACCAGATTTCTTATCTTGACTATAGCAAACAAACCAGAAACGAGATTTCATCAAGATGAAAAGCAAGTAACCCGAGATTTGCACATGGTTTTACTCGAATTATAGCACCCTCTCATGGTGGTTGCTGATGTCCGAATGTCGACTTCGATGTACAGTTAGGATTTATCCTCAACAGAGCCACCCGTCGTGAGAAAATATGCAACATTTCCAATCCGAAGTGTAGCTCGGGTTATACTCATGCCAATGCAAATTCCGGAGAGCTTCCCATAGTTGAGGTCTCGACAAATTCGGTGAATATAAAGGCATCATAGTGAAAGTGTAATGCTCTTCGCGTTCCTTTAAAAAATGCAGCTCATTGAGTGGCTCTAGTGCTCACGTTTGGTGAAGATGAAGACTCGAGAGGTGCCCTTCGATCTATGCGATTGTCAACGGGGTAAAATCACAACATTATGTCTATCTATTTCGCAGTAATGTGCAATTGAACACTTCGGCGAAAAGTAACTAGAAACTACGACCACTTTAATGTTTCTACCTGATATTCTGAAATTTGGATAGTAGAGGGTCCTAGCACGAAAACCCATACGTAATCAATAGTTCCGTTCTCGTTCAACAGTCAGATTTTCGCCACCAGTGTCTTGGCCGATTTGGTGGAGGATGCGGTTGCACGTCACCAGAGACATTGTCAGCAGCGGTCAGCTTTCCATCTTTCGCAACCCTATAGGCCGCTTATGTGTTTCGCTGGCTTCCCAGGGTGACACCACGAAAGAATAGCGACCTTAATGGTGGGATGCCCAAACGAATGAAACAGTTAGTGTTCTTGACAGAAGTGATTCTTTTTCTAAAATTGTCAACATACTTGGTTTTCACTAACTATGGCAAACGTCAAATATTTGCAAATAGTGCCAGCTTTTCCTAGACGCCATAATGGCAAACTTTCTTGTACATGATGCATGATCACATCAACTATACGTATCTCAGCACTTCCTTCTTTCCATTCTCTTTCAGCGCATTCGTCGTCCACAACGGTTTTCGAACATTTCGCATGCTATTTTGACTACTGCTCGAGAATTTCGTCTTCTTTATGAATGTCGTTGAATGCTGGTCGAGTCCATTCGTCTTGAAAGAGGCGTGATTTACGAGACAGCGTTGGAAGGAGTATGAACTAACGTCTTACTTCGAAACCTATGGCACTACTAACCACGGCATTACCCTCTCCACCTTCTTCCCTCCCTATTCATCTCTTTCTCTCATTGTCTGACTAGTTTGCGTTCTGCTAAAGTGTTCTCCTCCATCACAGTATGGAACTCCATAAACATCATATTGTGCTTTGACGCCAGTCCAATTAGGCGCGTCCTTTAATAAGTCCTGGGTCATGCGCTCATTGCTATGTATCCACAACTAATTGTCTGGAATTGGCAGCGCCTCACAGAAGGAACGCACTTACGTAGTGCCGAAAATATGTGCATGGGAACCGATTCCAGAAATTGGAAGAATTGGTGGACTTGCGATATGAGGTCAACCAAAGAGAGCGTTTGTACAAGAGGGCACCGCTAACCACTTCCCTACACGCGTCTCTCTATGTCGACATGTCGATATAGTACAGTGGTGCGGAATGATTGGCCGAATTTCTGAATAGTGCGATCCATGCCGCAAAGGTATGATTCTCAACGTGTTTCTAGAACGGGCAAGACCCACTGGACCACTCCTGGGCGCAACGGGGAAATGGAAGATTTACCTGCGCCCGTCCAAGACATTCGACGATCAACGCGAGGTTAGGTGGTACAGGTGGCAAAGGTGATCTGTTAACTGTTCATTCTTCCCTGTCGCACGTAAGAGTTGGTCAGTGTACTGCGTTCACTCGAGATATGCAGATGTTCCACGAACACGGAACAAATGTGTAAGGATTCTTTCTTGATAAGCTTGCACGAGGTTGATAAATATATTTATTTTCGGCTAACGTTTCGACGTCTTCGTCTTCCTCAGAGCCGGTGATCCGAGTCGATGGTCCATGTTTGTTGTTCGTCTCGACGTTGCATTTTCGCCTTCGTGTCGAGCCAGATCTTCCTCAGTGAGCCATCTTTTCGAATGAGGCATCCTCACTCTGTGATGCCCTTCTATACACGATGCTGATAGTGGATATATAATGACAATGTCCGGTGGTAACAACTTGTATTTCTTCCGGACATACATCATTGTGCACATCGTGCAGAGGTCGGTGTATTATCAGCTAGCACAAAGCGTAGTAATATTTCGAAACCGACCTTCCCTAAAAACCGAATACAAGTTGTTACCACCGGACATTGTCATTATATATCCACCATCAGCATCGTGTATAAAACGGCATCACTGAGTGAGGATGCCTCATTCGAGAAGATGGCTCACTGAGGGAGATCTGGCTCGACAAGAAGGCGAAGCCGCAACGTCGAGACGAACAACAAGCATGGACCATCGACTCGGATCATCGGCTCTGAGGAAGACGAAGACGTCGAAACGTTAGCCGAAAATAAATATATTTATCAACCTCGTGCAAGCTTATCAAGAAAGAATACATATTGATTAGTCACACCGAGGTTTAGGGAAGGTCGGTTTCGAAATATGTGTAAGGATTTGTTTCAATTTTTAAAGTCTTCAAATATTTTCATCGTCCGTGACATCGGATTGTTTCCAATGCTTTCCATTTCCACAATGAAGCATTTGAAGCGAACTGAAGTATTCTTTTTCTACCTTTTTAATTTAGTAGGTAGGCTACACATGAATTAGAACGAATTCGTAAAAATTTGTCGGTAAGGGAAGTCGTTAAAAATATTAAAGGGAAAGTCGGCTTGAACCGACTTGTAACACAATTATTAACGTTTGTCTCCTCTATAACCTGCAGGCTATCGACTACCATCATCTGTTTTGATGAAAACGAAGATGTCAAAAAGTTAGCCCAATAAATATTTGGTAACAATCTCGTGTTAGCTAACGCTAACCAATGAAACAAGGTACATTGACATTCATACCAGGGTTAAATGAAAGCCGCTAAACACTGCTAAAATTTGCTATTATACTCCAAAAAAGATTCCCATTCTTCTTCAGAAAAGGTGGTGACTGAACGAAAGTGTGGTGGAGTGGAGGACGTAACTGGATGTACGTTGTATAATTCAAAAATTAGCCGAAAGGTTAGTACTGTGCAATCTACGGTGATCGACTACTGTTTGCACTAGTTGGTCACACATTACATACTAGATAACACTTTAAAGTTTTCATATTGATAGAAAGAGCTGTGTGAATCATTCAAAAGAATATGTGGTCCGATCATGATGGCTTGTCGTTGCCCGCTTTCACAAAGAATCGTTTGGGCGCACCTGGAACATCCTCCCTTAAACTTGTATCTCACTCGTTTGCAGCGATTTCTCCTTAGAGCCACAGAAAGCTCAAGCAAAATCGTTTCGGAGTGGCCTCATTTCTGGCCGTTATAGATTATAGCGGAGTTACATCTTTTGCCACTAGTTTTTTTTACCAGGCAGCGGTAATCGGCAATGATTAACCTTTAGGTGGGTTCCTAAATGAAGACATTGAACTCGTTATCACCTTAAGAAGCCCTAATGGGGTAACTTGGGCGATACTGCCTTCTTTGCTTATTGAAGTTCAACAACGAGGAGCTGAATCGTTTGCAGTAATGGAAAATATCAAATAAAATGAATGCGAACAGTCTCTGAAGAATGTCTTAAAACAACCATAACGATGCTGAGATATTTGCAAAACTCCGGACCACAGGTGTCTGCGGTCGAGAACGAACGCGCTATTACCCTTTCCTGGGAGTAAAGCGTTCACCACCATACCATGCGTGTCCTTCGTTTCGCCTGTCGTTCACTTAGTTTTATCGATCACTGCCATCAACAATCACCCGTCAACGGAATTGATCTGAGAGCCCATATCGGCATTGAACCCAGTTAAGCTGAGGCTGTAGTTAACATCACAATGTCTATTTTTTATTTTCTGCCTCTACAGTTTTCAACTTTATTTTTGCTCATGGGTGATTGGTGGTGGCACTGATCGATAGGACTAGCTGCGAGATAGGCGGAACGAAAGACCCGCATGGTGTGGTGGCGAACGCGTTAGCCTCCGGAAAGGGTAATAGCGCGTTCGTTCCCCACCTTAGACACCTGTAGTCCAGAGTTTTGAAAATATCTCAGCATCATTGTGGTTGTATTTCACATAGTACCCTGCCATGAAAATTGTAGAGGCAGGAAATAAAAGGTAAACAATGTCTTAATACTTATTCATTTCGTATTCATTCTTCACGGCCAGGTACTATGTAAAATACAACTACAATGATGCTGGAATAACTCTGAACCTCACATAGGCTTCGAACCCGCGATTACGTTTATCGGTCGCACATGCTATACCACCATCCACACACCACACCATCCAAGGCCTTTGCTTTGCTTTTGTCTCAGGAAGTTTTTTTTACTCTGTTAGGGCTATCAGCAATTACCAGCCAACGGAAACCTAGTGGCCACAAACTGTCATTAAAGCTAGTTGAGCTGAAGCTGCACTTTAAATTACAATGTCTTAACTTTTGTTTATTGCTTATTCATTCTCTTGATGGGTGATTGCTTATAGTACCGATAGAGCAAAAAAAAATTTGGCTTAGGCAGAGGCGAAGCAAAAGACTCGGTGCTTGTGGTGAATTGTATATGATCCCCAGGTAGGTAAATGCAGACTCGAAGCCCATGAGAGGTCCAGAATTTTGCTCGTATCTCAGCATACCTGTAGTAGTATTTCACTCTGTAAGCAGTTTTGCACTCTTTATAAAAGTGGAATTTATGGCGTAGCTGAAGGAGAATTTGGCACTTGATGCACGAGATATTAGCTTATGACCCTCTTGTTTAGGTTCGTCATCTCCTATCAAAAGACCCAGGAACTGCCCGAAGAGGGACATTTTCGCTCTTCGTGGAGGTGATTATTCAAACTCTTCACTACTTATTTAAAGAAAACATAGTGAGAGCTAAAATTCTATGTATCAAATGAATTGATCCGTAATTACTTAAAAAAATGTTTCTTAAAAGTATATACAAATCGTTTGTTCAGAACGGAAATCTTCCAGGTATGCAGCGAATCATGCTCAGGCAGGGAGTGTTTGAGCTCAGTGCGAGAAACGACCGTGGTTACCGTACCGCTTGCACTGCTCCTATTGTTACAATTATCTTAAAGGGTATCTCGTACACCACGGCACGATATGGGCTGCTGATTCGAGCAACAACGATGCTAAATATCTACGCATGTTCACAAATTCATTGGCACTTGCTGCGGTTCCCTACGTTTTACTGCCCAGTATTGCTTTTCTTAAAATCACGGTGAAGTATTAAGCATATCTATTTCAGTGTTTCACTAGTAAAAAAAAATTACTTCTGCTTTAGAGTTGTTTTACTGTCGTTTTCTCCTCTATATTTCACTACTTGATTAACCAAACATGCTCCCCTATTTTTACAAAACTGTGATGGAACAAAGTCAAGAGGGAGCGTAGAAAAAAGACTAGTTTCGCCGAAGGTGAGGCTTCTGCGTTGTAGCAGCATAGCACTAGGAATAGGGTTTTTCCTAAAAGATGATTTCGGTTCGCCTATTTGTCTTTATGGTTTTGTAGGTCGCCGCTTCAGATTAAAGGATATCAATGACGAACTGCAATCACCTTTGAGTTGTGATGTAGCGAAAATGTCAAATATGAAAATTACTCAGTCGACAGCTTACAAATTTGCAAGACGGACTTTCACAGCTCAAGACTACCAATACTAGGATCCACCACTCTCATGGTATCAAATTAGTCGCATGATGGCAAATCTCGCTCTGATCCACAAGGGCGGGGACTGTTTGTGGCAGTGACGACCTGGGCAGATTTTGGCCAGGCTGAGCTCGGCATTCCAGGGAACCATATTGGCTAAACCAGCAAATCTCCAAAAAAAAAAGTGGCGCTTATGCTGGGGTCCGCACAATCTGTGACGACGGGCCATCCAAGTGTCTGAGTACTAACTCCCTCACACCGTTTTTCGAAGCATTCCTCTGTACATCTGTGCATGAATCAGCACTACGAATGCCCTTTGTGTTCTGCACTTGTGGAAATAATGTTATACAGTTTCAGAGTTAAAGGGAGGTAAATGTCATACTTTTTGTTAGGATTCGGTTTGTTAAGAATGGTTAGACCAGAGGCACTGAGGTCTTGGTTTGTTTTTTAGTTCTATTGGGTCTGCACCATTGGGACTGCACGCTCATCACTGTGCTTCTCGACGCAGCTCTGTTCCTTGCATCTGTACGAAAACCAAAATAATAGCAACAGTGCTCGTACTGATTTGTTAAGAAGCATATTAAATCGGAGCTGTTATATTTTATCTGTATCCATAAATTTTCAATCTTAAGACGTTCCTCTTTACGACGAAAATCTTAAGCACCGCTGCTTTTTCGCTACCATTCACCACTGTTAGTTTATGCTTTGATCTCGAATGTTTGTCATTGTGTCATCTTCTCCTCAGATGGCTTTCACTCACATCTTTAAAAGTTGCCCATGATAATCACTCCCTTATAGCTTTTTCGTGAATTTGTTTTTTTTCCCATCATGTTTTTTGTGTTAATGAAATTTCTATTAACGTACACTTCTTCCATTTACATTGATATACCACATTAGTTTCAGTACCACAGTGAAGTACGACATATGCACCATGTGCACATTTTCAATTAGATGAGGAAAATATGGTGCTGTACCCCCATCCTTGTTCCAAAAGTTGACCTCAAGGTGCAAGTGGTTTAACCTGGTTTAATTCCCAAGGTTTCCATGGGTCATCATTGCTGGTTGGCTTTTTAAGTTGTACTTTCACTTATAATCAGCTCATTAGGACTAATAAAGATTTCGACAACTCCATTCAGAAACCCAGTAGGAAATAAACTTGCACCAAGACAAATTTGCTGCAAATCCTAAAGTTTAAATAGTGTGTGAAGTAGCGCTGTTGTTAGTGATGCAGTTTATCAGGTTGCAAGGTGTTGTTTCAGTCTCTTTCCCAGCGCTCTCTTCCATTCTACATGAGAACGCCATGGCATGGCTATCTGCAACGATGGAACGAGAATCCGCTTGACCAGCATTCTACGAAATTCACAGTTAACACAAAATCCTCAATCAGCAGCCTAACAAACACGTGGAATGTTCGAAACTCGTTGTGGACGGTGAATTCGAGGAAAACGAATCGAATGCTAGAAATGTTGCGATCTGCACAAAAGATATGATGACGGGTCATGCAAAATAACAAGTGAATATAAATAAAGTCAAAGTATATCCTTCAATCGTAGTATATCTTGCTGGGATTAGACGGCATGGGACTTATCGATTTGAATGATGGAGTTACCCTTTTGGGAACTTCGAAGAGTCACAGCTCCATAACAATTTTACTAACATAAAGTAGTGTCACGTTGAATACTTATTTCCAGGATCAAGCCAGGAGCTGTATGGAAACAAGTTAGAGCCGCGCGTTTCAACTCTAAGCAAGCATCTCTCAGCTCACATTAGATACCACCAGTTGAATTAAGGGCCATTGGATGTATATATCTGCGCTAAATTACACCCAAATTCTGTATTACTAATTGTTGTAACTCGGAACGAACTGGTTGAGAGAGAATGGGCAAAGTTACGAAAAAAAAAGTGCGAGATACTGGAAGTATTTCAGACAGAAAGCTGCAAACCTTTATTTCCTCTGCTCCATTCAAATCAGACTTGGATGAACTTTCAGCTGATTTTTTTACTTAAAATCAACACTTAGTTTGGTGAACGGAACCGTAGTATAAATCTATGTATTAGAAGAGTGACATACAGTTATTTTAAAGGTTTAAAATATATTGGTAAGGGGTTTTACATGAATAATATCTCAAGATTTACTATATTTCTCCAGATCTCTTTTGCTAGAATGTACGAATTGTTTAACGTTTTGTTTTCTGCCTTCTATAATTTTCATGGCAGGTTACTAAGCGAAATACAACCACAACCCCGCTGACGGGTGATTGCTGTGGCAAAAAGATCGATAGAAATAGCTAAGAGACCGGCGAAAACGAATGACCCGCATGGTGTGGTGGTGAACGCGTTACTCCCCGGAAAGGATAATAGCGCGTTCGTTCCCCACCATAGACACCTGCGGTTCAGAGTTTTGCAAATATCTCAGCAACGTTGTGGTTGTACGAATTGTGTTCAGCGAAAAATCGCACCTATAGTCTCTCGCACGAGGCGCGTGTGGCGCAGTGGTCGGAGACGCTCTGCAACACACACGTGGAATCGATCCCTGCATCCATGGCCCGTCAAGCCTTTCATTATCGGAGTTGGCAAATTGGTACTAGATTTGTTTGGGAGGATAGCATCACTGGCCCGTTACATCGGTAGGCCATCGCGAGTCATTGTAAGGGCCAGCTGTGCATCTAGTCACCTCCAAACGATGCTTAATGAATTCGAATACATGGTGCATCCCTCATGAATTGATCAACGCCGAGAACTTTATCCTTCCCACGGGTCATCTCATTGAGCAGTCTTATACCGGTTAGTTGTGAGCCAACGTGATATGTCCCCAGGTAGAGGTTTCAGAGCGAACCAAAAGCTTAGCCATTGAACAACAAACCACCCGAATCGGACATTCACTGTTGGTGTTCGTGATGAAATGGGAATCAATAACAATGATGCGAATTAGTTTTGATATACGATTTTTACAAAACTATGCGCCGAGATTTGTTTATACTATTGAGGTTACACGAGGTTGATACGAGATTTTTATTCGGCTAACGTTTCGACGTCTTCGTCTTCATCAGAACCGACGATCCTTGTCGATCGTCCACCCTTCCTCTTCTCGTTGTTCACTGCCACCCAAATATCGGACTACGTCATCGAACTGGCCGAAACGAGAAAACGCCGCCCATTCAACGCCGTCTACCATATCGGAGAAGAACTGTTCCTCGGTACATGTGACAGTAGAGGGCTAAGCGGCGTTGCTGTTCTCGTCAACATGAGTTTGGTCATGAACATCGATTCGTTTGAACAACTAACGATCGGCCGTTTAAAATTGAGGAGATGTGGATCAATACCAGTTTTAACTACCTTCGTCATCTACGCGCCGACAACAAACTATAACAAAGTAGTCGAAGAGTTCTATATGGACTTGGAGAAGTTCTACAGAAAAGAGTATACGTTCTTCAAGGTCATCATTGGAGATTGTAATACTAGGACTAGACCCAGAACAACGTCTAAAAAACGTCACATTGGTACACACGGATTGAAATGGAACAAACAAGGTGAGCAGTTGTCTCAGGTTAACACGACGACTAAAACTATTTATGGTAAACCGCTGTTCCAGAAGCAGCGCTCTCAACGCTGAACGTGGAAGTCTCTCAATGGAAAGTGCCATAACAAAATCGACCACATTGAAGTAAATCGAAAGTTTTGCCTAACCGATGTCGCCTTTGCCCTAAAATTCTGCATGGGACCGGACCATCGCCTACTTCTCTTTCGTGCACGATTTCATTTTTTGCGAAAACGAGAAAAAGCCACTAAATGCAAAAAACAATGTATCAAAACCTCCTCGAACTGAGACTTATTCAGCTCACTACTCAGCTGTTTGGAAAATGCCATTCTTGATAACAACGACAAGGACTACGACCGGCTCATTAAACATTGTAACGTTAGCGCTATTAAAGCTGAGAGTTCGAAAGTCACCAAGAGACGTCTATCTACAGAAACAGTCCATCTGATACCCCAGCATGGAATCGAACGAGTGACGGATAAACGCCAACTTACGTCCGAACTTGCAAAAAAGTACAGATATGCAATAAAAGAAGATCTTAAAGAGAGAAGAGTAGCAGTCATCGTCGAAGATGTAGAGGCTGGCGAAAGCATTTGCAAAGCCCACCGAAGCTTCGCTAATTACAAAACCAAGATGACTCCATTCCGTCGCCAGGACGAAACAGTAACAGCTTGCAGGAATTCAAAGGATGTGCACGACTACTACTCGGATCTTCTCAATAGCCACATCTTTCTGAATTCAGATTAAATAAAGGATGATGCGTATATCGTCTCGCCGGCTCTCCCTTCCGAGATATAAAATGCTATTTGGTCGGTGAATAACCGAATAATAGGCCTGGAGTGCATGAAAACTGAACACCTGAGCAACCTTCCGCCAGTCCTCATGAACATATTGGCTCGACTGTTCTCACTGTACCTGTCTGAATGATGCAAGATTCTTATTGAACAGAAAATCAGCAAGAACGTGCTATTGTTGAAGAAAGATGACCTCTACGACATCGACAACTATCGCCCTATCTGCCTAGTGTCTGTTGTCTACAAACTTTTCACTCAAATCATCCTAGACAGAGTTAGCAGGACACTGGACGAAGGAAAGCCATGTGAGCAACCAGGGTTTCGAAAAGGACTCAGTACGATGGAGGACATCCACACGATAACGAGTCAATGAAGTATCACGAGAGTACAGAGACCGCGCTATCTCGCTGTAATCGATTTAAAAATTCTTATATAGCTCATTAAGAATTTTTATATACTGAGTAGGGACGCCTTGCCTGTCCAGGTTTTTAACCCATTTGAGACAAAAGCAGTCGCGGAAGCCCTGGTCAGGCAAGGCGTCCCTACTCAGTATATAAGGATTCTTAATGAGCTATATAAGAATTTCATAACCAAGGTATCATTATTTTACAATGATACTAACATCGACATCAAAAGAGGGGTTAGGCAAGGCGATACCATCTCGCCAAATATATTTACCTTCACCCTCCAGAATGTCATGCGTACATTTTAATAAAGCAATGTGGTAGTGAAAATCAGTGGTAGGCGATCACACCATCTTCGCTTTGCTGATGAAATCATTTTTACAACACAAAACTTTAGCCAGACGGAACTAATGCTGGCCGACTTCAACAAAGCTTGCGGAAAGACTTGTCATCTACTAGATCTCACAAAAACAGTGTTAATGAGGAACGGTTTGGTTACGTATGACCCACTCAAGTCCACTGGAATGAATATCTCCGAATGCCACAATTACGTCTGTCTAGGTCGGGAAATCAACATGATGAACGACTTAGCACAAGAGTTGAGCAGAAGGGGACGAGCGGCATGGCGAGCTCAAGAGCACCGAGGATGTAATGAAGAGAACAAAGAACACCCGACTCCGCGTTCACCTTTTCGACTCAATGGTACTTCCTGCCCTAACGTATGCGTCAGAAACCTGGTCGATGCGTAAGCAGGATGAAAGACCACTCAGCGTTATCGAAGGCGCAGTCGAAATGACGATCCTAGGAGCATCCCGTGTCACACAAATAGGGGAAGACATCCGAAGCTCCGACCTGCGTCAACGATCAAAAATCAAACATGTCGTCCGATGCACTACACTGTCGAAGAAAAGGTGAACTGGACACGTAATGCGTAGGAACAACAGCCGTTGGACAAGAACCGTTAGTGACTGGATTCCTCGGGATGTCAAAGCACTGCAGGAAGACCACCAACCCAATGGTCAGTATTCTTCACTAGAACCCTAGAAGAGAGGTGTGATGCTCACCAAGTCCCTAGAGTTAACAGAACCCATGGCTGTCAGCTTGGGCTACTCTTGCACACAATGGAAGAAATGGAAAATTTACTGGCGCCTGCTCGAGTCACTCTACAGTCAACTGGACGAGGGGTAGTAGAGGTGCTATTTGAAAATCTCACCAAGCCCATATAATGTTGGTTTCGCAAAGTCATACAAAAGAGAAAAAATGGTTACAAATTATTTTCAAAGATTCCACTTTAATATTTCTAAAAAAGGTTTTTTGAAGTTAACACCTAGAAAATCTCGATCCTAAACGACAATTTCTCCACAAGTCGAAGAAGAAATACGGGGATTCCACGCGTATTCTTTTACTGATAAGCTAATACAAGGTTGATAAAAGGAGTGTTCAGCCGACGTTTCGACGTCATCGTCTTCTTCAGAACTGATGGTCCGAGTCGGTGGTCCACGGAAGATATGATTCGTCACGACGACGAGGACACCACTTCGAGAAGGCGAACAACTGCGAACCATCGAATGGGATTATCGATTCTGAGAAAGACGAAGAAGTCAGAGCGCTAACCAAATAAACTCTTTTTATCAATCTCGTGCTAGTTTATGAATAGAAGGATACTTTATGCATGTTTAGCCGGTTGGTTTTCTTTCTTCGTCTCACTTTTTTTTAGCCCTGTGAAAGTAGGAACGAATTAAATTTGCTTGGCGTGACGTAAAGCATTTTCGAATGCATGTCGTAAGTCGTACATACATGTCGTAAAATCTTCTAAATCCTCTGAATTCATTTAAAGGACACCTAATGGCAACAAAAACGACCACAACTACCGCACTCTGTTTTTGCTTCTCCTAATTATTCGGCTTCGGCTGAGTTGCATGTTTATTGGAATTTTTCATCTTTCTGTGGGAATAGTAATCAATAGTGTGTTTCATATGATTTTAAAGGATAAGCATCCGTTTATTTTAAAAAATGTTTTTCAACAGATACTTTGTGCATCGGATTGAAATATACTTGCGAAATTAACGACGAACGATATGTGCTTTCCATCACGGTGGATAACTTTCTTCCATAGGTTCCAGTCTTCTATTTCTAATATCGAACATCAGTTTTAAAACGAACGAGGAAACGAGTATGGACCGATGAAGGCGTACTGTATATCGGTTTATGTGCAATTTCGCGGCTTCTTGCATGCTTCGCGAGAATTGCTCGCAACATTCACTTGAAATCTGGGTGGCTAAAGTTGCAAGTTGCTAGAAAGAGCGATGGCTGAATGCAGGCAGTTTGCACCTTGGTAAAGGTAATTATTAGTTAGTGATTAAAGGTTTTTACAGATTTGTGTTTGTCATTGAACGAAATGTGCTTTTTCATAATTATGGTGGTTATGACAATGATATTCGTAGGAAACATATTCAATGATTCCAATTGTACTTTATCAATGCAGTCGTATCGTTGTCGAAAACCGCTCGAAAATGTGGTTGGATGCTTCTCAACGCATTGGCAACAATGCGTAATAAGATGTTGTGACAACACACTGTTGATAACACTGGTTCTTGGCGTACCCAATCAATACTAGTTTTTCTATGCAAACTGCGCGCCACCAAATTTAGTTTCTCCTCCCGCGCGGTGCACATTAAAAAGTTCCTCTTAAAAAGCTGTTTTTGTAAATGTTATCGGAGTAGAGGATGGCTTTTCAAGGATCAGATCTGACACAGCATTCATATTAGGGAAGCTATCGACGAAATACAAAGATACACTCATTGAAATCAATGCTAGAGGGCCACTCAGCTGATCTCCAAGTATTCACTGTATACGGTCTTGGGTCGACTATGTATTTCTTCTAGCATTTTGATCTTAAATCTCGCTATTATTCTGTAGAATATCATTCTATTGAATCCTATGGTTATTTTTTCTTGCGGCTAACCCAACTAACAACCACTTTTGCAATGTTTAACATTCATTTACTGCTTATTATTTCTCTTTCTTCAAGGTGTTATGTGAAATTCAACCAGAATGATGTTCAGGCATTAGCTGAACTGGAAACCCCAGGTGAGATTCGAACCCGTCGCTTCCAAAATTCTCGAGCCGAACCCTTGTACTTTTCGCTCCATCATTCGGTTCCTCTGTGTAGAGCAGCGTTTTTGCATAATTGACCATAGTAAGATATACTAAAGTAGTCGCTTACATATTCATATCCATAAAACAGTGGAGTAAACTCTCCTATAATCCTGTCATGTTCACAATCGCTAAAACAATCTAGTTATTGGGGAATTATTCTTAATTGTCATGAAATGAAATGGTCACCAGCCGACGAGAAATTGCTCGGAGTGCGATTAAGTTAGGAAAAAGGTAACAAAGTCCCACGGGTTTGCACTTTCGCATTTTATCATGATCTGCTCCTCGATTCGAAAATAACAACATGTACGCATTACAATAAAAATATAAATACCAAATGTACATTGCGTATAACATGTTCCCATAAGGAAGCCGTTGTTATCCTCGTCGTAGATATGGGAGAAGGTCCTGAATAACTCCCTTTTCTACAAGATTTTTCAGGCCAGTGCTTGCCTTCTGCTGTTGAGAAACGGCATTCTTTCGATAGTGACGTGCTTGGAATCTGGTCGGTTTTCCATCCATTCCAACAATTCATTGCTATTTGAAGAAACAATGCCGGTAGCCATCATAACTGGTAGGTTTCACTCTGCGGTCGTCCAAGCGATTGTGTTCTCCGTATGGATAACGATCAATGTTTTCTTTATTGTTCGACCTTTATTGTTATAAATTTTTCCTTTGTTTTGTTTACATTAATTTCTACTCTAACGACTTAATTTGTTATCTAACATCGAATACTTGGATACTTGGACGGCCCGTCCTCACTAGTTTTGCGGGCTCCAGCATAATCTCCATTCTTCCGAGTTTTGCTGGCTTAACCACCGTGATTCCCTGGAGTTTCGTGGCCAACCTGACCAAAGTCTGCCCCAGGTCATCACCACCACAGGCGGTCGCCGCCCTGGTTGTTCAGAGGGAAATTTTTCACCATGCGTCTAGTTTGATACCAGGATGGTAGTGAATCTTAGTATTGGTTGTTTAGATATCTAATGTGCTCATACATAATAGAAGAAATAGAACTAGTGCAATAGTTAAAGCAGTCAACTAGAGAATGTGTCGTTCTTTACATATTTCGTTCAATCGATCTCTAGTATGACTCATAGTATGATGTATGAACCATTCTTAGGACTACCAGAATGCATCAGCCAATAGAATTCTTGTGCTTATTATGAAACCTTTCATGTTCACGCTTCAAAAATCCTTCAACTGAACATATGAACATTGTCTGTAGCATGAAACACTTAAGTCAGAAGGCGTATCAGATTTAGAAGCTTTCATTCCGTGAACAGTGTTTGGGTTCCATATTTCATTTTTTCCAACTGTTTAAGTTGTTTTGTAATTAATTAGATGTTAAGGAGCAAGCTCAGGAATCGGTCGTGCGGCTGCAGTTTTGTTTGCCAGGAATAGATATCAGCTGTCGTTGAACGGTAGAAACGAGAGTGCACTTAAGGAAGTGGTCAAAGAATGCATTCAACAAGGAATTACCGAAGATGATGTGAGTTTTCATGTTCACCTCATTTCGGTCAGTATCTCAGTTTGTTAAAATTTTCTTTGGTGAAGTAGTACAACTAGACTGTTCAGGTTGTGATCAGTTTTGCTGATCTCGCGGTTGATAATGCTCCTAAGTCTATAGTCGATAACACACTGAATAAATTTAATAGAATAGATTCATTGGTAAATCTTTAAGTTCTGTTTCATTCCTTTTTTCTCATACATAACCTCGAGAAGCTCTTCTTTCGCCTACTTCCTCTATACTATAAAATTCAGGTGAATTCTGCAGGCATACTAAGATCTGGCCAGGTGCTCGACTCAGATATATCCGTATACGATGAATTGTTCAATGTCAATGTTAGATGGTTTGTGTTAATTATACTGAGCTTACCTTCTAAATGAAATTGCCTGCATAAAGTGGTCTTCATTTTGATTCAGATGGAGGCTTGTAGCCCAGTGGTCAGAGGCACCCTGCAATACATATAGGATCGATCCGGTGCCTCAGACTCGCCAAGGCCTTCCATCTCTCCGGGGTCGGAAAATTGGTACCAGACTTGTCTGGGAGGATAACAACACGGGCTTGATACATGGATGGACCACCGCGAGTTATTGTAAAGACCAAATATGCATTCAATCACCTCCAACGATGCTTAATGAAGTCAGGTGTATGGCTCATCATTCAGGGATTGAACAACTTTGAGAATTTCGTCTTTTTTTACCATTAATCAAAAAATGGTGTTGAGAAAATAACTCTTCGGACTGGTAGTTCGATCTTTTCGCTTTTGAGGTCACATAGTTACTATATTTTGTAAACTAACCAATTAATTTTGGTTTATCACATCTCGTTAGGCCATGAAGTTATAATGTAGAATATGATCAAAGAATATAATAGTGTCTTTGGAATAGAAGGTGTTCAGTCTTGTCCGTCTCACACGTGAAGCACTTCCTCACATTATCCAATCGAAAGGTACAGTTGTCAATGTGAGCAGTATAAATGGTCCTTGTCCCGTAAGTGTTTTTCTGTGAATACTAAATTCTAAAGAGTTAGCGACATAACGCTTTGTCTTTTACAGTTTGCTGGTGTCGCTTATTATTGTATGTCCAAGTCAGCAGTGGATCAATTCACCAAATGTCTTGCTCTTGAGATGGCTCCTTATGGTGTGCGGGTGAACGCCGTTAAGTAAGGTTTAGAACAAGTAAAGTTCTTTTTTCTTTTCTTCTTTCTTCTTGTTCTTTAAATCATTCTCGCATAATTTTGTTCACCTACATCATCGTGCTAGTAATATTCCACGGGTAGGAAAAAATCGTATATCTATAGCACGAAAATTGAACTACTTTCAAGGAAAGAGTTACCCTTGTCTACCATATTCTTTCTTACCAATGATATCCAGTACTTGGCATGCCTCATAAAAGTACAAGAGTTAATATTATTACAGTCCGGGAGTCACCATTACGAATCTACACAAACGAGCTGGTCAAGACGAAAAGACGTATGCAGCCGTAGGTCCATTTGCTCGTTTTTGTTCCCGAAGTTGTCGCAAAATCTGGTTCTCTCTATCACTTATAGTTCTTGGAGAAGAGCAAGACCACTCATGCACTTGGCAGACCATGTGAAGCGAAGGAAGTTGCAGAAGCAATACTTTTCTTGGCTTCTGAAAGAAGTTCATTTACAACTGGACAACTGCTTAGAGTTGATGGTGGACGAGGCATTATGCATCCACGATGAAGACGGCTTATTGTATAGAGAGACATGCATGTTCTATGTTGCACGTTCTTGTCATTGAACTTGCAAAATGTTTTGTTTGAATAGCTGTATGTTATATTAGTGTTTCCATTGTACTTCATCAGAAATTTATAGAGTACTGTTGCCTATAAATTGTCGTTGGAAATGAATTTTCATAAATTTTTAGTATTGTTTTACGTTATTCCGTTGCTCTGCGACGTCAGTTGCTGCAGGATGTGTTGTTGGAATATATTCGTTTGCGTCATATTTAAACCGTTTAGGTGTGTGGCAGACATGGCTCCTGTGGCTATAATAACGGGTATGTACAAACCTTCTATGCTTTTCTCAACCTTCTGTACTTGATTCTTATTCCAGGAGCTTCGTCGGGAATAGGAAAGGGTACTGCTGTACGTTTCGCTCGTGAAGGATATGCGTTATCGCTGAGCGGTCGAGACGAAGAAGCGCTGTCCGAAACAGCCAAATTGTGTAAGGAAGCTGGAGCTGCTGATGTTAGTACATCGAATTTACTTAGCATTGTTTCCACCCATCTGTTTTTTCTACCGTTCCCGCAAATTTTCAACAACAGAGGCAGTTGTAGCGGATTCGCACCTAGGTTATGTGGTGACAAATAAGAAGGCAAACCTAATTTACCAATCGGAACAACTCAGTAGTTAGTGACATTTTCAAAAATGGTTAATAGATGCTGAGTTGTTTGCAAAACTCCGGACCGCAGGTATCTGCGGTGGTGATCGGACATACTACTAGACTTTCCGGTGGATAACGCGTTCACCCCCACGCTATGTGGATCCTTTGTTTCGCCTTTTCTCAGTTAGACTAGTGATTAACAGAAACAAGTTTTGAAAAAACTACAGGTGAATCCTTTTTTTCTGTGTTGTTTAAAGACTGTTTTACTTTTGCCATTCAGGATTAATTAACATAATTAATGACAAACCCGTTTTATCAAGGTGATTGTCACTGCTGGTGATCTTTGCATTCAATCGAATGCCCAGAAGCTTCTTGATAACACCATAAAGCAGTATCAGCATGTTCATACTCTGGTAAGGCACTTTGTTAACCGGACGACTTTAACCTTACTATATGGAACAGTGTACTCGTTCGCGTTCGAAATAATAACTGCTGTTCAAATAGAAATTCATAATCAGGTGAACGCTGCAGGAATATTGGTCAGTGGGAATGTCATTGATGCTGATTTAGACTTATTCGATCGCCAAATGGACGTTAATGTAAGAAGGTAGATCGATATTTTACAAAGCTCCAACGGGACCTAATATGGCTTTACAGTGCCCTTTTTAGTGTTGTCCAACTGACAAGGCTAGTTCTTCCCTACATAATAAAGTCTAGAGGAACGGTGGTGAACGTGTCAAGCATTACAGGACCGTGTGCTGTAGGTTTGCTTTTCCATAAATGTTTTAAGCGGTCTGTTTACTCTCAATAATTCAATTTTACGTTTGCTCCTGTTTCCATCCATCACTGAAGGAAACCGATTGGGTTTGGCGTAGTTTTCAGTTTGGTGGAGTGACCTACTACTGTATGTCGAAATCAGCCCTAGATCAGTTCACGAAATGCCTAGCTCTTGAGATGGCACCCCATGGAGTGCGCGTTAATTCTGTGAAGTAGGTTCATTCCTTCTTGTTCCCGTAGTTTTTGAAGATCGCATGGTTGATTAGGTTGGTTAACTCTGCAGGTTACACTGGGAACACTTAGGACCATTCCTTATTATAGAGCGTATGTGGCGCAGTGGAGACGGCACTGCGACACACACGTGGAATCGATCCCGCGTCCATGGCCCACCAGGTCTTCCATCCCTTCGGGGTCGGCAAATTGGTACCGGACTTGGCTCCTAGGATAGCAGCACTGACTCGACAGATCTGCAGGCCACCGCGAGTAATTGTAAGGGTCAGATATGCATTCAATCACCTCCAACGATAATTAATGAAGTCGCATGCATGGCGTATTCCTCAAGGAGTGATCAGCGCCGAGAACCTTATCCTTTTTATTTTTATTCTTGATTATAATATGGCACTCTCGCGACCTCCGACGAGTAGTCGGAGATCGCGAAATTTCGTTTACGACTTAAACTGCTACTCAAGGTTTCAATTTTAGCCCAGGCGTTATAGTTACCAATGTGCACAGGAGATCAGGCATGAATGAAGACAGTTATCGAGAGGTAGACGTCAATAGTTGCTTGCACGTCTTTCCCGCATTGTTTACCATTTCTACGAATTTTGTTTTAGTTTTTGGAAAAAGGAAAAACTACACATGCACTTGGACGTGTAGGTGAAGTATCTGAAGTGGCTGAGGCTATTCTGTTTCTCGCTTCTGACAAGAGTTCATTCACTACGGGCGAACTACTGAGAGTTGATGGTGGAAGAGGAATTATGCATCCACGCTAAACTCCACTTCTCTGTTTTTGTTTTTCTTAGTTTCTCGTATTGTAGTAAATGCCATGCTGTTTAGGTTTTCATGTTTTCAAACTCGAACTAGTACACCTAACAATGGTAATTCGAGTTACTAATTTACAAAAGGGGATATTTTAGTGTAAATAAAAATGTGCATGTGAGATGATTATTGTAATGTGGTTGCACCTTATTTTGCTTCAAATTTAGAAACTACGCTGTTCCAAATTACAAGCGTCTAAACAGCAAAGCAAACTGATTCGTAGCAATAGATTATTTGTTATGGAGCAACAGAAGATATGTCAGGCTCTCACCTTGCACTCATTTTACACCAACACTTATCGACTATTTTAGAAAGCAAACTTTACTGGGCTTCAGATTCATGCCTTGTTTTACCTGTCACTTATTCCTACCAAAAATAGTATCCGAAGTGGATAAATGGTCACGATATACATTTCATGTGAAGACTTATTCAAATAGCTGCCTTTTTATTTTCATGGGAGTGAAAATTTTTTCTAGTCAAAATCATGTAAACTGTTAGAACAATTTGGGTACCATAACTATATAGAATGATTTTTTATGTGCCTAAATTGTTGAGCTTGTACAAGGTTGATATATTAGCATTATTCGGCTAACGTTTCGACGTCTTCATTTTCTTCAGAGCCGGTGATCTGAGTTGATGGTCTACACTTGTTCGTCTTCTCGATGTGACATCTTCGTAGTCGTATAGAGATAACGGACCTTCTTCGGTGGAACTCAGCATATACTTTCTTCACAAGCTGTACTGCGCATTTCTGTGGAGCGAGCGATAAAATAGATGTGGTCGTTGAACTAAAATATCCATTCCAGCTCTATCGGTCGGCTGAATCCCCATGAGGTTCTGGATATTGGCACTGAGGAAAAAAATTCGTGAAGCATCCACAGAGTTTTTAAAAAGCAGATTCAATGTACTGACGATAAACATCTCAACTGTGGAACTGGTTACGATAGCTGAGGAACAATTCCTCTATGTCGTAGTTGTATTTGGTTCGCAGACCGATGCTGTGCTAGTTACTGAGTAGCAGGTAATGACACTAATCTTATAGGAAGAATAGTGATCGAAAGCTGTTAGAGGAAGTGGTAGTCTTTTGTGACTCGGTAATATGACGGTCGACGGAAGTATGCGTACAGTGCCAACGTCAACAATATTTCGTAACGAGCTCTATTGAACAACACTTTTCAAAACGTTAAGTAATCTTGCCAGACAATGGCTTTCGTTTTTTACATAATGGTCAGTCGGTTAGATTCAAACTACTTGCAAGTGCTTTCTGATTCGGACTGATTTTCTTTTCGGAATCGTTTCATTTCACTCTATGTTTATCCAGTAAACGGTCATGCCAACAAACGACTACCAAGAAGTAAGTTAGTAATGAGCTCGCTCAAGAGGGCGATGGGTCATACAAAAGATTCAAAACTGCTTGAAATGTTGCAGGCCACTTCCAAAGATCGCACACCTAAATGGATCACTATATGTGGTAACTGTCAGGTTAAGGTCACACGAACGGATGCCCTCAGAGTGAGAAATTACTTCTCTAGAGTATTTCATTAATCTTGACAATCTTCCAAGGGTTTGCTGCCTCGTCGTAGCTGGGAGGTGCTCGCTGATGTCGGGTTGCGATCTACAGCGAATTGTTCATTCCCAGTAGGGTCTCTCAGGATGAGAAGCAGACCGAAGCATCCATTCGGAAGCCTACCTAAGAGTAAGGCAATAATGGGAATCACCACCGACCAGGTATCAAACTATTCGCATGATGAAAAGTATTCCTCTGATCCACAAGCGCGACGACTGCCTAGGGTGGTGACGACCGGACGTGGGTTTCGCTAGAATGACTTTAGGTAACCAGGGAACCAGCATGGATAAACCAACAAATGTCCAGCCAAATGGAAATTATGCTGTGGACCGCATAACCACTGAAGACGCCATTCTAGTATCCAAATACTTCACTAATATGGCTAGCAAATCTATGTAGTGAGTGCCGGAAGTGCAGTAGCTAGAGTGGCTTTCCAATACAGGCATGATCGCAGGCTCGTATTGTACCAAGTAAGCCTTTCGTCCTTGTAGCATCGGCAAATGGTAACCCGATTTTTCTGCGAAAGACTCTGATGCATAAAAGGCAGTGATAAACGGCTGTGAAGATTTGAGAGCGCTTTAACAAGGCGCTCCTAGAATTACAACGAGGATCAATTTGACCAACCTTCAACAGCATCCATAAGGAAGATAAAGTCCTCATCTAGCAACCGAACCTTCTGAAAGTTTTCGTGGATGGCGCATTGCACCGAATGAGAGAAGTGCTGGCGTCCCTAGTTTACGTGAAGACGGGTTGTACTAATAAAATAAGTAAAAAGTCAATATAAATGAGATATTATAAGTATACTAAATGTTTTTTCTAGGGGGAAGTGGTGGCTGCTGCTGGACGATTGTGGCACACACGGCATTTCCAGTGCACAGAGTGTCAGGTTATAGATAGACAATAATTTAAAAAAAGTTTCTTAACGTTAAAAAACCGTAAGTAGCCGACACGATTTGGTAGTAACTTTGGTGCATTTGCCATCTATCCATGAGAATGTCCATTTTTTGACCACAGCCTTGTTTCCCATGGCTGCTATCGCGTAACCCGAATTGAATTCTTTTCGCAAACTCAACTCATAATTATAACCACAATGATGCTAAGATATTTGCAAAACTCTGGATCGCAGGTGTCTGTGGTGGCGATCGAGCACCCTATTACCTTTTACGGGGATTAACGCTTTCACCACCACACCATGCAGGTCGTTGGTTTCGCCTTACTTTCAGCCGTATTTTCTAGGTGTTATCAGCAATCATCCGTCAACAGGATTGAGGGAGCACAAATTGGCATTCAATCCAGTTAGGCTGAACCCGTAGTATAAATCACAGTGTAATCACACAGTGCTTAATATAGTTCCCCACCGCAGAAACTTGCGGTCCGGAGTTTTATAAATATCTCAGTATCACTGTGGTTATATTCACATCATACCCTGCCATGAAAAAGAATAGACTGTAAATAAAAGGTGATTTCAAGTTAAAGTACTTCTAAAAAGTTGAAAATTTAGGTGACACTTTTAAATAATGAATACTATACATCAGGAACTAACGTGATGTGCCTGGACTGTCATCTCGATGATGTCAATCTTAAGTGTGGAGGTATCGTCGAGTTTAATTAATGAGTTGGTTAAAAAAAAACTAAGGGATTCGGTAGAAATATGACGGCAGCTCTGATGAGAAATATTGCACGCACAGCAGATGTGTGTCTTCGTGAAGACTGATACTGATGGTTTTAGAGTGCAATCGAACACTGTATGAAGAATATCTCTCGGTGAATGGACAGAATTTGCATCACGATTGTTTTCTGTGTGCACGATGCAGGAATCCAATGCCAGGTTCGATTCCGAGAGTCCTTAATAGTGATAGTCATCAGTAATTGTGGAGAGCATACGTTGTGCATTGAAATCGTCGCATAAGGTCCATTCTGCTTAGGTCGCATGTGTTGAAACTGTTAGAACAAGCGCTATGTCACGGCGTTACTTTACATAAAATATAGTCAAATCGTCCTTTTGTTTTTCTACCATTCACGCATATTTGTACTTAAAAATAATAACCGAGAGCTAGCTAATGCTTATTTCAGCGTTGTTCATTGTTGACGAACTTGTTGTCAATTCACTTTAGTTCTCTAAGAGCCGGATTCTGGAGTAGACGTGAAGTCACAGTATTGCTCGATTTTACTCTGCTTCACTAGCGTATAGTTTAACGAGAAGCTATAATAAGATGTTGGTGATTTTTCAACTGACGAACATGGAATACCAGCAGAATCACCTGGAGCCATAAAACTCGTCTCATGATTCCTTTAGAAATGAAAATCCAAAGGTGACTTGTATATTCGGATATTTTCAGGACGACAGTATCTCATCCATGAGGGAAAGTGGTACGATGAAGACTGTTACTATCGTGTGAAGTACCAGCTTAACTTACTTAGATTTCAATAAAGCGAGATGATTGTTGTGCTAAGAGCAAAATCATTCCAATGATTTCTACGATGTTTCGATTCGTAGTAGTTGTGGTAGTGCACAGTGGCGAACATAAGGCTATGGTTAGAGATACCCTAGAACGCACATCTCTTAAATGGTTCATTCCCATGCTTAAGGATATCCAAGTCCCTTATACCCTCACGCGTCGGAAAATTGGTTCCAAACTTGTGTGGCAGGATAAAAACACCGACTTTATACATCGATATGGCACCGCATATCATTCTACATACAAAATAAGCATCCATTCATCTCCAAAACACTGCGAATGGGGTAGAATACATGGCATACCTTTCATGGATTTATCAGAGCCGAGAGCATTATGAAGACGGTACTCGTACACGCACAGTATAGCCGAAAAAACCTGCCTACTCCAAGCAAACCCCGACTTAGTATGAAACTGAGGAGTCGATTTTCCTTATTAATTCAGGCGATGAGGTAACCATTGAAACTCTTACCGTTTTCTTTTCCACTAACTGTCTTTTTTTTTGCTCTGCACGTTCAAACACCAAAGCCAGTCATTTCTAACATCGATGTGCAAATCACATCAAGACGCTTCACAGACTTAAGGAAACCAGTAGCAAAAAGCTTGGCATTAGTCAATTATACAGTTTTGTCTTTACTACATGCTTAGCAAAAATGCTGGCATGGAATGTCGATGACATAAGGTTTACCGCTCATCCTCTGCTTCCTCTTGACGTCAACGTAGACGAGACAGTTTCTTCCTCGACCGGTCATCGTTCGCCTCTAATCTCCACATAAAAAAGGGTCACCACCCACAACTGCTTGTTACCAGACTGCGCAGACGATAAGTATGAATTGGACACATTGTATAGTCAACGCTAAGAAATTATCAGCAATGAAAAGGCCTACTACATGGTTTTTTGTTGATTGAGGTCTCTTTAAGAATTTCCTCATTGAGAATCAATACGTATATTTTCTATTAAATCACATACGTCATTCGAAGAGCAGAATAACTAAACAGAACGGTGACGCTGCCAATAACAACATCGGCCATGAGGCGTACAGAGAGCTCTCTATCTTCTTATCACATTGCTGACGAATCTTGTTTTTACAACAGACAATTTTTCAGTCAAAATAGAGTAGTAGAAAAGTTACTTTGCACATCTTAAGTAAAACAGATTGCTTTGTTGCCTTCAAGCCACAAAACTCTTTAAAAATGAAAATAAAACTAAGATGTCTAGAACTCGGCGCTAACATATCAGACCTAGAAACAACGTTGAAGACCATCATGATGTGTGGCTGGACGAAATTCTCTTTGTATTACCTTTTGTCTACTACCCATAATTATTTCACGGCAGAGTATGATGTGAAATATAACCACAATGATGCTGAGACATTTGCAAAACTTGGACTTCAGGCCAAATCGAACCACAATTACCTTTTTCGGGTGCTCAAGTGTCCAATCACAAATACACACCAGTCACTTGATTCCAGGCTTTTGCCTAATTTGCTTGTACAATACAAACCTCATAAGAATGAACAGAAGTAGAAAGAATTATTCAATCAATGCCGAGATTAATAGAAAGTCGGACTTGGGAGTTACAACCCTCATAAATGAGAACCCACCCACACACGCATGCATGAACATTTCTTTGTAAACAGAGGTTTGAGCCAAACTGACGCAGCATAAACAGGAATTCCATCCTCTGGATCCATCTGCATCTCAAGGAAGCATAAGGTCGCTTTTGGTCCGCAGTTAACCCCCTATTCTCCAACTGGGTCGTGTCACATTGACTGACGACTAATCAGCTGGGATCTCTCTATAAGGGAGATACGTGGTTTTTTGGCTATACTGCGGTAAATTCTCCTACCAACATCTTCTACAGTTGGCATTTATTATCATGTCTAAAGGGCAGATCTAGAGAAATCGGTAGCGATAATTGAAATACCACCGAATACTTGTAGTCAGTTAGTTCGTAACCGCCCGTATAACCGTCTATGTGAAACACCAAACTGCGTAATTTGCCCTTACGGTGGAACGGTGAATGCATGAGATCAGGTACAATGTACCTGATCTCTTGTAATAATTGCGGAGATGAATATATTGGCGAAATGGGCAAACCACTATGTATCGGTATAAAAGAGCACCTAGATGGTAAACAAAGAGTAAAACAACGCACGCTACTAGGTACGCATAGAAGGAAGAACATCCTGAGAAGGGAATTCAAAGGTCAATATCGAAAACTGAACAACGAATGAGGCAAAGTGGCATGCGCCGCAGGTGATCAGATATTTCTTATTATGAAATTGAATTCCAACGGTTTACCGCTCATCATGGCTGGGAGGTGTTCCTGGGTGTCGGGCTGCGATGTACAGCGGGGGATTCATCCCTGTCAGGGTCTCCCAAGCTGAGAAGGAGTCCGGCGTTTCCATCAGGAAGTCTAGCTAAGAGTAAACCAATTCCAGGATCCATCACAGCCCTGGTATCAAAGTAGCATGGTGGTAAATCTCCCTCTGATCCACAAGGGCGGCGACTGCATGTGGAGGTGACGACCTGCCGCAGGCTTTGGCTGGGTTGACCTCAGGACTCCTAGGAATCACAATGGCTTAACCAGCAAATCTCTGAGAAATGAAGATTATGCTGGGGCCCGCACAATCAGTGAGGACGGGCTGTTCAAGCATCAAGTATCAAGTAATAATGGTAACCTAAGTGAAACATATAATCATATTGGTTACTGACGGTAAAAAGTGAGCGCGGAACAATAAAGAAGGATTTGGTTTTCTAAAAGAGTGAGGGATTCAAACTAGCGACTATTCATGCACGAATCCGACCTTACCACTGAACACAAGTTTAAAATGTTCCAAAAAAGCTACCAGAAAATTGTGGAGCGAATGTAAAGAAAAGACGTGTGTGGAAGGATAAACTGGCGAGTATGACGACGACTATCCCAAAAGTAAAGCGCACTTTAGTGTTTTCAAAGAAAATTCAACCAATAGTTTCTGCGAAGTGGCTGGATCTCGCCATGCTTACTTTTAGTTCGTCATGTTTTGACATTCACGGCACCAACTGAATAAACATCTCGTCCATGTTTCCTTTATTTTTAACAATTTATTGTGGATAAATGTACTAACCAATCAATAAATCGTCCATAAACCGACATACAACCGCTGTGTTCCTATTTCAAGCGACTGCATTACGTGAGTTCTAAGACTGACGTATGTATCACACAATGATAATCAGTTATGTAGTTCGCTTAAGGTTTTCGCTTCCGATTGTGCTCGTCGCGATTCTGATGGTCAGCTGCACGACTTCTGTTATCGTCTCCGGAAGAGGAGAAGATACATGGTCGAGTGTTCTCCTGTGAGCACATCGATAGCATTAAAGATCTAGGCACGTCGTTTCCCATGATACTTCTTGTTACAACAATTTCATTGTCGTAGTTATGAAACGATTCTCGATGATTTTCTTATGAAATTACTCCTTAACTGCAAGAGAAATCAAATTGGTGATAGACGTGTTGAATTGAACTGGTGTGGTTAATGAATTCCGTGTGTCAGCTGTAAGTTGTTCCGTTAGTGCAGAGCGCGATGAGGAAGCAAGCAATCACCTACTGAGCTGATGAACAAGGCGGTATGATGTAGGCGGAGAAAACCATAGAAACAGTTTCTTGGAAGGTAATTTAAGAAAGAAGAAACCAACAACATATGTTGCCATGTTATCAACCCACGTCATATGGACGGTGATACCATTATATTAAGATGCATGGAAATTAATTCGGACTTGTAATGCGAAGCTCGCTGTATACATTTTTGCTCCGTGTAATCCAGTTATAATGTAGATTGCCTTTTTGACAAATTCTGAAGGACAGAATCAATATTTTTCAAACGAAACGCCATTTTACCTTAGCATTAATGTGCCTAATCAGTGCCTTCTTGGATTATTAAACTAACACGAGCTTGATGGAAGGTTTAATCGGCTATTGTTTCGACGTATTCATAGCCGATGATCCGAGTCGTTGGTCCATAGCCGTTCGTTTAAAGCTTGGACCCTCAGATGTCAAAACAGTAATTTCGACAAATGTACTTTTGTTGAATTGAAGTTCTGATGTATGAAGCACAAATGGCTCGAAACATTGACGGGGCTAAAGGATCAAGGAAGTGTTAATGAAAGCACAGTGCAAAATCGGTTTGGAATATTTCGTCGTGATGAATTCATCCTTGAGGCTGAGAGGTCACGGACGTCCTTTTGCCATATCCGACGAAACTGTGCGGTTTACGTACTTTAATACTTAGACGGCTCGTCTTCAGGAATTGTGTGAACCCCAGCACTTTCTCAACTGTTTCGAACTTTGAAAAACATCAGGTGGTGGAAGAAGCTCCACATGTGTGCCTCATGAATTGAATAGCAAAGAAATCGCTGTTTTCGGGTACAGGGTGGAGGCTTCTTTTGAGCAATCAGAATTACCTGTTTCTCAACTGTAACGTGACGTGCGACAAGAAGTCGATGTGGCAACCGACTACTATGTTGGACCGCGATGAAGCTCCGCAGAACTTCCCAAAGCCAGTCTACCGTAACGGATCAATCCTACTTCATGTGGGCACAGGCGGTACAATCGAAGCTGCAGAAATTGAATGAAGTAGGCTACAAAACTCCGCTTCATCCACCATTTTAGCCAGGCCTCTCGCCTACCGACCTTTTCTTCAAGCGCCCCAACAACGTCCTTAGCGAGAAATACTCCAAAAGCCAAGCCTAAGAGGCCTAATCACCTATCAGCGACTTTATCGAGTTCAGCAGTTCAAAATTTTAAGCAAATGGAATTGATTAACTTGTATGTCGCTGAGTAGATTAGTAAAAAAAATGGCTAGATTCTGGTCGTTTGTATTTTGATTAATAGAGTCAATTATGGGATAGGATGTGCCACTTTGGAAATTCAGGTTAAAATCCGACACCAATTTTCAGAAAACCTAATAATTATGCAGTTATGGTCGGTTGGCCTTTGAATAAGGGCACTTCCAAAGGATGAGCCATACTCAGGCGAGTCAATGTCTCGCATGCTATTTACTTGTATGAGCCATTCTCATATTTACTGTGCCGATTAGAACATCTCTTACATTCTACTCTTTTCCTCGCATGCACAGTCCACGAAGCTCTTCGAATATTTCTGTGTGAGTTCAGCAGCTGCTTGAGGATGGTGACAGCGGCACCAATTTGAAAAAACTTTGAATATACTATGATGTGGCCTACTTCATGGCGGTGCCCTTCACTGGAAGAATCACACGTCCAGCGTTGAGAGTGGGGCTTCTGGAAATGCGGGTCAACATGAGTAGTCTTCATTGTCATTATACACTCAGACGATCGGACTTTCTCCAGTTCTTCTTCGGTGATGTGTTGAATGGATGACGTCTACTCGTCTTAGCCAATCCCACGACATCGCACCTTATCCTTCTTGCCTGCATGATCAAGTCGTCTAGTGAAGACTCAGATTCAAACCAGAGTGCATTGTAGGTACAAATCGTCACATTCACCTGTATAAACTGTCGTCCCATTGATCAGCGAATAACTCGAGAGGACGCCTGTGAATCTAACACTTTTTTCTGCCGCTTGGAAGAGTAGTCTAGCGCGTCCCGCTTGCATTAAGGACTCTTTGAGGACCATACACTTCAAGGTTTTCGGGTAGAGCTCTGACCATTAGGTCTGCGGCCTTCCTGCAGTACGTTTGACATCTCGTAGAATCCAGTCACTAACGGCTCTCTACCATCAGTTGTCATTCAAACGCATCACGTGTCCGGCCCACCTTATCTTCGACTGTTTGGCGTACAGAACGGCATCTTTGATTTTTGACCGTTGACGCAGATCGGAGATTCGGAACCCATCTCTTACTTGTGTAGAACGGTAGAACGGGATACTCCTAGCATCGTCCTTTCGACTGCACGCTCGATAACGCTGAGCGATTTTCCATCCTGTTCACGCAGCGACCAGGTTTCTGACGCATGCGTTAACGCAGGAAGTAGCGTTAAGTCGAAAAGGTGGCCCCCCGAGCTCGGGTGTTCTTTGTTCTCTTCACTACATCCTCGATGCACTTGAGAGCTCCCCAAGCCGCTCGTTTTCTTCTGCTCGCTCTGGAGCTAGGTCGTTTACCACATTGATTTCCCGACTTAGATAAATATAACTGGAACATTCGGGGACATTCGTTCCGTTGAGCGTGAATGGAGCATGTGAAATCAATCCGTTCTTCATGAACATCGTTTTCATGAGATTTAGTCGAAGACCAATCTACCCATAGGCTTTATCAAAGTCGTCAAGTATACGTACCGCTTGGCTAATGTTTGGTGTTATAAGGACGGTGTCATCAGCAAAGCGAAGATGGTGTAACTGTCGACCACCGATTCTTACGCCCATATTATCCCATTCCAATGTCCGCATGACGTTCTGAAAGGTGGTGGTAAATAATTTTGTCGAGATGGTATCACCTCGCCTAACTCCTCTTTTGACGTCAATGTTAATATTGTTGTAGAATGGTAATATCTTGGTTGTAAAATTTTTGTACAGCTCACGAAGAATCTTTATGTACTGAGTAGGGACTCACTCACTATCAAGAGCTTCCATGACTGCTTCTATCTCAATTGAATCAAAGGCTTTCTGTAAACCGATGAAAGTGAGACAGAGTGGTCTTTTGTACTCTCGCAATACCTCGATGAGCCGTGTTACCGTGTGGATGTGATCCATCGTACTAAATCCTCTTCGAAACCCTGCTTGCTCACATGGCTGTCCTTCGTCTAGTGTTCTATCAATCCTGTTTAGGATGACTCGAGTGAAAACTTTGTAGACGACAGACAGCAGATTGGGCGATAGTTGCCGATATTGTGCTGGTCACCCTTCTTGCACAATAACACGGTGTTGCTCGTCTTCCACTGAGTGAGTAAGGACCTTGCGTTCAGACAGGTAACGTGTGAAGAGTCGAGTCAGTGTTTACGAGGACTGGTGGAAGATTCTTCAGGTGTTCTGGTCTCATCCTGTCCGGACCTGATGCTGTTCAATTTGTCATCGACGAAATGGAATGTCGGATTTCGGAAGAGAGAACCAGTAGTACAACATATCCATCCTCCTTTATTTCCGGAGCGGAGCTTCGGATTCCATCCCTTACTTGTTTGGAACGGGATACTCCTAACATCGCCATTTCGATTGCGCGTTCAATAACGCTGAGTTAATAAATTACAAGACTAAAATGATCGCACGCCGGCGCCCAGACGGAACGGTTACAGCGTCAGGAAAGGTAATGGAGAAAATTATTCACTAATACTACTCGGATCTCTTCGATAGCCACGTCTACCTTCAGTCATATGAAATAAAGGAGGATGGATACGTTGCACCACCGGTTCTGCCTTCCGAAATCCGATATGCCATTTCGTCGGTGAAAAATCGAACAGCACCTCGCCAGCCCTCGTAAACACACTGGCTGGGCTCTTTACACGTTACCTGTCTGAATGCAGGGTCCGTACTCAGTGGAAGACCAGCAAGACCATATTATTGTTCAAGAATAGTGACCTACACGGCAACTATCGCCCAATCTGCTCACTGTCTGTCGTCTACAAACTTTTCACTCGAGTCATCCTAAACAGGAATGACAGAACACTAGACGAAAGGCAGCCATGTGAGCAAGCAGGATTTCGAACAGGATTTAGTACGATAGATCACATCCACACGGTAACACGGTTCATTGAAGTATCGCGGGAGTACAAAAGACCGCTCTGTCCCACTTTCATCGATTTACAGAAGGCCTTTGATTTAGTTGAGATTGAAGCAGTCTTGGAAGCCCTTGATGGTCAAGGAGTCCCTACTCAGTACATAAATATTGTTCGTGAGCTGTACAACCAAAGTATCGCCATTCTACGACGATATTAACATTGACGTCAAAAGAAGAGTTAGGCAAGGCGATACCATCTCTCCAAAATTATTTATCGCCACCCTCCAGAACGTCATCCGAACATTAGAATGGGATAATATGGGAGTGAAAATCGATGGTCGGCAGTTACACCATCTTCGCTTTGCTGATGGCATCGTCCTTATAACACCAAACGCTAGCCAAGAGGAACGACTTTCATAAAGCCTGTGGAAAGATTGGTCTTCGACTAAATCTCATAAAAACGATGTTCATGAAGACGGATTGGATTCGCACACCCCATTCACGCTCAACGGAACGAATATCTCCGAATGCTCCAGTTATATCTATTTAGGTCGGGAAATAAATATGATGGACGAGCTAGCTCCAGAGTTGAGTAGAAGGAAGCGAGCGCCTTGGGTGCATTCAAGATCATCGAGGATGTAGTGAAGAGAACAAAACACTCGACTCCGTGCCCACCTTGTCCACTCAACGGTACTTCCTGCCCTAACGTATGTGTCAAAAACCTGGTCGCTGCGTAAGTGGGATGAAACGTCACTCAGCGTTATTGAACACGCAGTCGAAAGGACGATGCTAGGAGTACCCCGTTTCACACAAGTAAGAGAAGAGATCCAAAACTCCTACCTGCGTCAGCGATCAAAAATCAAAGATGCCGTTCTGCACGCCACACAGTCGAAGATAAGGTGGGCCGGGCACGTAATGCACACGTATGACAACCGATGGACAAGAGCCGTTAGTGACTGGGTACCTCGGAATTTCAAACGTACTGCAGGAAGACCACCGACCCGATGGTCAGTTCTTCACGAAGAGCATTGAAGAAAGCTATAACGTTCGACGAGTCCCTAGAGCGAGTAGAACCCACTGGGCTACTCTTGCACGCGATAAGGAAAAATGGAAGATTTACTGGCGCCTACTCGAGTCACTCGACGATCAACGGGACTACAGGTGATACAGGTGACAGGTTTACGCAGCGACCAGGTTTCTCATGCATACGTTAACACAGGAAGTGCCGCAGAGTTGAAAAGGTGGGCACGGAGTCGAGTGTTCCTTGTTCTCTTCACCACATCTTCGGTGCTCTTAAAATCTCCTAAAGCCGCTCGTTTCCTTCTGCTCAACTCTGGAGCTAAGTCGTTCATCATTTTGATTTTACGACCTAGATAGATGTAGCTGGAGCACTCCGAGATATTCGTTCCGTTAAGCTTAAATGGGGCATAGGCAACCTATCCGTTCCTCATGAACACCGTTTTTTTGAGAATTAATCGAAGGCCAATCTTTCCACAGGCTTTATCAAAGCCGGCATGCATTCGTTTTACCTGGCCAGTGCTTGGTGCTATAAGAACGATATCATCAGTAAAGCGAAGATGATGTAACTGCCTACCTTCGATTTTCGTTCCCATGTTATCCCATACCAAAGTTCGCACGACATTCTGGAGGGTAGCGGTAAATAATTTTGGCGAGATGGATCGCCTTGCCCAACCCTTCTTTTGACGTTGGTGTTAATATCATTGTAGAGTGGTAATATCTCAGCTGCAAAATTTTTATACAACTCACGAATAATCATTATATACTGATTAGGCACTCCCTGACTGTCCTGAGCTTCCATGACAACTTCTATCTTAACTGGCTCAAAACCCTTCTTTAAATCGATGAAAGTGAAACGGAACGATCTTTTGTACTCTCGCGATACTTCAATGACTATTGTTATCGTCTGGATGTAGTCCATCCTAGTTCCTTGAAATTTAGGCAGGCGTGAGATTTTAGCAGCCTCTCCGTATTTGCTCTCCAACTCTCTTCGGGTTAGCAGAAATAGGCCCACTCATTTTATTGCGTTTAGCATTTAACACCCACGTGTAGCCTGCTGTACTGTGAAGGTGGAGGTGGGTATACTCACGGGTAGATTGCCAGTCTCTCTCTGGGCAGCTGAGGAGCATATTTGTTGAAGGCGACATATTTGTTGGTCTCAGCTTAACTGAGTTTAATGACAATTTGTGCTTTCCAGAGCATTCCCGTTGACTGGTGATTGCTAACGGCACCATTAGGATAAAGAGATTGATTGAAAGAAAGGCAGAACGAGAGCCTCAGTGGTACCGCGCGTAACAAGAAAGCACCCGGAAACCGTATTCGCGGCTCGATCCGACCTGGAGTCCAAGTTTTGTAAATATCTCAGCATCATTGAAATTCTCCTTGTCCAATTACTTTCGAATTTAAAATGCTCGAAGAAACGTGAAAAAGACGCTGTCGTGACACCAATGAAAGCGGAATCTTTTCTTGATAGGAAAACAGAATTTGTATTCTGTAAGCAAATGTCCGTCACTTTAATGTTTTTTATATGAATTAATAATGTTCCTTATAAGTTGGGTTGCGTTGAAATTGAAATTCATCACAATATTTGTATTGTATGACTCCATACGAGGTTCCATCGTCGTGAATACGGTAACTGGACTACGATACTACTTTCTTTGCACTCGTTGTGGATCACTCCAGAAATATGTCGGTCTCTTGCATACAACACAATGGCCTGTCCGTCTCACATAATGTCTATATGCTTCACAAAATTTACACATGTCCTTCATGAAACATTTACATATGTACCTCATGATCTTTAGAGAATCAAATCCTTAACGTATATCGTTATCTTTTCATGTGAGCTTGTTGTCCTGTGCTATTTCTCTACTTCAGTATCACTGCCGTGGAGATGTTATTCCTTATTCTTACATAACTCGAAAGACCGACTTTCTATGAACCTCGGCATAAATAGTTGATATATTTATTTATGAGATCTTATAAACTGATCTTCTTAAGCTGACGCGAGGTTGGTACAGATCTTCGTTGTCGTTGTCGTTGTTTTTGATGTTATTGATCGATGGCTGACGTTTCGGCGACTTCGCCTTCCTCAGAGCCTGGACGTACTTTATGTTAGAATACTTTTTATTATTCGGTGGAAAAGAAGGTTAAAGTATTAATGANATTTTGAAGTGAATGTGCGGATCCTAGCGCAGGAATCAAAAACATCAACGCGCAAAACTCTTGAGGCGTTTTGGATAAATTTCAAAAATCCAAAGATGAACCGGAAGGACGAATGCCTCACTATCACACGTGACCTGGCGCCCTATTTCAAAATGATATTTTGACCCCGGGGCGTGTCTTGCTCGCGACTCCACGTGAACTACGTGTGGGCCAGTCCCGCACGTAACATCACGGTGAGTGGCCTTTCTGTTCAATATGGCGTCTATTTGAAAGTTTGATCTTCATTAATACTTTAACCTTCTTTTCCACCGAATAATAAAAAGTATTCTAACATAAAGTACGTCCAGGCTCTGAGGAAGGCGAAGTCGCCGAAACGTCAGCCATCGATCAATAACATCAAAAACAACGACAACGACAACGAAGATCTGTACCAACCTCGCGTCAGCTTAAGAAGATCAGTTTATAAGATCTCATAAATAAATATTCTTACATAGTTCCCCTATCTACTGGTTGTCCTTAATAAATTACTGCTTACATAAATATTTAAGTATTCAATCTTCATGACTAGTGCTATGGACACATATACACAAGTTCAGATTGGTAGCATAGAACAAAGTCAGCACTTACCAGTTGTAATTTTGCTCCAAGTTTCATGAAAGTTCCCCATTTGAGAAAAAAGAAACTCACTGATCAAGACCTTCTACGATTAGTGAGCTTACACGAGGTTGTTTATTCGGCTAACGTTTCGAGGTCTTCGACATCGTGTAACGTTAATAACCCAAGAAGCTATTGATCATTTGTGCTGCGGCTAAATTAAAGTCGATTTGAAAAAATCAACGATCAATGTCGAAATTTTCCAGTGAAGCCAGAAAGACGGAGATGGACATAAGAACACGATCTAAGACTACTACCTCAACTTCATCTAAGATTGCTAGCTTAAGCGAAACTCTTCCATAGAGCACCAACCGTCCTCATAGTAATGAAACCACAGTCGTTGGACAAAAATCAAATGAAGATTAAAGCGACATCTCCATCAAAGCTTAGTTCTACCAGCGACATCTTTGCACTCTTAAAGAGTAGGAGTGAAACAGAGATGATCGAACAGCATCGAATCAGAGGGCGAAATCTGCCGAAACGTCAACCTTTACGTGAAAAATGAATGAAGTGACATCTCTCTCGCCAAGTCTGGTGCCAATTTGCTGACCCCAGAGGGATGGTAGGCTTGGTGGGCTATGACGAGTAGACCGATTCCGTGTCTTGCAGGGCGCTTCCGACCATTGCGCCACACACGATATGGATACAGAATCGATAATGTGCTTATAGATAATGAAATGATAATTATAATGTAGGAAACATACACCATCTCAAACTGTGGTATTCATGAGGAAGATGGAAGAATGGAAACTGTTCTCAGGCCCATAAATGTATTGAAGATGGATCACAGAGCCATCCAAATGTCCACATAATACGAAAGTAAAGTTCTTCGTAAAGCTAGGAATAGAATGATCGGCTCGTGTAGCGCAGTGGTCAGAGGCGTCCTGCAACAGACGATCGGTTCCCACGTCCGTGGCCCACCAAACTTTCCATCCCTCTGAAGTCGGCAAATTGCTACCAGACTTGTCTGGCGGGATAGCACCATTGGCTCGATATATTGGTGGGTCACCGCGAGTAAAAAGCAGATATGCATTCAGTCACCTCCAACGATGCTTGATGAAGACGAATGCATGGGCGCATCCCTCAGAGATTGATCAACGCCGGGAGCTCTATCCTTAATCCTTCAGGGATAAAATACACATCGTTAATTGATTAAAATGGTTTTGCATTACTCGCTTAAAACATTATGGCACTCTTTTCCAAGTCAAAGAATCCAGAAATTGAAGGAGACGTATTTACTCAACAAAATCATAAGCTATATTAGCTGAAAAAAGTGGTTCGGCGTTCTCTATTTCCTATGCTCTCTGCGAATGCGACGGTACAAAGCTCCACTCCCCATGGGGTTAAATTCACGAATATCAACGACAGAGAAAATTTCAATCAGTTAGATGCAGAAAATCAAAATAAACAAACTCCTCGAACGAAACCAGATCAGATTATATCTTCTGATGCATACTTGTTAGCGCCGTTTTTTCCTTCAGCGTCGGTTAATGTGGACCATCGTAAACCGTGACTTTGTTTGAGCTTTGCGACCTTTAAGCATTTTGGTCGTGAAGTTGATTTACGTGGTGCTGATAACCTGCTATCGCTGCGAATTTTCTGTTTGGCATTTTCTGAGCCTGTCGGTCAGTTTTCTCTTTTTCACATTACGTTTGGTGAGTCGCTTGGTGGAATATGGTTGTCCTCCCTTCGTATCAATCTTGCACGCAACGTAGACCTGCCGGAAAACGTGTTTTTATGTGGATTCTTGTGGATTCCTAAATTCTGTTAAGAGACTTTCACTTCAAAGTTTGATTCTGAATGCATGGGGATTTTCTCAAACGTGTTTCCTGTAATGCACCAACGTAAGATGGTGGGACGAAGTCTAATTTCACAAATTTCACCAAACATGCCAGCGATTTCATCACCAGTTTTTTAAATCAAACTGGTAAGAACGGAACACTTTGAACACCTCTATTCTTCCCATTGCCGATTTCTGCTTAATGGTGGTTCCAGCACGTTGCTTGGAGAGTTTCATGATGATTGCTTGTTTTATGGGCCTTGATGTCTTTAGTATGATTCTTCTCTCGTACTCCTTATTGATTCAACTTTGAGTGATGATATTTTGTTCAGGGCTTTTTTGGCCTCCAGTTCTCTGTCAATCGTCAAATGGACTTTGACGAGGTGTACGGTAGTGGAGTGGGCGAAACCCTAACATTCGTGGAGACTGTAGATGATGATGGACTTCTTCATGGCGGTACACAAGATTCCACATTTGCATTTGATCATCACTTTTCTATACCAACACAGAGTTCTCAGGTACTTCACAGTATTTGTCAAGTTCATATCTTGTAGCATTTTATCTTGGAAAAGTTAAAGGTTTTTTAATACGTTTAATAGGTGGTAGATAATGAGCCATAAGATGCAGGTATTATTTCATTGCCGTTGTTTACACTGTGTTCAGTTTTCTCCACTAAAATGGTTATATAATCATAAAGTTGTTGAGATATTTGCAAAACTTTGTACTACTGGTGTCTGCTGTGGCGACCGAACACACTATTACCCTTTCCGGGGGCTAGTACGTCCACCACTATACTGTACAGGCCCTTCGTTTCGCCTTTCTCTCAGCCGTGTTATTGACCTATAGATGTTATTAGCAATCATCCGTTAACGGGATTGATCTGGGGAGCAGAAATGAGTACTAAATCCAGTTAAGCTGAAGCTGTAGTATAAGTAGTAAGGAAATGAACATAAATAAATACATAAAATTTGTGCTCATTATTATTATTTCTTTGTCTTAAAGTTTATTCGCTGTATATTCCTTTTTCATGGCAGGGTACTTCGTGAAATAAAACCGTAAAAATAGGGACTTTGCGTTCTGCTTCTTGGGTCACACCATTTTCAAAAATGAGGTTTCAAGGCAAAATGAAGTAGAAGTTGGTAAAAACACTCACCGTCATCGATATGTCTTTGTTGTTGGTATGCAAGCTTGAAACCACAGTTCTTGTGCCCTATTAGGTTTTTCATCCAACTTGCGTTGCTTACCGTGTTTTTTCGCGTAATTAACTTTAAAGAAAAGAGAATTTTTGTAGTTGTTTGATGCATTTTGATTCTTCTTTTGAATGTTAACGTTACAGTGTTTCTATGAATTTTCAGATAATCCATAACAATTTAACTGGAAGCGTTGAAAACAATGCTGATTTAACATTTCATGATGTTGATGATGATGAACAACCACAAATAGAAAAACTCCCAGAACATTCATGCCGGTGAGCCCTTCTCTTGCTTCGTTCGGTATGCGAACTGTGCTGATATTCCACTTCTTGATATGTTAAGTGTTAAAATTCCAATAATCCAATTAATAATTTGCCGTGTTAGCGTTTTTGGTGAAGTAAAGCGCAATGCTTACAGTGTTCAAGCCAATGTTTCCTGGGCTTTTAGATACTGTGGAATTCATGAGTCAAGCTGCGTAGCAATGTGCACCGTTTGTAATAGATGGTTTTGTAACGGCAAAGGAAGTACGTCGGGTTCACATTTGATCACTCATCTCGTACGGTCGCAGCATAAAGAGGTGCATTTTAGTTAAAGTTTTTCTTTTTCTTTTGGTTTCTAACTTTATGTAATCCCCATGAAGTGATGAATCTAACTGGAAGTGTTACCTATGCTGACACAATTCCATATAAGTTGTGCAACAAGGTTTTACACTATGCTTTAAGGTATGTCTCCATCGAGAATCGCCGTTAGGCGAAACTCAATTAGAGTGCTACCAGTGTGCATCCCGTAATGTGTTCATGCTTGGATTCATCCCTGCTAAGGCTGATTCTTTAGTGGTGGGTTAAAACTTGCGAGTTTTAAATAGTTTAACGGATGTTGCGAACGTATTTTTCTGCGACCGCAAACTGGCCTATTCAAGGTAATTTTGTGCCGACACCCTTGCGCACAAATTGCATCTCAAAAAGATCCGAGTTGGCAAGGCGAAGAATGGAAGCCGTTGATCCATGAAAGACAGGTGATGTTTCATCTTTCTTGGTTACTCTACGTATAAGGTTTCGTTGCGCCGGGGAAGACGATTCGTGCAATGTATAATGTTCGGAATGTCTTAAATTCGGAAAAGAGCCTTTTAATAACTTTTTTTCTTATAGTTATTGTCATGGATTGTCAATGTGCCTTCTGAGCAAGCACAGTTGAGGGCAAGACATATCACGTGTGTTGTTTGCTCTGTTATGATGACGTCCATTTTTCACGGTGTATACTTCTTGACATTTAGTGCTGCTCAAGCAAGTCGCCTAGAAGATCTATGGAAGGAACATCCAAAAGCTACAGTGGAGGACCTCGATCGCCCTGGTGTTGACACTGAACCCGAAAGTGTGCTTCTTAGGTAACTTGAGTCAGTTATATCTCGCACTATGCATTTGAGTGTAAGATTTACACATCTTACAGAAAACGGGAGAGATGATCCAACGAAATCCAAAAAAGGAGAAAGTGTTGTATTCCACAAAAATTTTAATAGTTTTTTTGGATTCTCCATATTTAGATATGAAGACGCATTCCACTACCGGCGAATTTTTGCTCCGTTAGTTCGAGAAGAAGCTGAATTTGACAGAAAGACGAAAGAATCACAAACCCAAAGTGTCGGACATGTTCGTTGGGACCAAGGATTGAACAAGAAACATCTTGCGTTCTTTCATCTCCCAAAGTTTATGGAAGGAAGTTGGTTTTATGTAGATTAAAGCAATTGTCGTCTTACATTTCTGATTTAACGGTTTGAGAGTACTTCTTACATTTCTTCTGGAGAACGTTTCTCGGGAGCTTCTTTATTGATTGTTCTTACGCTTCTCGACATTTTCTTTATTGACAATTCATACGTATGCTGTCGGTATTGTGTTTATATATATATATATATATATATGTATATATTTACATGTATATATGCGTATATGTACACATGTATATATGTATGTATATGTGTATATGCGCAACGGAAATGCTGTACTCGTTTAGTAAATATGGATATTAGTACTGAATACTAATTGTCTTAAAGTTGTCGCTTCTTTTCAACTTTGTAGGCATGAAGCTGATGATAGGTGATGAACTACGATTAAAGCACAGTCAAACCATCGAAAGGGAATGGTCTTGCCTTGGACAGGTCTTCAAAATCCCTGATAGTCAGTTTTTTTCTACTTCCATAGCTGTACATGTTTTCATTTACCACTAAGTCTTGAGTGGGTGCCGATATTTATGATGAGCTCTTTCTTTAGCTTGCTCTTATTCAGTTAGTTTTTTTTTGGATATCATGAGTATTCTTTTTTTTCCTATAAGTTGCTGAAAATAACTTTTTAAAGATCATAGTGACGAAATTGGAATTGAAATGCGTGCTGTTGCTTCTGAAAAGATGCCTACTGATCCTAGGATCAATTTCACTTGCGAGGTAATAAGAAGTGTTTTCGACACAATTTCAGTCCATTTTCACAAATACTGCTTGCTTTACTATTGTTTCCATTCATTTGTTTTCCTAGTTTTAAGGCATAGGTTGACCTTTAACTGAGGTTCTGTATGGATATTATTAATTCACTTTTGACTAGTTTTGCCTAGAAGTAAGCGTATTGTTTTACATGTTACACAATTTGACATACACAAACAACACAAACATTGCTACGGTGAGACGCTAAGCCGTTGAAATGGTTAAGGGGTTTGCGAAAAACAATTGTCAGTAGTCCACCTGGTTTTCTTCTCTTAGTCATGCAAGAGGCTCTGAAGTTTTAGGCTGTCTGGAATTCAACGTCATTTGATCGAATGTACCAGGCGCTGAGTACACTGGAAAAAGATCCTCATTGTGTTTCGCAGTACATTTTCCACAAGCTAATGGGCCATGACATTGACGAGATATTATTCAAGGTTATTTGTATTTTTCGTTTCCTTGCACGTTATCATCTTTTTTTTATTAGCAAGTGTGAATTTAATGGTTATACATTTTCATGATTCTAGGTTCAACAACCGAAGCGCTTGTCGGCACCTGGTCTTCCTGAACTAAATCATAGTCAAATGCATGCTGTGAAAACAGTTCTTATGAGACCTCTCAGCCTCATTCAAGGTCCACCTGGAACCGGAAAAGTTAGTCACGAGTTTATAAACTATTTTGGCTATCAATCTTTCACCAATTTTATTACTTTACTTTCTTGGTCAAGATAACTATTTTAAGACTGTGACCTCTGCTACCATTGTCTATCACCTTGTACAACAAACGCAAGGACAGGTCTTGGTTTGCTCTCCATCCAACATTGCAGTCGATCAGCTAGCTGAAAAGATTCACCGTACAGGACTGAAAGTATCGTTTTGTTATCTACTGTACTTTGTCGTTTATCTTGACTCGTATACATCTTTGCAGGTTGTACGTCTTTATGCAAAATCAAGAGAAGCTCTTGACACGAACGTGGAATTCTTAGCTTTACATGCGCAACTGAAAGCACTCAAAGAATCAGCTGAGTTGCAGAAACTTCAGCAGTTGAAGGTGGCCTTTAGGATTACTTTATTTCTTGAATATTTGATCCTGCATATTTTAACATCAGGAGGAGATCGGCGAATTGTCGGCCGCTGATCAAGAGCGCTATATTAATCTGAAGAAAATGAGCGAACATAAACTTCTTGCGGCTGCGGATGTGATATGTTGCACGTGCTCCTCCGCAGCAGATTCGCGTTTATCACGGATTAAAATCAAGTACGTTGTTAGCTGTAGTTCTTATACGTACTTATTTGTCCTTACCTTTGATTACGTATTGTAAAGTTTATCCTTTATTAATTTTATGTTCAGGTGTGTGCTAGTTGACGAGTCTACACAGGCTACAGAACCCGAAGTTCTTGTCTCTATTGTTCGTGGCGTACGCCAGCTAATATTAGTTGGAGATCATTGCCAATTAGGACCTGTTATTCTTTGCAAGAAGGTACGAGTTATAAAACCGTTTAACTCTTGATTATTATCCATATTTCAATACTCTTTGTTAAAATGTCTCTTCATTTGCGGTTTTACGTTGTTCAGGCTTCAAAAGCAGGGCTATCTCAATCTCTTTTTGAGCGTCTCGTTCTTCTTGGGAATCGACCTATTCGACTCCAGGTTATATTTGAGACATCTTGTACTGACGCACTTTTTATATGGAGTTTCTACAGGTGCAATACCGTATGCATCCAGAACTGTCTTCATTTCCAAGTAACGTGTTCTATGAAGGAAGTTTACAAAATGGAGTTACTCAAAGTTTGTGTTAAAATGTCTTTTAAAGAATTCATTTCTATTCATCAATACAATTGAAATACGCCAACTGTTTAGCGGAACGTCAGCTTCGAGGAGTCGATTGGGAATGGCCTGTTCCTGGTCGTCCAATGATCTTCTGGTCTTGTTATGGTCAGGAAGAGATGAGTGCAAGTGGTACATCGTTTTTGAACAGAACAGAAGCTGCAAACGTTGAGAAGCTTGCAAGTAAACTCATTAGGTTAGATTTATGACTTCGTAATTCCTTTCTTACAAAAAGGGTTTGAAACATAGGAAGGATCCAGAGTATTCTTGTAGAGGTGGTATGAGACCAGAACAGATTGGTATAATTACGCCCTATGAAGGACAGCGATCATACATAGTACAGTACATGCATACGCAAGGGACGCTTAACAGCAAGCTGTATGAAAACATGGAAATAGCCAATGTGGATGCTTTTCAGGTAAACACGAGGTTTCGTCTTTCTATATGAAAGAGTTTTAAATTGATGGATTTCTAGGGACGTGAGAAAGATCTAATTATTGTGACTTGCGTGCGATCAAATGATCACTCGGGAATAGGTTTTCTCAACGACCCGCGTCGTTTGAATGTCGCTTTGACGAGGGCGAAGTATGGTTTGATCATAATCGGAAATGCGAAGGTAAACAATATTTGTTAACGTTAATGTTTAACTCCGTTTAGAATATCCATAAAGGCGTCACATATGGTTATTTTGTATGGTTTTTTAGAGTTTAAATGTGTTATGTTTAAAGTGATTGTGACAGTCCTTCGTTCAGGTGCTAGCCAGGCAACCACTTTGGAATGACCTACTCACAACATTCAATCAGAAAAGTGTTATTGTTGAAGGTCCTATAAACAACCTAAAGTCTGTACAGATAACACTTCCTAAACCGAAACCACAACGTACAAATCCAGCATATCCGGTAAGTGCCAAAACTTTATAGAGGTGATATGTGACTTAGAAACATTAAGTTTTAATTCAACGTTTTTGTTCTCATCATCAGACTGATCGGTACGGGATTCAACGTGCAACCTACACTCTGCGTGAATACCGTGGAGGTTACTCGAGAGACGCACCTCCAATGGATCCTCATTCTGCTATTTCTGCACAGTCTTTACGTCATTCTGCTAATTTACCGGTTCCTCTACATATGCTGCACATGTTTCCTCCTCCTCCGTTTCCACAACCGCCACAACAAAGTATGCTCTAATGTTTTAGTTCAAAGCTAGTTACGCACGGCTTCTGAACTTGTGCCACAAAGCAATTTTTCAATGTTTTTTTTTGTAGGGATGCAACAAGGTCGTCGCAATAATCCAGCGTGGCCGCCTGCCCCGCATGGAATCGGTGGCCCATCTGCTCGTATGGGTCAATCTCAGGCGGATTACGGTGGAATGTATGCATCACAGGTAAGCTTGGTTGGAGGATGATGACAACTCACCTATAGCGACATTTGCGCATAAGCCCTCTCTTTTGTTTTAGTCTTCGAGTGCTTTTTTAAAAATAGTTGTTGTTTAGGCATCACAAGATCCTCTTATTGGAGTCGATGCTTACGGTGACATATCCATGTCAGGATGGACACAATCTCAATCACAAAATGTTGCGTCAATGTCTGTGCAGTCACAACGGCCTGCAACTGCAGTTTCACAACAAGATGACTATCGACATATGGCATTCAGTCAGGATATCGAAAACGATATGGCAAATCTGCTGCTCTCCCAAGGGCCTTGATTCGAAGATGGCCATTTAACGGTGCGGAGTTCTTTAAGAACCTTGTTCTTAGTCTTCTCAACTTTTTATTCCAGCTGCTATGCGATCGTTATGGATCAGCGGTCATAGACTGTGACGTCCTCGCTGGCCGCGGCCAGTTTCTACTCGATGTTTACTGAGCGAGCGATGATTTGGTAGCGACGCTTCGACAAAGACCCAACGTGCGTGCGGCCATCAGACGCTTTTTCGACCGGATTTGAGGCGCAAGTGACTAACATGGCATGGAACTCGCCCGTTTAAAGTGGAATTGTTTTATATATGTGCTCGGTTATTTGACTTAAATTTGTAACATTATTTCTTAATTTCACTCATACTAGGAAGGAGCGCTTGTTCTATACATGCATTAACCAAAATTCATAATTTGTATTACATGCTTAACTTCCAGTCTGTCATGTAAACTTCCATTTGTTTAATGTACTTACTTTTCTCTGTATCTGTAGCTTCCTACCATCTTGATGACCCTACGCCTGGGTCTGGGTTGTTGCTTCGCATTGTTCAGATTTCGCTCGCACTTCATATACAGTGGTCAGTGGAGTTGTTCTTGGGCAAAGATTGTCTCATATAAGATTGTTGCTGAGCTGATGTTTGGTAACCAAGTAAATATATAGCCCTACATGTTATTAAAAGATTGTAAGGTTACTATCCGTTAAATGCTATTGTTTAAATCCAAGTGGTTTTTATATAGTGTCTTTGTTTAGATGGGTAGTAAATTCCAAAAGAAAAGGGAGCGCTTAGCTATGAAATCTAAACGACAACAACAGAACGGAGTTCTTAAATCTGAGAGTTGGACAGCTGTACGTAGGTGTTCGTTGTTGTTCTGTAAAGGGATTTGCCGGTCATCTAGTGCTGTGTTGTACTTATTCCCAAAAATTTGTGTGGAGATTGTAGAAAACTGGTTTTCATCTACCCATGGCATGAATTTCCAAGGTTTTTCCTATTGTGAGCTTACTCGAGGTTGATATAAAATCTTTATTATGCGTAGCGTTTTGATCCCTTCATGTTTTCCATAGTAGCGATTATCCGTGTCGATGGTTCATAGCCGTTCGTCTTTGCAACGTGGATTTTCGTTGTACTGCCAAGTCCAATATAGTTGGATAGAACATTGCGTGAATGAATTAACCTATTCGGCGCGGTCTTTTTGCACGAGACACATGTTGATTGATTGTCCATCGATAATGATTTTCCATTATGAAGATAATCCAGTCTGCAGCGGTCGAGCGATGCTCCACTGCACTGGACTGGACTCGATGCGACAAGGAGCATCCGCATCCTAAGAAGAAAAATGGACTCTGGACTCGAATTATTGCGGCTTTAAGAGAGTCGAACGTGCTGAAACATTGTCCACAGTGAACATTTTATGTGGACCTCGTGTAAGCTCATGAATAGAACAAAATATTTGTTCGAGTCTTATTGATTTAGCGTAAACCTTATAAAGAAATAGTTCGAGAGAACGAGGGATATTGGGCGTTTTACAAAGCACAACAGTTAGTCGCTGAACAGGAGTGGGATGCTTTTTGCAACGCTCTGCGAACCGATCTTCCAGTGTCGTTTCGTATCCAGGGTTGTCATAAGTAAGTTTTTGCTCGGATAAATTAGTAGAGAGTATCGTGATATTGGAATTTTTAATGCCAGAGCTTTATCGAATTTATTAAAATTTAGAGATAGAGATCGTCTAATCCATGAGATGGAGACAAAGTTTTTCATTCCTCTCTCTCAGTCCGAATGTTCTGATGTTTACGAACCAAAGCCTTTACCGTGGTTTGTATCTTGCTTCATTTTTGATTTTTGGAACACTATTTCTGTTTTCGACGAGGTTTTGTTTTCTTCATAGGTATCCAGGCGCTTATCAAACTAGAATGACACGAACGGAGGTTAGGAGTCATCCAATTCTTGCTCATTTTCACAACTTCCTGGTGAGAATATTATGAACTTAACTTAAACCTCGGAGAGATATCTATGGTGTGCTCGCATTCGACAGTTATGGAAATTATAGGTAACAGAGGCCGGTCTTGGCCACATATCACGTCAGGAGGCCGTAAGTATGATTCCACCGTTGCTGTTAAATCCTAAGGCGGACCATATAGTCCTGGATATGTGCGCTGCTCCCGGAAGCAAAACAGCACAGTTAGTAGAGATGATGCATGAAAACACAAATACTCCAAGTGAGTATTTACAATGGTATTTTGTAGAAGTATTCCATTCGTTCTTTTCTGCTTAATAACTTATTTAGATGGCATGCTAGTAGCAAATGATATTGACAAGAAACGCTGTTATATGTTGATCCACCAGACACTTAAACGCTTCCATACTGCCAATTGTGTGGTCATATGCGAGGATGCTGCTAGAATGCCTATCTTGAAGGGAAAAGTTAGTTGTTATACACTACATCTAAACTGCGGGAAATACACTGTTCAGAATCTCGTAGCGGACAGGAAACTTGAATAATGACTCTGTTAGGCAGAAATCTTGTATTCAGGACGATGACCATTTGAAATTCGATCGCATCCTTTGTGATGTGATTTGTAGTGGAGATGGAACGCTTCGAAAAAACCCGGAGATTTGGTTGAAGTGGACGCCACAGGACGGTCTTGCATTGCATCGTATGCAGCTTTCAATTGCGCGTAGGTTAGTCTTAAAATAAACGTTTTCCATAGGTGGATACGTGGTTCGGTAATCTGAATAATTAAGTTTTAGAGGAGCTGAGCTTTTAAAAGTTGGTGGCCGTATGGTCTACTCTACATGCTCTATGAATCCAATTGAAGACGAAGCGGTTGTTGCTCAATTAATACGAGAGTCAAAAGGTGCTCTCCGACTGTGTGATACTCATCCTCTTCTTCCTAAACTAATTGGTCTTCGTGGTGTCTCAGTATGGAAGGTATTACTCCATTTTATTTGAGTAAGGTAGTTTTTGTGTAGAGCCACTATTTATATTATTTTAGTCCCGTTATTTATATTATTTTAATCCTATCTGTAGGTCTTCGATCGAGACATGAATTTCTACGAGAAACCATCAGATGTACCTGATCCTTTGCGTAAAATGATTTGTGAATCATGTTTTGCACCAAGTGAAGTAGAGAAAGCATCACTGCATTTGGAATACTGGTAAGTAGTAGTAGAATTTTCCACGAATGATTAATGTGCCCAATTTTGAATTCGCATTGAAGTATGCGAATTGTGCCACATCATCAGGACACTGGAGGCTTTTTCGTGGCGTTGATAGAGAAGATCGCAGTTAATTCTTTCAACAATGCTGTTACTGTAAGGTAAAACCCTCTTTCCAAATTTATTTTCTTACCATTTTGGATTTTAATTTTTTTGTATCCTTTCCATTCCATTTATATCCTTTGTAAATTGTTCAGTGGGCCAGCATTCAGAAAGCATAAAATGTTCAAGGATGAACCATTCACCTTTTTGAAGAAAGACGACGAACGATGGCTTGATATCAAGTACGTTTGAGTCTTATTGTAAGTTTTTGCGGCTACGTTTTATCTATTCTTCAGATTTTTTATTATAGGGATGAAGACAATGGGAAATATTTATTGCTCACTTATTTTACAGTTTTTTCTCTTTTTTCAGTCTATTGGTTAGCAAACCACTGTGGTTTATGGCTTATTATCATGTTCACCTATATCTTTCACATGAAATCCCGTTAATCATTGTGTAATTCTAAGAATCTATTTGAAAAAATCGCACTCGACATGAGATCTTCAATTTTTTACTGTCTTTGGCGAGAGGATAACCATGAATAGAGATCTCCGTGTTGTGATAATGTCAACCTCAACACACAACGCTACCTCCTTGAACTTAACTTCGAATGACATTCTACCTTCAAGAAAATGTCAACCGTTGCGTCCTATTTTTTTAAACGTTGGACTCATCGTAATAGACACACAAGTAAATTATGATCTGTACCTTTTATATATATATATACATATATATATATGTATATATATGCTTTATCGTCTAGAAACCACTATGGCATTAGAGAAGACTTCGAGTACGAGAACTTGTTCAGTCGTCGACTTGCTGAGAACGATGTTAATTGCCGCCAGTTGTTCTACGCTAACAACGCGGTTAAGGATTTCGTGGCATGTGCTTTTTTTTCCTTTGTGGGCTATTTGACTGGGAACGTGTTTGGAATCCTCAGTAGTTTTCAGCAGCGCAATATGACGACTGTGTCAATTCAAAACGCCGGTATGAAGATGTTTAGCCGTAATGAGCGTAAAGTCGAAAAGACGCGCTTTCGTTTGTCACAAGAAGGAATAAAACATTTGCTTCCTTTTTTGAACAAACAGTTGGTGAGTCCTTGTTATCCATTCTGTTATTACTGCATTCTTTTGGTTGAGGCTTAGACTTGATTAGCCGAATGTTTTGTCCATGTGTTTCTCGTTAATGTTTGCAATTTTGTGGTGGTATTTTTAGGTTGAAATTGGTAAAGATGACATGCTGAAAATACTAAAGACAGATGAAGCGATGATCCCATTAGAGTCTCTTCGATGTAAGGATGCTGTTCGGGAGCAGAGCGCTGGAAGTTTGGTTTTATATTCAGATCGATCAAATCCAGTATGTACCTGGGTGAGAAGTGTTTGCTGTTTGTTCTAGGGAGTAAATGCCATTTTGTTTTAAAATTGTACTTTCAAAGATTTGCTTTTTTCTTTTTAGGTTGGATTTCATACAGTTTCGCCCTACCTGTGTAAAGAAGAGCGCATTCATATGCTTCGCATGATGGGAGTTGACTGCTCAGAGATCGAGCAAATGATGAGATCTAAGAGAAAGCATAAGGTTTTAATTAATTGGAATCGTCCATCATTATTACCGTATTTTAATGTCCATTAAACCATTTTAGGCTGCTGAAAGACTAGATGCATCGCAAGATACTGAAGCCAAAAAAGTTGTTATACAAGAGGATTTTTCTGATTCTGTTGGCCCAGAGGAAAGAATGATCAGTACGATAGCGTCTAGTCCTGTTGACAAAGATGGTGTCGACAACTGTTCCTAAGCCGTTTTTCTCTAAATATTTGTTTTAATGAGCGAAAATCGTTTCGCTTTCGGTTACTTATAGTCTCTCAATTCTAATCGAGCTGTTGCTCTTACTTTTTTTGTGTTCCACTGCGCTACATTGGCGACTTAGATACAAGTGAAACTGTTACCGTGGAATTGCTTCGCCTACTTTGTTGACTTTTTCTAACTATCGATTCGATTTTCAGCTGGCTCTCGGCTAGTTCTTCACAATGAATAAATTTTTTAATCAGTAAAATAGCTATCTATAAATGTCAGCTTCATGAAATACCGCGTTTCCTTTAATTGATAATAATTTCGGTTCATAACTACGAGAGTAATGCCGACATACAGTCTGCTGTCTTCATTCGAATATGTAGCTAGATGTTAGTAGTCAGCTGAATAGAGAAAAAATATTGAAGCTTTAAAATGCGTTAGAAGCTCCGCGCATGATTTTAGAGAGATGCGGCGTGAGTTACTAGGATGTGGTTTGTCAGAAGATGGTCAGCTTGGACTCGGTAGCAGGAACTCTGCGTGTGTCAAAATTCCAGAAAAGATCGGTACTTTGGTTATTTTTAAAATCTATTGGTACAGCGTTACACCGTAGTTCTCGTAGTAATGTAAATTAGTGCAGCTATTTCAGTCTCCGCGTATAAAAGAGAAATTATTGTTTCAAGTACAGTTGTTTTGAGTTAACACTCTAGTTTTTGCGTGCTACTACAACTTTATTTATATTTATCATTTCTTGGGAAGCAGTTCTTTCACTTGGTTAATCCAGTTTCCCAACGGTTTACCGCCCCATCGTGGCTAAGAGGTATTCCTCGGTGTCGAGCTATGACGTACAGTGGGAAGATTCATCCCCCTAGCAAGGTCTCCCTAGGCGAGAACGACTCTGGCGTTTTTGTCAGGAAGCCCAGCTAAAAATAAACCAATATCAAGGTTCATCACCGTCTTTGTATTAAACTAGTCGCATGTTGGGAAATCACCTCCTGATCCACAAGGGCGGCGACTACCTGGGGCAGACTTTGGCCAGGCTGTCCTGGGAATTCCAGGGAACCACAATAGCTAAACTAGTAAATCTCCGAAGAGCGGAGGTTATGCTGGGGTCCGCACAGCCAGTGAAGATGGGCCATCCAAATATCCAAGTGACTAAGTAAGGTTAATCCTAGCAACATATGGTACACATGTCTAGTATAAGAACACATATACTTCATAATATAAATAAACACGAATATACCAGTGTTCACATAAACATGTTCTACGACAGCGGTGTTGATTAATGTTGTGGATCAACAACACTTGCTATTAATCCAATTTAACCAACTGTACACCATTTCAAAGAATTCGGCTTCTTTTATAAATAATTAGCTACGACCGGTTTAGTAGAAGAGATCCATGGGGGTTTCTTCGTTATTAATATCTGTTTAGTCGGTGCTCCTATAAACACTAATGGAACAACCGTGACTAGCATATCATGTGGAGAAAAACACACACTAATATTGGATGAAGGTGGAAAAATGTGGAGTGTCGGAGGAAACGAGGACGGGCAACTTGGTAGAGGAGGTCGCGGCCCAGGAAGTTTCACGATTTATCCGGTGTCCTTCAGTGGTGGAGTCCAAATAATACAAGTAAGAATGTGTTAAGATGTTGACCAGTTGCCAGTTTCGTTTTTGGTAACGTGCATGTTTTCTGAGAGCTAGTATGGAGTCATTTTTTATCTAGGTTGCAGCAGGACGCTCTCATTCTTTGGCAGTAGCTGAAGATGGCAGACTTTTTGCGTGGGGTAGCAATGAATATGGACAACTCGCCATGCCACGTGAAATCCCTTGGCAGGAAACACCGAAGTGCGATCCTTCATGGATTCATCTCTCTACTTTTGTTACCAACTGTTATGGAAACTTTTAGTCATTGTTGATTTTGCAGACGTGTGGGGCAGTTGACCGAAGTTGTTCAAGTTGCATGTGGTCCGCTTCACTGTATAGCTCTATTAGAAAGTTTGTACAACCTTCACTTATTTTTTAGCGTCTTTTTCATATTTCATATAAGAATTCGTTAGTTTTCTCTTGTAGTTTCGTTTCTAAATCAGTGTTCTACAAATGTTTCTGGTAACAGACGCTAGCTTGAACTTTTATGGTATTTTTCTTTCACTTGATGTAGAGCTGTTTCGAAAGTCTTCCACAAATTTATTGTAGACTCGATTTTGCAAAGTTGTACTTCAATCTGCTGGGAAGCAAACGGATTATCGGATTATGTCTATTTATTTACCCTTAGAAGCGATTTTTAGAACAAAATTGAAGTTACTTAGAACAAGTTCCCCATCTTTCCCGTTGTTACATGAAACTTACTGATATCCTCGCAGGTGGAGACGTGGTTGTATGGGGTGAACAGGCTGATGGTGCAATTTTGCATACCCCACAAATCGTAACTCAATTAGTTGGTATTCCTATTGTTAGAGGTTAGTTAACATGCAGTGTATATTATATGTGCTCTTAGAAGATTCCGTGAAATTCCAAGTATTTTAGTGGCTGCTGGTGGTCGTCACTGCGTGGTTGTTTCTGCTGGCGGTGGCATTTACTCTTGGGGTCACAACGAATATGGTCAACTCGGCACGGGGGACACTTCACGTAGGCAGATCAGCTTTATAGAAGAAAAACTGTCATGAATAATGTTGGTTAGCTTAAGCTCGGTCAACACCTTTTTTCTTGGAGGGAATGGGATCAATGCACATCATCGAGGCGTACTGTGGCGACTCACATACACTTCTGCTTTCGGAAGAGGGACGTTTGTTTGCGTTTGGTTCTGACGCTCAAGGTCAAATTGGTGGTGGAAAACAGTAAAGACTTTCACTTCTATTTTCTTCTTTTGAACAGCCTATCTCCAAGAATTATGACTTTTTCATCCAATATTCTTTCTTGAAATATGGAAGATTGATCGTGTTTATTCCATTTCTTTACCCTAAACTTTGGATTCTTTTCTTTTGCCTTGTCTTTCATGTGACGTTACTTGGATTCTGAAGTATTCTCGTTTTTTATACTGAAATCAGTGTCACATTCACCACTGCGTATGCATTTACTTTTCTTTGCTTCAGAATGGACAAGCATACGAATCCGTCTGCTGTAGTGGAATTGATGGGAAGTACAGTGACAAGAGTTGCTTGTGGACGGTGTGTTACATTTCTCAGGTCTTTGACTGTTCACTGAAGAAACACTGCTTCGTTTTTATTCTTTCGCATCGTGTCTGTTATAGGGATTAGGCTTTGCATAATTTTTTCCCACTAAGATCGGTTACAAAAATCGTATTTTACTATTTCAAGCATCTGCTTGTTGCATCCGATTTTAGTAGTTATGACCATTTTTACCAATACGGTGAACAATGTCCTCCGTTTGCTATGTTTTTGGTGTAATCAAGAGAAAAAACAAACAGTATCTTGGAATTTGTTTAGAAATCATTCACTCGTCGTCATTGGAGGTCGATTGTACCCATTTGGCCAGAACGCCAATGGTCAACTAGGTAACGGACTAGCAGTGAATCAAACAGTACCGCGACAAACCGAGGAACTCGATCACGTAGTTGCTGTATTCGCTGGATTCGATCAGTCTTTTATCATACGTGCTGTTGGCGCACCTGTAAGTTTCATTTTGAAATGCCTGCATTTTTGATGGGACTGGTGCGAGGTTGTTACAGTAAATTCATTACTTTGGTTCTGGTTAATGAAACATCACCTACATCATTCGTAGCCTAAATCAATCATTATCCCGTTTATTGTCTATTGGCGCAATTTGGTAGCAGTAAAGCTTCCAATTGTCCGTTTCGCAAGCAAAAGTGACTTGGTGTGTTGTGTTCGCCGTATGATTTGCTGAACATCTTTAGTTCTTTTTCGGCATTTTGCCATATATAGCAGTGTTTGTGGACTGTGCTTGACGACATCGATCTGAGTTCTGTGTCGTTAAGGCAGGAAGAATCTATAGTCGAAGGGGTGAATATGGGATCTTGATGGTGCAAGCTGTGCAATTCTGCAATATAGTTTTCTCCTAATAGTTCTGTGGCTATACCGTTCATTATGTTGCTTTCTCGACTTAGATAGATATAGCTGGAGCATTCATGACTATTTATTCCGTTTACTATCAAATGGATATCACAGGTTAACCGCTGTTTTACGAACATCGTTTGCTTGAAAATCCAACAACGATTCATCTTTCCACAAGTGCTATAGTGGAGGTTTTCTTTTGCTGGTCAACTTCCATTCTCATTTGTTTCCATTCCATTATCCAAATGACATTTTTGAGAGTAGGTATTAATAATTTTAGCCTGGTAATATCGCCTTCTCGAAACCCATCTTTTGCGTCAATGATAACGTAGCTGTATATTGATGAAATCTTGATTGTGAGGTAGATGTGTAATCTTGAATGGCCTTTGTATTTGGGAAAATCTTGAATCTCCTGAGCCTTTATGACCGCTTATGCATCAAGTTTAAGTCCGTGATGGTAAACTATCCTTTATTCTTATGATACTTCACCGAGTTTTCTTTTTGTGTAAGTATGCTCTGAAGTGTTATAGGCTCCCTCTATTGAAGAACTTGTGTACAAAATGCAATAGGCTGCTGGAGCAGTACTTGGCAATGTCGTTAGCTCTCTATTTCTATGCAACAGCGTGTTCTCCATAGTTTTTAATTGAATGCAAAGTATGCTTTCTGATAGGTAGTGTATAGTGTATGGAAAGAAGACATTGTATCGACGAAGAGCTTTCGATAAGTTCTTCAGATGTTAGGAACTACTTCCTTTCACAGCTTTCATGTGGTAGTACGATACTTCATGGATTACATAGCATGTGATATGTCAAGAGAGAAAACGATTAGGACGAGATATCCCTTCTCCTGGCTTGATATGAGGCACTTGGACGAAGCTTCCAAAGAGGTAGTAGATTTCGTAGGCTATTTTCTCCATTGGCTTTCTGGATTTAGTAACTGTTCCGTCTGGACGTGCCAATGCGTGCAACATCTTAGTATTCTAATTGGCGAAGGTTTTGCCAACATTGTGAGTGCTGTTCCGAACCTCATGAGGTTTTATTTTCTTAGAACTATCGTTTAGACATCTAGTGAACCGGTTATACTCCTCATTCGATGTTGTTGATAACGGCAACTTACCAAAAATCGGGTAAAAATGTGAACGATTTCCGTTTTTCAGTGGTTTTCGGCCTTCATTATGTGTATTTTGTGACATTTTCTATTTTCTGTTAAAAAGATATTGCATTAAGGAGATAATTTGATCCTGCTTTAGATTTCGGACCAACTGTGACACCAGTTAACTCAAATCTTTGATAACTATGGTATACACTGCATTGAGAAACACCCACTTCCAACGTTTAGAGGAAGGTTTTTGAAATTGAATTACTGCAAACTACCTGGGTCATTGTGGTGAAATCCCATAGCTGATCAGTTCATTTTATTTTAATCCATGAATTCAAGAATTAAGCTCTTGAGACGTCCTCTAGGTCCAAATTTGGTTTCCAATTACCAGTGGTCTTATAGAATGTGTGATACTAGTTTTGTAACCACTGAAAATCCGTATGGAGTGCTCCTCTTTCATGAGTCTTCATCGTGGCCTTATGTTCATGCTCGAAGACGTCCGATTCCGTTCGCCATTTGCACAAATTAATCAGTGTATGTGATTAAGCTGCCATTTACGAAGACATCAACGCTGCCGGCTCTACCATGCCTTTTTTGGATAAATATTATATCCTATCCTTTATTCTTGTTGATAAATATTATATCCTATCCTTTATTCTTCGTCCAAATCATCATCGTCGTTTGAGGAGCTTTTTTTGAGTAACAGGTTTGCTTTACATTTCTTTTGGTGGTTTCGTTTTTCCTGAATTATTTTGCCGGTTTTAGCGCTTAATCCTGACGGGAACCTTGCCGAACACTGGCGTGGAAGCAGCAGAGTATACTCAAGGATCGCACTGCGATTCTCCTGAGAGTAGACGAGAACCCTACTTATTGAAGAGATTTGCTATCTGTGTAACACGTACTTATCAGGCACTTGATTGGAGGCATTAGTGCAGATTGATGTCCAAAGCACAATGAAAAAGTACGCATACATCCAGGCACGTATGTGTGATTATGTGTCTTTACATAAATAAAGCTTGCGTTAAACCGGTGCAGCCAGATAGATGCTTCATTCTTTAAGTCAACATGTGTCTGAAGGAAAGTATAAGGTGGCTTTTGCTTTTCGTTTACCACTCTTTGGCAAAGACAGATAGTCTATGTAGTCTGAATACTAACCGATTGGAGATTAGTCAGAAAAGGAGATCAGTAGATGTAGTTTTTATGTAGTTGATGATCCAGTGACTCGAGAGGATACAGTTAGTCTCTCCGACCTTTCTTATCACGCACTAGAGTGACTCTATGCTTTCTTCTAGCTAGAGAAGGTACGCTCATTTTCTGTTTGGGATCGTCTATGCTGCTTTTGAGAAGTGGTAGGGCGAGATTTATCTTATGTAGATACTCCATATTAGTTACATCTCATCTGCAAACCGAGTAGTTAGTCGGAGTTTGTGAAGGTGAAATCTGCTTTATCATCAGTGTCAATTGCGTGTTGTGTAACCACATCCTTTCTGTTCATCAAGAATACAAAGACAATTATCAGTGCCTAGATTAGTAGAAGCGGGGTTAGAAACTGTTTCTTATGTTTCTTTATGTTCAGTTATTCTACTATTCTAGGTGTCAGCTGCTGGGCCTAACTATCCACTACGAACACCAAGGTTCCTTAGTAAAGCTGAAGTACTCAACTTATTGGCTCGACATGAGAAATTTTACCTCATCGGGTTTGTTGTCCTTTTTTGTTGGTTGAACAAAGTTGGAAAACAAAACAAGAAACTTTGCAAATATGGAAAGTTGGATTATGGAATAGTAATGTATTGTAGCGTTGTTCGAATCATACTGTGAAATAAGAGTATTGACGAAAGACGGCATTTTTACACTCCTGGTGCCAACTTTGTAGATTTTTTGGCACTTCAGGCTCCTCGAATCGGTTTTCTCCTCGGTTAGTTGTATAAATGGATCGTTTTTATATCAGTTCGAACAGCGATTTCTCTACGAACAGAATAATTTTGGAGTTAACTTGGATGATGTGATGGAAACGTTTGGCGCCTTGGAAGAGTCGAATGATGCTCGTCAGTACGGAGAACTGGTGTGTTTTGTCATGACCTCTGTTTCTGTGAACAGTTTAATCAAGAACTGTTCAGATAATTGAGTGCTGTCATATGTCAGTATTCCGAGATGATTTCAATCCAGTAATCGTTACATCTATCGAACCACTTCGTGTATATTTAATACTCGTATGGGTGCATGTATTTGTGACGGATGTAACGAGAGATGTAGTGGCCCGACTGCATCAGCCGTTTGCTGAGTCCATAACAAGACTTCGACCGGTTCTCCGGAATTCTCTAGGTGGCATCATTTAAATCCAATTCTTCGTCATTGAATGAAGTGTGAAATAAAGTTTCTAGAAAAGTGGTGGGTCAATTTGCCGGTGCGCCATTTTAACCGTTTTACAAAAGCAATGTTATCAGCTGTCAGATGTCTAGTGAGGGACAAAGTTGATCCGGGCAAGTGCCGCAAATTCCTGGATATCCTTGCCTCATTGTGTGCGATTAATAAGGTTGTGGTTATTGTTGATATTTCTTTAATTTGAGCTGTTTTCGCGTTTTACGATTTAATGTTGACATTCCGATGTATTAATATTGCAATGTTTTTAGGTTACTAATAAGATTCCGTTGGAAAAGTTCTACATTCACGAACTTGCTGATAATTACAATCTGAAAATGGATTATGTGAAGTGGGCTAGAGCTCAAGTAAGTGAATTTTGTCAGAACATTAGTTTTGAAACTGACCATCATTTAACCTCGGTGCTATAATAATCAACATTTGTTTAAATTGTTGAGCTTACACGAAATTGATATGAGATGCTTATTCGGCTAGCGTTTCGACGTCTTCATCTTCATCAGAGCCGGTGATCCTTGTCGATGGTCCGCAGTTGTTCCTCTTCTCGATGTGACGTCTTCGTCTTCGTACCGAGAGGGATCTTCCTCAGTTGAGCATCTCGAATGAGCCGAAAACACTCGGAACGCTCTTTTATACAGGGTGGCTGTTGTTGATATGGTTATCCATTGATGATAACTTATTTTTTAACGGATAATCCACCCTACCGCAGTCGGTATTTTGTTAACTGTCACATGGCAAATAGAAAAACGATAATTTTGAAACCGACCGTCATTTAACCACGGTGCTATAATAATCAACATTTGTTTGTTTGTCGGAACAATTCTTATGTTAGTTCCTACTGGTTTGTCATACCCTACAATTGAAAAGTCTTAAATTTTATAATGATTAATGCTTAGGAAGACAAAGGATCTCAGGTCACGTGTTGGTCCAACTACCCATTTCTTATGAACGCAGCTGCAAAAGGGGAACTGTTATATGTCGAGGCAATTATCTCTATGCAGGTTTGCATCTTTATTCCTTCCATCTGTCTTTTTCATCTTTTTCTTGCTTCCCCTTTTCTCTATATGTCTAATACGCCTTTGTTTGATAATATCTTTAGACATCAATTAATGGTGCTCGTTTGAACCTTTTCGGTTTTAATCTCTTCATCGAACAGCCATTTTTCGAATTAACAGTACGGCGGCAGCATATTGTTCAGGACACCATTAACGGACTTCTGAACTCTGACAGAAGATACTTACATCGACCTCTAAAAGTACGTATGATTTTTCCTTGTTTTATATGATGTCTAGTATTCATTTTTAGGTCCAGTTTATGGGTGAGGACGCCGAGGATGCGGGTGGTGTGCAAAAAGAGTTCTTTATGATTTTATTTCAAAAACTCTTGCAATCGGAGTGGGTCAATTTGGCGAAATATTTTGTTTTGACGTCGGTCCATGTTCGTCTGTTGATTGGTCTGTGTTTCATGAAGGATATATTTTTCAGATATGGGATGTTTATTGAGGATCCTGACTCGCATTTAGTGTGGTTTAGTGGATATGACGTTCAAGAAGTGCATTACTATAAAATGGTTGGAATCCTTTGTGGATTAGCAGTCTACAATTCCGTCCTTGTGGCATTTCCATTCCCTTTGGCGGTTTATAAGGTACTTTTGACACATATGTAGTGCACTTGTTTTTCTCAAAGCATAATGCTTGTGTGATAGATGCTTCTCGACCAGCGGCCAACTTTAGAAGATCTAACAGAATTGAGTCCCGTCGAAGGTCGTAGTCTTCAAGAGCTATTAGATTACCAGGGCGACGATTTCGAGTTAAGTCCAAATTTTGCACAACAAATTGCAAAAATAGAGTGTGACAGATATATACAATATTAGAGGTTTTCTCCAAAGTTGTGAGAAAATTGTTTCAAATTATTTCTTTTAGAAAGGAACGAGTAGTAAATTATGTGAGAACGGTTTGTTTAGAAAAGTTACCAAGTAGTTCTACAAATTTTATATAACCATATTTATTTTTAGGACGTTTTCTGTCTAAACTTCACGATTTCCTACGCTGCGTTCGGCAGTACGGCAACAATGGAGTTAAAACCTGATGGAGCCAATGTACCTGTCACTCAGTCCAACAAAACTAGCTATGTGGAAGTAAGTTCCAAGTTATTTTTTGTGTTTAATTCTGCTTATCCAAGTTGCTCTCCATCAGTCTAAAATATTTCTGCATGAATTGAGGAGTGTATTATGATTAGTGTTCTATCAAGTTCTTTGTCTTAATGAAAACAAATCGATTAAAAAACTAGGCATACAAAAGTTGTTTCAACCCTCATTTCCACACGGTTTAACGAAACTTTTTTATGTGTTCCCAAGACTGTGTCGTTATTCGTGAAAGATATTTAATTCATGTCAAAATAGTTTTTTTCCATTTTCTACTCCCCTTATTCTTAGTATTATAAGCTTCCACAAACTTGTTTAAAGTGCGAATAATCATTATATCTAGTTAAATTCGAATATTATTCATTAACACTCTCGTGACGATGCCCAATCTCGGGTTTTTTGCGGACTGGATGTCGACGAATTTTTAGCCTTATAGGCTTGCTGCTTTTTTGAAAATAAATTTCTCAATAACGAGGGCTCTTTATGGGTTGTGAACACAAATGGATTGTAGAAAAGACTGTGGTCCCTCTTCTGCTTGCGAATGATGCTTATGATGCATCCTCGCAACGGTTTACCGCCTCATTGTGGTTGAAAGGTGTTCCTGAGTGTCGGGCTGCGATATACAGCGAGGGATTCGTCCCCACGGCAGACTCTCCTAAACTGAGAATAAGTCCGGAATTTCCATCAGGAAGCCTAGCTAAGAGTAAACCATTACCAGGATCCACCACCGTTTTGGTATCAAAGTCGTATGGTAAATCTCCCTGTGTTCTACAAGGGCTGCGACCGCCTGTGTTGGTGAAGACCTGAGGCCAGGCTAACCTTGGTATTCCAGGCAACCACAATGGTTTAAGCAGCAATTCTCCGAAAGTTGGTTTTAAGCTCTAATAATAAAAGACAAAGCTCCCGGCGTTGATCAATCCTTGAGGGATGCGCCATGCATTCGACCTCATTAAGTATCGTTGGAGGCGGTTGAATGCATATCTGGCCTTTGCAATGACTCTCGTTGGCCTACTGATGTATCGAGCCAGTGTTGCTATCCTCCCAGACAATTCTAGTACCAATTTGCCGACACCGTATGGATGGAAGACTTAGTGAATCCTCCAACCACTGCGCCATACGCGCTCCTAAGAAAGAGTAGTGGAGCCGCCACTGCGACACACACGTGGAATCGATCTCCGCGCCTATAGCCCACCAAACTTTCCATCACTCCTCGGTCGACAAATTGGTACCAGACTTGTCTGTGAGGATAGCAGCAGTGGCTTGATACATCGATAGACCACCGCAAGTCATTGTAAAGGCCAAATATGCATTCACTCACTTCCAACGATACTTGATGAAGTCGAATGCATGGCGCATCCCTCAGGGGTTGATAAACACCGAGAGCTTTATCCTTTATTTTTTAGGCTATACAAGAAAAAATTTAAAAGCGTTTGTCATAAGAACTGTGCGATGCCGATAATAAAGAATAAAAGAATAAAGCTCGGTGTTGATCAATATCTGAGGGATGCGCCATGTATTCAATTTTATTAAGTATCGTTGGAGGAGACTAAATGCATCCGTGGCCTTTACAATGACTCGCAATGGCCTACCAATGTATCGAGCCACTGCGGCTATCCTCCCAGACAAGTCTGGTACCAATTTGCCAACCCTGGAGGGATGGAAGGCCTGGTGAGCCAGGGGTGGCGATCGATCCCATGTATGTGTCACAGCGGCGCCTCCAACCACCGCGCCACGCGCGCCCTATATGCCTATAGAAAAATTAATTAGTACAACAGTTTTAATACGTGTGATTTATTCTATTCTTCAGCTTTACGTTCATCATCGCCTATGTATCGGGCGTAATGGTGAAGTCGAACGGCAAGCAGCAGCGTTCCGTGATGGGTTCAAGATGGTGCTGAATAGTCGTATCATTGCCTTCTTTCAGCCACGAGAACTTATGGAACTAGTTGTTGGCAATGAAAACTACGACTGGTCGGAATTGCGCAAGGTCGGTTTATCTATGTTTTTGGTGGCTTGGTTGGTTAGTTTGGTGTCGTGCCTTAGTCTGGTTCACTTTATGTCACTTGTTTGACGTGATTTTCTCACTGGTTGAATGTCTTGTTCTTCTGCTTCTCTGTATGTATTGTAGTCATAATTTCTTGTATACTCCACGACAGGCACATTTTTAGAAGGATAACTTTTATTTAGTGATTCAGCTAAGCATTATCAGTTTGTTAAAAAAAAGTTGTTTTTCGTATTACCATCGTATTTAGAATCTTGAAATTTGCGGAGAATAATACCATAGATTAGCAGATTGCAGAAAAGGGTAGCTACCTTGTACGGAATTCAGTTGTTCTTGGTCGTCGATAGTGTCCTTCTTCCAGTAATTTTTTATCCAATTCTTTTTTTTTATTGAAGCAAGTTTTTATAAGGTTTTACAATTTGCATTTATATAGCTCATAAGGGTGTAAACTGCTGTAAAATCTGTTGTGGTTATATATGGACGTGTCTTTTTGTCAACAGTGTCGGTGGTGAAGGCGACTACTGAAGGGAAATAGCTTTTTTTTTCCATTTGATTGTCTTCGTCTTCGCAGTTTAATGTGATAGGTGTGCCTGTGAGTGGTGTTAAACTGTAAACCGATGCCAGACGGCGGCAAATTGTTACTGTTGTTGCGTCCATCAACTTCAACGAATAGAGTGGGTGTGTGTTATTTGTGGTGGGCATGAACAACTCAAATAATTGCTGTAAAGAACTACGTGTTGTTACCTGCGTTCTGAAATGACTACAGTTATCGTTTCGTCGTAATTCGTTCTGAAGTCGTTGGGACATTGAAATTTGCTTTGGCTTCGGACTGAACGGGTGGTCATTGGTGTAGCAGTTACACTTATTTGGACCACATTAAAATGTAACATTTCGTTCTATACAATTTTGAAAATCTGTTGCACTAATGGATTCTCGTGATCTTGTGTGAAAAAATGAAAATAAGTTTCTTAAAAAGAGCGGGTTTAGAGAACTCTTTAGCAGGGATTGAAGTACTATCGGACACTCGAAGATACCGGCTAGTTCGTAACCCCCTGTATGACCGTCTATGCACAACGCGAAATTGCATAATATGCCCCGACTGTAAAGACGGTTATTGCACGAGTCGGGTACGGTTTATCTGATTTCTTGTAAAGCGTTATGAATACATTAGCGAAATGGGTAGACCACTCTTGGTCATTATAAAACAACACCTAGTCGGTAAACTTAATGTTGCACCATGAACTCCACTCGGCGTGCATAGGACTAGAGACATAACGGGAAGATTTCAAAGTAGAAGGTATCATCCTCGCACAGGAGTCGAAAACACAAGCGCGCAAAATTCTCGAGGCATTCTGAATTAATTCCAGGAATCCGAAAATGAACCACAAGGAAGAGTACCTCATAATCACGCGTGTTACTGAGCAGTATTTAAGACGTGTTTTTTGATGTGAGAGAGGTGCATTGCCCATCTATGTGATGTACTCCGTGCGATTGATCTCAGGGTGGAACACTCAGTGAAAGGGTCGTGGAAATCGGGTTGTGCGAAAAAGCTGTTTTGTTTCCAAGGAGATTGAAATCTAGGTTTCTTTATCTTTCCGTTCAAGATATGTAGGTATTTGTCTGGTTAAATTACAGTCAACATGACATTTCCAAGCTGTGAAGATGGCGAAACGGCATTTCTTATGAATAAAGGGTACAATAACAACTTTATGTGTGTTTATCAAAAAATCAATGAATTATTGGCCAATTCCGAGGTTAGCAGAAAGTCGGCCGCCGGATTTTTTACTGTTGCTCTTGACGAATTCTCGTGTACGTACAGGAAATTGCACCCATTTTGTAGTTCAATGTCGAAGGTGGCCTAAATTTTGAATACTCTGTTGTCTTTGTGCGTCTACTACTTGTTTTTAGTGTTATTAGAAAGGAAAATGAGAAAGTTCCAGGTTAGAAGGCCACTTTCCGGGGATCGAACTGTAAGAAATCGTGTAGTTACGTAAAACTCTTTGATATAGAGCATATGTGCCATTGGTGAATTAGAAATCAGAGCGTAAAGCGATCATTTTCAAATAAACCTGAATTCTGTGTATAATGGTTCTCCAACGTTCGAATAAAATATAGGCAATTGCTGTGCTGTGTGACCACATCCACAGTGAGAATTAAGCTGTGGAGTTGACGAGTTGACTGTACGACGTGACTGTAATTATTTGGCCGCGTTTCTTTTTCATTGCTGGCGAAATTACCCCATAAAGAAGATTTATCTGTGAGGAAACTAGATTATACCATCTACCAGCTTTTTCTCTTTAGATCACGGCTGTTATCAGGAGGGAATCCCGCTTTACGAGCCTTTCCATGCGGCCTAGTTCTCTTTGACTCTTCTAATCACCGTGCAATAACCTTGACGATTCGTATCTGAATCCATATGAATTCGAAACGTAGGCGACAGTTCCCTTGTTCGTATTTTAAGTAGATGGTTGTGTCCTCTCGTCCTCAGGCCGAATTGCAATTGTAAATATTGCGCGAGGGACAAGAACCGGCTCAGAGCTGTCTGCTTTAGATAGAACGAGGCCGCGCAGTGAAAACAACGTTTCGCGCGATTTTGAGTATTTTGGGAAAAGACTAGATGAAGAAGAAGAAGAAGAAGAGTGCACCTGTTAATAATAACGGAAATCCTTGAGATCTCTATTATTCATTTTCTGAAACGATTATTAAAATAATGAATTTGGAAGATCACTAAAACTTCGCAATAGCTTTTATGATTGTTCATTGGTTTTCCTTGTACATGGAAATCTCCACTGTGTTATCCCTGATTCATAAGTTTTATTTACAATTAAAAATTGAAGATGATGAAAGTTATGGATTTTACAACAATATCATATTTTTTCACTGTGATATCTCATTGCTTTAAAACTTGACACTGTTGAGGTGTTTCGACCAATAGAAAGGAAATGGAGGTATCTAAAATTACTAACGAAGAAGAAAATGTAGCTATGGTTGGAAGGACGATAGTACCTGGGACAAATTAACCGCGTTGTACAATTCCTCTTCCTATTGGTTTGCGAAGGGCAAGCGGAGGACCGTTCGAACTGGATTTAACCCGTCGAGACCTGAAACGACGAACAACTGGAAATGACGACGACAGGTGCCCGGCGTGAGAATGCCGCCGGTTCGCGTGGGAATCTCCAGTGGTGTGTTCAACTGGTCGACAGCACGGTCGGACCATCTATATTCGCTCCCTTTCACTCTTTCGTTCGGCTTATCTGTCGGAATGCTGTGAAGTTTTTCATAGTGGACTTCGCTGGTTCTTCGTACCCCGTGTTGGCCTAACTAACTGTATTTCACTCCCTTGAATTTTTAGTGCGAATTCTTCTCCATAAGGTTGCTGATGATTGGCGCAGTTCAGTTCGCTGTATTGGTTTTTTTCGCGTTTCCTCGATAGTAGTGGGCTTATTGAATGTTTTTCTGTAGAATAGCTAGGCATTCTGTTTTATCAATGGATCATTCCACATAACACATCTAATTCTGTTCCTACAGTACGCTACAGTATCTGAAGAAACAATCATCGATTCCAAACTGTGCACTCTCGCGCAATTTCCCATCATTGCAATTCACCATCACCATCAACACTTATGTATAGCCACCGAAGCGGAACGTTTATTCTACAAGTGGAATTGATCCGCGATTAAAGAAAGTATAACTTCAAGGTTCTCCAGAACGGTTTTACATGTGCTTAAATGGAACTTATGTGCATGTATGGTTGGTTTCATTGTTGCCTCGATGTTTGTTCTAGGTGATATCAAAATAGGATGAATAACGTCCTTCAGTCAATTAGTTCAGTCACTTTTTGTGGTCATCAACGCAATGCAGGAGCATTCTTTTACCGTTATCGTAATGGGTTTTCCCTTTTTTTCTGTTGTGATCATTAGCTTTTCGATTTGAAGAGTCAGGATAGTATAGTGATCTACATGTTTAATTTAAAGTGACATTGTCATGGTACGATAGAGGAGGTGATAACATGGGTAACGATGTGGTCGTAAGATCAATATATCACTCGTGCGATATAGCATTACTTTTTGCCACCCGCCAAAATTCTATCGCGTCTAGTTTGAAAAAGTACCACGTAACTGATTGGAAAATCGTTTGGGCGAAAAATTCCAGGAACTTGTGTTATTTCGTTTTGTCGGCTGGAGTGGCGAATGTTTGCCTTCGCTCCATCTAGCTACTGACTGCGACAAGTGGATTGAAGATGGCGATAAAATTTACATTGTAGTGAGAGATGGTATTAGCTCTTATGACTTTTTGTCCGATCGATTAGTTTCACCTATTCCTTCCTTCACCTGTATTGTTCATCATCGAGTAACTTGATCAAACAACTAGAAGTGCTTTGCTCGACCGTTTTACGTATCAGAACTGTTTTATAACCTCGGAAAACGCGGTAGCACCATATTTTTGTGTGAAGGCGTTTGTTCTTTTTGTTTTTCTTCATTTAGAACTCTGATATGGTTGATATAGGATTACCTTTATCTGCGTTTTCGGGTGAAAGTGTTAGAGCAAGCTGAAGTGGACAAAATTTATTTTCCATAGTTTTTGTGAGTAGAACCGTGTTGTTTTTGGAGCATACCCACGCAATAGTATCGGTTAATCCTCTTTTTGAGTAAAGGGGAACGAAACAGCGAAAATTTGCAAACCGAATGTGGGGATATAAGTTTGTACTCATGGCTTAGTTAGCACTGGTAGAAGTAAAATGAATCAATAGAATCCTATTTGTTGCGATCTTAATTGCGGCTGTAATAAATAGAGGAGGTTTAATAAAATATGTGGCCCATTTGGCACCAGGTTTCGTCGTCCTAGAAATCATGACGTTAATCTTAGCGTCGAATAGGGTTAACCGTGGTTGAGACCTAGAATTCTAGTTCAGTTTTGGTATTGTCGATCGACAAATGAGTAACGTTTTCAGATCGTTCATTACAAAGGTGAATATCATGCGAATCATCCGGCTATTCTCGCTTTCTGGAAGGCATTTTTTGAGTTAGGTGTTGATGAACGCAAAGTGAGATTTGGTTTTGATCGTTCTCATTTTTTTCGTTTTTACTTTTTTGTCACATTTCTTATTTCTAAGAGGCGAGTAACTTTGATTGTGTTATGCTCTTCTTCAACAGTTTTATTTATATTAGTGGTATTAGTCCACGAATACTCTTAAAAAGGATTCTCGCTAAGAGTTACATGGCTTCGACACACTTTTTTAAGCGCAGATATGCATTGTTCTCTATTTCACCACTTTTGAGCAGCTCGCTAAAAACTTTTGACAATTTGACTTATTGTATAATATGTGTCTTATGATATCGTATATGTCGTTTATCCGTCATTTTTTTCAGCAATTCCTGCAATTCCTTATGGGTTCAACGCGTTTACCGGTAGGTGGAATGTCTGCGCTTAAGATGTACGTTCAGCCAACAGCACCTGAAGTGTTGCCTGTAGCACATACTTGCTTCAATCTTCTCGATCTTCCGAACATCAGCGACAGCAAAGAGATGCTTCGTCGGCTTCGCATATCTATTCAGCATACGCAAGGTTTCACCCTTGCTTGAGGCTTGTCATTGGCTTACCTTAAGCTGACCACCACGGCAATGAACGGACACTGAACCTCGTATGAAAATCTGCTCCCTTAACTCGCATACTTTATTGTAGAAGTGACGCTTTTTTTCGTTCATATTTCCAGTATCAAGACGTAAATATTGAGGTGTTGGTGAATTAACCTCTTACTGACATCACGAGTTACAGTGACATGCAGTTGAAAGCTTACAAAAGTCGTTTGAATTACAATTAAGGATCACTACATCGACGGACTCGGCGGGTGCACCGTATTTACTAGTTTTTCATTAATGATGGTTTGGCAGTGAACTTGCTGTTCGTGTGCTTTTTCTTCTCAGTTGTCCTTATCATTTAATTTATTCATCGTAGATTGCAATATTTGAAGCGATTTTGAAATCATTTGATGTGATTTGTTGTTCTGTTGCTGCTCACCTATTCGCGTAATGTTAACGTATTGAAGATCAGATTAGTCTAAACGTAAGTGGTTCGAAGTAGTATTAGTATGTAGTTGTTCAGCTACTTCTTAGTGCCGGTAGCAGATGGTTTCTTCTTGCCCCTGCCATGGATTATTCACTACTTGTGAATTTTTGTCTTATCTTCACACACATTTGTTTATAGGTGTGTTGTCATTGTGTAATCTGTTTCCTTGTACACAAGAATTAAGTTGCTAACTAATTTTACTTCATTCATAACATGATTTGTGGATTTTTTTTTTCGGATTCTTCCCACAAAACTCTATTGGAGTAAGGTGTCTTACTTCTCATTGTGAAATCGTGTGCTTGAAGAGATTGCTTTGAAAAATAAAGTGTGACTAACAGAAGACTTTGAGTTGTGGTATTGGTTTTGTTCAATTGATATTGTTTCACCAACAGTGTAGTTAGCGTTTTCGCTTCGGGATAAAGCTAGTATTGTTCTTCTTGTATGAAGAATTCGCTTACAAATCTCCGTTGAAAAAACTGGGATCGATTTCTCAACTGTGTTCAGAGTTATCTGTCCTGCTGGCGTTTTCTTAGCTGATTAGGAATATCCTGATTTTTTAATATATTTTCACGAATTGAACAAAACAGACAAGTATAACTACTGTTTTTCTTAATACTCTGGAGAACTGGTGTGGCTCAACCACATTCAAGATTGCAATGCTGGATAATCTGATGTCGGAATGATGAAGAGAAACAAATGAAATTTCTAGAGGACTATACAGAAGTGGACAGCGTATGCGAATGATCTTATTAATTCCCCTTCTTGAACTGACACGAAATCGAAATCCGGTGGCTGATGTTTTGGCGACTTTACCTTCTTCAAAGCCTAGACGCATTAGGTAATCATATTGCCATTATTCGGTGAGTGCTCGTTCATTTGAGTAAGAATCTAATTTATAGACTGAACCAAATATTTGCCTGTTTAGAAGGTTCCTACGGCTAGACGTTGAAGAAGGCGAATTCGCTGGAACGTCAGCTATTCAATCTTCAGAATGCATGACGCTAACCTCTTACCAGGTCAAAAAGGAGAGTTTTTAGGATCACGTTAGGTACCTAATGCCGAATTTAGTCGATAGTCGGTGCTTCGAGTAATGTGAACGTATTTCAAATGTGTCCTACCCGAATGCGCTAGAATTCTAGCTTTGGATACCGGTTTTGGTGGATCCACTTCACATTTGTTGTTGTTGTTATGGTCGCGGTTGTCGTGTCTCCAGCGATCATGGCGGTCCTTCGCGTCCGGTTGGTTGAATTCTTCGTCGTTTTCTCTCAGTTCGTTCGCTTGGTCGGCTAGCCGATCGGTCGATTGGTCGTCCGCATAGAGGGAGGAGGGAGGTTCGCGCACTCCAACGACGCGAAATCAGAGCACAAGAATAAATAGAACGGAAGGCGAGTGCACGGACTTACGAGCGTAATATCGAATTCAGGTCGCAATCATACGCATTTACACATCACCTAGGTGAGTATCGGGCCATTAACGCTAGAATCGTACACCACGAACAGACGCTGTGTACATACGAGACGCTAGACGTCTAGATCTTGTCCACAAATGGTCAGAATTTCTATGAAACTGTCATCTTCAGCGTGAGTTTATGAGATGAATTTAGTCGATGGGGTTCCTACTGATTTTACAATGGCATGTTGAAGATCTGAAATTGCAATCACCACAGTTGCGGGTATCATGACAGCGCTTGGGCCACGTAAAGACACGGTCCTAGTCGGAAACATCCATTAATTAGTTCTGAATTGCTGCCAGAGGTAATCGGAGTTATAATTGTGTAGTGATCCACTTCCATTAAATACGGGATATATAAAACCTCATAGAAATTCGTCCACCATAACAGGTCTGACTTAGTATGCGAGCATAATTTATAAGCTTTTGAAAGTTCTTCTTGAAAGAAAAAGAATGGGAAGTTTTCGAAGTTAGAAGTTTAAATGTATGAAGAAAGCGTTTCTTATTGGAACAGTATCACTAAGATTACGAATCGCAGAAACTTTAACCGGCTGTTGAATCAACCACAAGTGGGACCGTCTTAATGACACTTTTCGCACTCCTTGAGAAACTCGTTTCGTATGCATTTTGACTGCAAAACGCTTCAGCTGAGCTGTTTCTTCAAAGCTTCAATATCTTTTACAGATTGATAAAGATGTGGTCGCTAATGATCATTAAGCCGGACATTGTTGCTCATCCGCCTCTGCTTCAGGTAGGAGTTTCATCAGATCGTGGATATGACGTTTTTAGCCTGTTCTTAAGAGGACTTTGATTATTGGTTTTGGATATCTATAAACTGATCTACAACGTAACACCATGGACTTTTTTCATCTGACATTCTTTAGTATGAGATCAGAAAGATCGGAGACTTTTCATTTCACAAGGAGAGTATTTGCCTTCTACAAGTCCTCGACAAAGTCGCTTTAGTGAAACGCTACCGCGCAAGATTATAGCTGGTTGATGCTAATGTCGTGTAGTTAGTTTCCTCTAACAAAGTTAAATAACCTAAAGCTGTTTCACACTTGATGGAATCCGTTTCTTGCGTTAACTACTTGTCAAGTCCCCAAATTCGGCTGTGGGATTCGCGGATATTACGGGATGTGCTAGAGCAGACCGACGGCCTGGATTTCTCACTATTCACTGTAATTCTCTAACCGCGCACCGCCCGACCGATCCTCATCAATTTCGCATTTAGGTCACATTGTCCCAGCAAAACAACGCCGCCGTGCGGTCTTCCGGGCCGTTCGGAAGGGTGGCTTACAGTTTGGAGGTTTGAAGAATCTGAAGCGTTGCCTAGACCACTTATATACGTAGATTAGTTCCGGATGACTGTGTTATCCTCTCCTAGAAGCCTTTGCGCGCCATCGCTCACGAACAGGTCGTTGTCCGCGCTCGCAGACAACAATGGGATTTCATTTCGTCTATTCGAGACCGACAGCAATAGCAGCGCCTCTTCTATAAGGATTACGATGGTACTTAACCGACGGCGCAAAAATCATTCAGAAAATGCATGCAAAGATTTAGCTTGGCGGAACCTCGTAGCAATCGGTGTGATGAACAAAGAACACGTACTGGTGATTGCACTCATAAAACGCCATTCAGCTGGTTAATGTGGGTACTGTAAGCAATGTACCGTAATGCAGTGAGTCATCGATGGTGAGAGTTATGTGTAACTGATTGTAACACAACGCAAGGTTGAGCGTAAATTCATACAAATATTGAGATTAAGAGATGCGTAACAGGTTCTAGGTTGTGCTGCGGGAGTTACTGAGCGCAGGTGTGGTGATTGGCGGAGCTCGAAAACTTCAAATGACCACCGATATTGCTAGTCAGCTTTATGCAGCACATAAAGGTGAGGTGAACTGGGAAACAACTTCATCATTTGCACACATAACTTCAGAAGCAGTGAAATTTGGAACATTCTCGTTTCTCAAGGTGCGAAGTTAAAATCAGAGAACTTGAATGACGACTAGATAGGCGTTGAAGAATTGGGAGCAGTTACTTATAAAGAACAATTATTTAGGGAAATACTTCTTTAAGAGACTTGTCTGTCATGTAACCAGGTAAGGTAATACTTAGCTTAGCTTAAAGTTTTAGAGAATCATAACTAGAATTGAACTTTTCCAGTGGTCCTGTGATAGCGATGTGCGTCGACGGTGATGTTAGACGGATATTAGGTGGTAGTCGACTGTATCCAATACCTAAAGAAAGCGAATTCTCTACTCTAAGGCAGCGCTACTCTCTCTCTACTGTTCGTAACGTGGCCCATGCTTCAGATCCAGAAGCAACGGTCAGGGAACTGGCGTTATTCGAACCGTTCGAATCTCCTGATTCAGTTCTGAATGACATTTTCAGCTGATACAGCTATCCAGTGCGCTTGAATGCATGATAAATCTCGCCTATACTGGTCTCGTTGCAACACTTTATGTTGCTTTACATTTTTTCATGGAAATGTTTTCGTTCAAAAAGGCGTACAATAACACGTTTCATTCATAATTTGATCATCACATGGTTTGGAGTGGAAGTCGTTGGAACGACGAGCGTTCAAATACAGTTCTAGAATCGTACTCAATTATTTGACATTCTATGTACATCACTTAATCATTCAGTTATCACAACTGATCAATTCTACTTCATCATTATATATTATGTATATATAAATAATTTGTAACTAAATAAATGTGCATTAGGAACGGATCTCAATATTAGTCATTAAAATCGATCACAACACAAACTGAAGTGAATTCAGAGATGTAGATATTCTTCATGTATACATTATATAGAAATTATGAAGATCATATCGAATTAGATGAATGCGTCGCGGTGGCGCGGCAAAAGTTTTGTCGCGAGCGGCGCGTGAACTGCAATAACGAACCGGAGACGCGGAAAAGACTTAGACAGGCTAGAAAGGCTAAGAATCGCAGGACTTACTTGATTAGGCTTGGAGCTAATTCAGCTCACTAGAATAATCGTGCTGCTACCATCAATTATATCAGATCAGAGCACGAATAGTGGAAAGAAAAAAAGGAAAAAAAAAACAATGTAAAACAATTCACCGTATTCATGAAGCTGTACTGGTTGATAAAATACTCATAATGTTTAGAAATAAGTCGTTCTTCAGAATCTCAGCAACTGAGTTTCTGATTTCCAGTCATCGTTACGAAATCTTGATGCGTATTCATTGTATGATTAAGCTTCATGAATACGTATAAAGTAGAGATATAATCACTACCATAACAATACGGTTATCCGGAATTTGATTGATACTGGGGTGGCATAATTTCGACTAGCGTAGCGGCTAGACATGTAGCATCTTCTGGAGCCGGTTCAACATCCAAGATGAATGTGTCTTCATTACAATAGTGGCGTAACATGTCATCATCCATTTTTACCGTCACCCCTTTAGCGCATCGTTTATAGAGACCGGTAATCTGGAAAAGATCTTATGCATTGCGAAACAGTGCGAACGGAATGAATTTGGATAGTATCGAGGTAGAGACCGAACCTTTTGCGAATCGATGCCGAATTTGTGTGCGACAGCTTGCGCTAAACCATCTAATGATGGTGGAATCACGTGTAATGGTGTGTAGATCTGATCGTCTCGTTTCCGGACGTATAGCATTACTAAATGTAGAATTCGATTTAAGATAGAAAGAAACAGAGAACAGTTGCACCATTCACAGTCTTTTAGCTGAACTTCCACTCTTGGGGTTGTTTTTTTCTTCGTTTCATTCCTGTTCATCTGCCCGAATCACACATTCCCAACTAGCATGGTGAAATTCGTGCAAAGAATAAAGCGAACGAATACTCTGTGAACATTTTGGTTACACTATCACTGCACTGACTGTAGGAGGATGATGAGCTTAAGAATAAACAGTGTGTATTCGATTGATTCATGTCGATAATCGTTGACACGTCGGAAATGGTAGCGAACTGTCGTTGAAGGACCAGTCAGTCGCATAGAAACTTACTGTTGAAGGATTCTAAGCAAACGGTCTTAGTTTCTTTTAAACACATGAACTTTGAGAATAATCACTGGTGTTCAGGACAGTTTTTCCATCACTGCATCAAGTTTTCATGAATTTCCTATGATTTACAGTATTCGAGGTAGGTTTTATTAGAATGAAGCAGAAACTAGTTGTCATGGTACTAGGAGCCAAACTGCTCTAATACCCTGAGAAGAACGATCGAGTTTGCATGAGAACTATTGAGAGGTTGAAAACTAATGGTACATGACTTGTTCTTTTTTTACCAAGTAGAGCACGAATTCTTCCTTAACATCGTATTTTTGTTGATTCTTGATACGACATGAGCGATGATAGTGCCATCTTAATCGTACTACTAAACAAATAGAATGTGACAATGGAAGAGAACTTATGAATGACTCACTTCGTTCGGATGGTCGCGGTCGTTTCGCTACCGGTTCCATGTCTGACAGGCTATCGTACCCTATGGATGTGCCATCAAGATATCGTGAATCGTACTCATCTGGAGCGATGAAGAGCGCTGCCGGCTTGTCCAATTCCCTCATATGATAGAATTCTGATCGTTCACACGGTTCATGATATTCGCCGTCCGTCTTCTTTCGACCTGATAAAGCTCCTGCAATGATGGTGAATACGGTCAACCAGAGAGTACTAGTAGAGGAAATGAAAAAAAAACACATAGAATAAGCTTCTATCTGGGTGGGTGACACAAATTACTCTATCGAATCGACATGCATGAAAGAAATTCCTTAAAGGATCAGGAAAAAGTAGAATCGGATGTAATGATACAATATAACAAAATAGTCGTAAAATCTCAGTGAGTTTCCTTTATGCACATCAAATCTTACGGTTTACATGCTTAAAGGTAATCCTTACATCTACCATATATCGCCCTGACATTTATAGCATGAAATACACTAACACAGAACACTTAGTTATTAGGTATATACCTTGAATACGTCGTTTCTCGTCTCGTCTATTTTCATGAAGCATTTTCCGGTTAGCACCCTAAAAAAAGCGAAGCTTGGGTTAGACGAATACGTAGAGAAACGACCTTGACAAATTCACAAAAACGAAATCACACAATCACAACACTAATCACAACACAACGAATGACGTCATACACTTATGGCTTCCCGTCTAGTACTTGTTATTCTGGTGAAATCAACAGCAGCACACGATTTTCCTTTTGTTTAGCTATTTTTAAATGTAACACGACCACACGATTCACAGTTATTTACGGTACGGTACGATACGGTACGATTACGTTATGTTACGTTTACGTTACGTTACGCTGAGGGACTGGCAACCATGGCATAGAATCACTTAAGAGCGCTGAAATTCTTCGAACGACCAGCTATCATCTAGTGATGGTGGTGGTTACCTGCTAGTTTTCGTTTTTGGTTTCGTTTGTCTTCGTCCCGCAACTTTCGTTCGGCGCCCTTGAGAGAGAACGTATTATGTTGTGATGGTTGAAGTGTGATTTTGTGATTGATTGAATGATTTCATAGAGTCTAATGAATATATCATAGGGTAAAACAAAAAGCAATGATGTCCACTTTTTTCGGACATCCATTACCCTCTTTCTTCGCTAAAACCAATGCGATTTGCCCAATTTCTTTCTTCTTCCTCTGTTTTTCTTATAGTTCGTACCCTCTTTTACCAATTTTTATCAACGATAGATAGTCAGATTAAAGAGGGACCCTTTTAGTGAAAGATCTTATGTCCGCGCAGATTTTTTTCTTTTATCATAGTCCCCTGGTAAGCTCGTACAGATAAGATATGATAAACGGTAAGTGAACTGGAAAGAATTTTTTAACCAGCGCAGTTCCGAAGGTTTTCTTCATCATGAATTACTGTTCTATACAGTAATCCGTGAGCGATTCAGCAGCCATGAATAGAAGCGTGGCATTGTTGGTCCTGCTATGCAACATCGGATTTAGTGACATTTTCATAGTCGAGGTTGCTATTACTTTTCAACAATGTTTTGCAATTCAACGAGTTGAACGAGCCGTGGCAACGATGATAATGGTGATGATGATGACCATGATGATGATGATGATGATGGTGTTGTTGGTGGTATTGGTGGGTTTCGCATGAATAGATAATACTTTAATCGCGTCGCGATTTGTGACATCGCCAATTTCAATCATATCGTATCGCAACAGAAATCGTCAAATACTTCATCGATGTTGTTCGTTCGTTTGTTCGTTCGTCAGCTCGTCACTCAACCATACCGACCGACCATCTAATCACCTATCGTTTTTAGATGGTGTGCAGCGACGGAAAGCGACTCGACGCCATTTTCCAGTCCGTATAATTGTTCTGTATGGTTTTTTAAGTAATGCGCGATAGTGAACGCACGCACGTCATTGACCTACTACTCTATAGGTAGTATCTTACTTACTAACTTGATACTTGAACGGCCCATCCTCACTAGTTGTGCGGGCCCCAGCATAATCACCATTTTTCGGAGATTTGCTGGTTAAGCCATTGTGGTTCCTTGGGATCCCGAGGACAGCCTAACCAAGGTCTGCTCCACTCTAGGCAGTATCACAGTGGATAAAGACTAAAGTGGTCGGCGTTGATGAATCCTTTCGAAATGTACCGTGCACTGGACTGGATTCGTAGCATTTTAGGATGACCGGATGCATATTTGGCTCATATAGTAACTCTTCCATGGTCTACCGATGTAGCAAGTCAACGGTTTTGTCGTTTGAGACAAGCCTGCTGCCAATCTGCCGAGCCCGAGAAGAAGGGTGGAATGCTTGTTTTTCACGGTGCGCAGGGTTTGAAGCGATAACCAATGTGTGTTGCAGTGCATCTCTAATCACTATACTACACGCTCCCTTATGGTGATATCGTGGAATACATCGATGAAATAAATGAATTAGTTGTTATATGTGTTGGTATAGAGCTCACCTTATCGCAGAACACCTTGATTTGACAATAACCACGATGAAACGGCTGCTTATCATTGTCACCGTCATAGGTGTCGATTTGAACATGTAGCGGTAAACCTTTAACACCTTTCTGATTCGAGAAGTCAGTCGACAAACATTGGGTTGCGATGCTGATCTGCAACAACGACGTGATTATTGCCCCAACAATAGTTGAGTGGTTGATAAGAAAACAATCTTAACTATTAAGTCCTTTACTTTATTTGCATACTATAGGCTCATTGCTGTTGTCTACTGCCTACGAATACGGGGAAAATTTTACACACAAGTGGAAAGAATGCACCTTGTAAATAGAAAATTCTATCGGGGACTGAGGTGATTACACGATTACGGTAGGTTCAGTGCACTAGCACAATCACTAGAAAGATTTTATCATGGACGTCTGTACCTGTCCTAATTATCACCATGGAAGGAAGGCGGTGGATAATATTTGTGCTATTACATTGGCAAAGCAGATTTTACAAAACTGTCATAGTTCTCATCATTGTGTAAAAGGATAAACAGTTAGTTTTGGCCCAGTCAGTGCATGGATGTCATCTCAAGGTCAGGTCTCGATGAAATTCCGTGAGCATCCCCACACCCCGGTAAAACCCGAGTGATGACGAGACGACGAGAGAATAGCCTTGAATGCGAGCGATATCGATTGACTAATCGCCGAAGCGCGAGCGCCGCGCGCCGAAACGACGACAGTCGGTTGTCAATAGGTGCGCGTGATCGTCGGCGCGTTGGGGAAGGGGCTGAAGGAGACCACCGACCACCGAGAGACATAGAGATGAGGTAGTGGAACAAAGAATGAAATGGATGGAATGTCCCTCCACACTCACAGTCTCACTCGCTTGAGCAAACTTAAACACTCCAACAGGTGACGAGGTCGCACAATACGAGAACTTGCTGACTGACTGACCACCGATCGTGTTGAGTGAGGTACATGAGGTAGAACTCAAATGTGTACGGAACAATCAAGCCATGAAATTTATACAGTCAGCCATCCTTACTGATACAGGAATCCTTATTTAGGAATTCTACAAAATTATAAGAATTTAGTAAGAGAAAACCTTAACGGAAAAAAACCACCATGCCACTGGTTCTGTCGTGCTCCGTCCCATTGTGAATTGGTCACTAGACCGTAACGACGTCGTTTCCTTTTTTTCTTTCTTTTTCCCTTCTTTTTAAAGGCTTATTTAAATGCAATGAGTACAAAACAAGTTTAAATATGAAAACAACGAGAAAGAAAGTGAGGGTTTGAAGAAAATTCAAATCATTCGTGAGCTGATTGAATCAGGAAAGTCGACCGAATCACGGAGAAGTCATTTCGCCTCTAATGAGATCGGTCGCCATTATCGTAATAGATTTTCAATGATTTCTGCTTTTCCATTAGTCGCAGGCTTACCAATGAAAACATTCAGCTACAGTAATAATCCGATCAGTGGTACAAAAATATAGCATGATTTCGAATAATTTGATCGATCGATCAATCAATCAATGAAAAGAGTTTGAAAGAGACTAAAAACGAACAGAAATCGAGTAAAATATAAAGTTCGGGCCTACTGAAATCACTCCTACATGAATCTAACTGCCTGCAAGTTGGTTTCTAGTTGTCAACTATTAATGTAAACCTTTCGCAATCCTCATCAATCATTCACTAATCTCGAATGAAAACGTAGACGGACGAGTTAGAGGAGTTCAATCAATCGATGGCCATCGATTGGTTTATGAAAATGCGCTCATGTTCGAAAGGCGACGACAAATATTACAAACGGTATTATCAATTATTCTATCGCCTATCATCTTTGTTTTTCCATCATTCATACTGCCAGCTGCGCTACTCCAAATCTACTCGAAAGGCAATGAGAAGTGTCCTCACACAGCATTCGCAATCGCCCCTGTCGCCACCGCAGCTGTCGCCGTAGCCGCTTAAGTAAACTCGAGCCCTATATTCTGCTGCTGCTGGTTGGCTGTGTATCGTAGGATCTGCGCCGCTCCTTATCTCACGCGATTTCATGGGTCGATTTATTTACCGTTTTCTTGTTGAGCAAACGAGAGGTTGTTACTCTATTCGTTATTGGCAATCCATTGAACGATTCAAATTAGCTACATTACCTATGCCCAAGCTTTCTCCAGCATGTCCTCTCTTTCTTCACCTCTACAAACCACAACCTCCTGGGTACCGAGTATTGTTTGTTGGTTGCAGATAGTGGAATCGACGATGAATACGAATCGACAACACTTACGACTATTTTTCAGCTACCCAGAGAATGGTCGAGAACGTTTTGATTAAAGTTAGGGTAATTGAATTAATTTTAGAACACTCAATTCGGCAAGGCATTGGCGGCCGGCCGACATCACCTTGACACCGTTTACGGCGTATTTCACAAAAGGACTATTTTGCCGATGTTGAAGTGCTAGTCATGAATTGGGTGTAGCCAATTACAAACATAGCGTTGTTATCCATTTCAGTATTGGAACTATCAAGATAGGAAACGACGATCGATAACTCTTCTCTGATCTCACTAACTGTCAATTGTATAGTTTTTCCGGAAAAAATTCGTTATTGTCTTACTTGATTGATTCTGTTTTATTATAACATTCTATCAGTGAAAAAAATCTATCTTAGGAATCCTCCTTTTTCAAGAATTCAGCGGACAAGGATGATAACAATCGGTGAGAGACTAGAGTTTCAAAATCATCTCACATAACTCCAAGAAACGATCACATCATGGATCTCACACTAAACTATCGATCCATCGATTGGTTACAGAGATATGTAGATGAACCAATAAAGTTTGAAGAAGTCAGTAAGAATGAATAACAATGGTCCTTAGTTTCTTCAACGCACACTTAAAATCGGGTGGTCGATGAAATATTGTACTAATCGATGAAGTGGAGTTTTTTCTTAAAGTTATGACTCAATACTTGTCTAGATTAGTGCAAGATTTCAATTAAGTTATTCCACTACTTTCTTCGAATATTCGAAAATTCAGTTACCTTGACACCGTTCTCGGATGGATTCCAGTAGAACTGAACGGCATTGTGAGCGATCTCTTCGATTTGACCGATCATACCGGAACTGTTCTTGCTGTCCACCTCAAGAATGCGTTGTTTTGCCGAGTGTTGACGACTGTGCCAGAACTGCCAGGTCTTGATCTCTTCCTCGTACGTCTTGTCTTCTCGAAAGACGATCATCAACTGACTCTGAAGAACAACACTAACTCGATCCCTTTTCTTCTTTCACGTTATCGCGCCATATTTTTCGCTTGTGCTCATTCTATTCTGTTTTCAACGAGTAAAAGTACGACAGATTGTAAAGTTTTTCTGTTATCACCATTAAAACGCAACGAAAAACAGTGAAGAACCTATCGATCCAGAAACGAGCAAGGTTATTCCACAATATTTTCGTAGGTTAAATGTATTTTTGTTTTTAAAAAGGAAATCGACATTCCAAATACGAAAAATTTCACACACTCAGATTTTCTGACGAGATCAAATTCATCGATCAATAAATCGAACGTTCGTCGCGTCGTGTAGTGTGTTTCGCTCAGAGATCGCAAATATCGATCAATAGAATAAAATTTTTTCCTTCATACCGACCCTGCGGTCCCTTCCCTTATTCAAAGTGCTTGTTGTGGCCTTCTCGGCTCCCGTTGTCGCTCTATCTTTTTCCTTCTCTTTCCCTCCCTCTCTTTCTTTCTCTCTCACCCTGCTTCCCTTCCAATTTCTATGTGCGTTGTATGTTCCAAAAGGAAGCACACAGCGACCGCCGTGGAGCGTACAATTTCTGTGCGCCGGGTGCCGGCTACAGTATCCAACGACTAGCACCACTGCAGGCTACCGTATGACGCTGGATCGTCGAACGATGTTAGAGAATAGCGAGCGCGCAGTTACAGGCCACGACGACGATGCAAACAACCAAACGAACTCTTCATTTTATCATCGATCTCTACTTGCCTGCCTACCTTTACAGTGACGCTCTTCAATGGTTTATTGATGTCAGGAATGTAGTCGAGAGAGACCGTGTAGAATTGTCCTTTATTCACGTACGTCATTCGATCGTCTTCTTTACGAACGGATGTTGAGATTGGTGCTTCGAGAACGTATTGAAAACCTAGTGGATTGTGCCTAAAGAAGAAGTACACTGAATAACTAGTAGGATGAGTCTGACTGAAATAAAACTGGATTCGTCGACACTACAAGTGGTGTGCGTGTGTGTTATCAGATCGGTGATGCCTGTCTATTCGGGTTTATCGACCGCCATCACCGTCCTCCGATTCATTCTACTCACTTCGTATCGTTGAAGTGAAATCAATGCAACGACTCTCATGTCAGGTTATAACTTCTTGCTGTTATTTTTGAACAAAAACATTCTTATTACCTTCGGACAAGCTACTTTTCCAGTGTTAGAGCACAATCGACTAATGGAGAAAACCAGTACTACTCTAAGTTGACTGAGCCCGTACACTGATTCGGATTCTGTTTTATTGCTGATCTTTTAGTTTGTTTTCGGATCATTTCTGTTACCCGGCTAAGAAATGTGGTGGTTTTTCAAAAGTCAAGGATTTCAGGAACCGTAAAATAAAAAGCAATAAGGAATATCCACATGATATGGGTGGATTCCGTGAAACAAATACAAGAGCGATGGAATGCTTTAGTAAGAAGGCGAAAGATGTATGGCAACCTTGACCGATGGTGTGCAAAAAAAAAGCACTAGGTGGAGGCTCCGTTAATAGAAACAGTGAACGAAGGTAACCTTAACACTGAGCAGCAGTTGCTTAACACCTCGCGAAGCTTTTCATTCAAGTCAAGCTTATAGTTTCAATTACTCTTACAGGTTAAAAACAACAGCTTTGATACTATTAATGGTAGAATCTTGATGCTACTCGCTTCTTGTTTTTCGAAAGAAAACCGTAAAAAAAGAAACATATTCTTACAACTTTGGTATAACCACTGGTGAATCTCGATGACTAAGTGCTCGTTCAGCGGATCGTTCAAGTATTGTATCACTAGCACTCTGGAAAAATTCCTCTTTCGTGCCGCCGGCGATCATCGACAAATCGGCTCCAATTCCTGAATCAACTGGACTCGGCATGTCCACACTCTTATAGACACCGCGCTGTTCGGTTTGTGCTGCTTCTTGCGGATTGTACTGAAGCGTAGTGGCTCGTGGATATGCCGTATAGGTGTCCATTGGTCGTCCCCAATCTTGTTGTACAACACCGTTCGGAAAACCATAATAGAGCTGTCCGGCTGTTGACGGGGCCGGAATTAATGATGACTGATTATGACCACCAAGTCCGATTGCGGCATACTCGTATGCTCGTTGGTAATTTGTATTGTAATAGTTTAGATCGATCGGTTGCATTTTTGAAAGATCTTGAAGATTTGACTGCGTCAAAGGCGCCAAGTCGATCGGCTCATTCTGCAAAAAGATACAATCAACTTTCAAAAAAGTTTTTCTTTTTTGAGATTTCTCTAAATAACATGTAATATAGTCTTGTTTTTTTAGCACGCATAATCTATTTTTCTTGTCTAACTGCGACTTCAAAAGACGTCCTGATTAAGTGAGGGAGGAGCGGAAATCTAATCCTTATACGAAGAATTTTCTACTATACACTTCAATACTCCTTAAAAAAAGATAATTTATTAGGAACAAACTAATCGTTACTTCAAGAAAGACTGTAGCAAATCGATGAACGAACAAAAAATAAGAGAAAAAAGAACATTGTGCAAAGAGGATGAAATTGCAGTAGGAGAGCATCTTCAAGAAGAGCGAAGAAAACTCAGAGCGAGTGAACGAATGAAGCTTGAGGTGGCTGCTTTTATTCTAAAATATGTTACCGTATCCTCCCAGGATGTTCCAAAAAGCGACAACTTCCAGAGAAGATAGCCCTCAAACACAATGAATCTCCTGATGTGTCATAAGAATCCAAATTTTTAAAAAATTGGAATATAGATCAAGAAATTGAGACCAGCAACGAGTAACGTGCATAAAGGAGAACAACACAATTTGACAAAAACTTTCTCAAAAGAGAAGAGCTTCATGTATCCCGAAAATGGTTTACTTTGAATGACAGAGGACAATATTATGGCAGTCATATAAGAATTAATCAAACCGGCATTGCAAGCACTAGTAAGTACCACGAGCATACCTTAGGTGAAAATTCAAGTTGACGGCCTGGCGGAGCAGTTTTGATCACTGACGATTGTTCAAGTTGGAATTGTGACATGCTGGCGACGACGTTCGAGTCGAAGCCAAGCTTCATTCCACACCCAACCGCTCCCGAACTCTACTTGGTGGTGGAGGTGGTAGTAGTGGTGGGTGGTTGCGAATCGAATGGGTGTCTACCTTAAAATGAACAAAATCGTCCTCCGAGTACGATTTGCATCAGAACGACTCGGGCGAAAGTCAAAGAAATAAGATTTCAGAATGCAAAAATCAGCCTCCTTTTAAGCTTTCGGAAAGTTCAAGCCTTATCGGTGGCAGTTTAAAGTCACTGGATTCACATGATCACCAACTGGAGAATTTAAGTACGACTCTACTTTTTCAGCTGTTTAGCTTCAATTTCAGAAGTAACTAGTAAGCAGAAAGCAAAGCGAAACATTCCGAAAGCGAACGACATCGAAATTTTCTGGAATCTTCTAGACAGAACTGTTTCTCAAACGTGTGCAGTGATATGTTTCTAGCAGCAAAAGAAACTGATCCACCAGGTTCCTATTAAAATCAGATGCAAAATTTCAGAAGGAATGACAAGAAAAAAAGAAAGAAATATCTTAACACGTATAAAAATATTATCGAGGTAGTGATGTTCGACGAAGGAATCCGGATTCGATCGTCACGTTTATATGAAATTCACCGGAGGAACCACTGAAGGGTTTCATTTTGATGAATTTGCTTTAACTTTTTCATTGCAATCTGGATCATTACAACGTTGTACTCAGATTTTGTGGCGGTTACAAAAACTGAACAAGAATTATAACACTGTGCTTCTCTTAGAAGAGAAAATTCTGTAACCAGAAAAAGCATTAACAAGCCCATTCTGACTGCACTATGAGCAAATAGAAGTGTTCAAAAATAAAACTAGTAGTAAGTTGACCAGAGTATACATCAAAGTTTAAATTCTCAGTTAGATGCCTGAATAGATGATGAACCATGTATGTGGGTTTCGTTCCAGAAAGCTCTTTTGCCCTAATGACTTTATGTGCTTAGGTCATGTTCCACATTGTCTGAGTGCGCGTGCAAATTCCAAACCAGCTCCTGCTGAGGGAGAGTGTCATGATTCGGGATTGGAAACAACTCGTAGCGGTAGGGTAGCCAAATGAACCTGTTGGCACTAGATGCAGGCAGAACCTGTCTACGTGATAAGCAGGTCGTTTTGGTATGCATGTGTGGGAGCGGCGATGGTCGAAAGGGTCAAAGCGCCACCGCGTCGGCAACTAGTAGCCTGCCGGTCCGGGGTGGGTGTTGAGCAGTCAGAGCCGGCCTGTTGGCTTCGTGGCTGAGGTTTGTTGGCGCGTAAGGCGCCGGCCAGCCGTCGGCCCGCGACGACACGGAACAGGCTTACCTGAATGTCCGGTCTGGCGACGGGGGACGAACGACGGACGAGCTGTCGAGAGAATCGGGCAGACGTCAGAGAGCACACAGAGGCAGCCGGCGCGCGTGAGACAGGGCCGGCCAAAACTCGAAAAACCAGTGTGCGCCTAGGTGGGCGGTGCTCGCTGGTGAGTGGGCGGTGCCTAGCCGGTCGCCGTCGTCGTCGCTGCCTACGGTGAGACGGCAACAGCGTGGGAATGTACTCACCTGGTCACGCCCATCTCATCGTTGGACCAGGGCCAACGACAGTCCTGATATTATATCAAGTTTTGCAACGTTTGCACAACACCTACGATGAACCCGTTTTGCGTCATCCGCCTATCTCGCTCTCGGCTTCCAGCACTCCGAATGACGTGAAGAGAGAGTTTTGCAACTCTGAACACTTCAATAGCCAAGAAATTTGTTTTTTGAACATGAACACACCGAGCAGAAGGAAGAAAGTGAGAGAAGAATTATGCGTTTCATTCTCAGTTTCGTGGCTACCATTTTTAACAAACGACGATTTCTCGATAGTTTAACATCTCACTGTGGTCATCAGACGTTCTGAGATGCCGAACTGTAACACACAACAAGTGCTCATTGTCAGTATGTCTTTAAAAATTTCGACGCTCTTTTATGTTAGCGTAACTAAAAACGAATTTATGCTATGAATCATGTGTCTCCCAAGGGGAAATCTGGATCAGTCACGTGTCACTGAAATTCCCATCCAACGATTTATAAGGATAGGGCTATGCTCATGGCGGTGATATGGAGAGATCCTATAATTGTAAGGAAGAAAACCCAACCCATCAAGCAAAACATCTATGGAATTAAATTTATGCTGAGGGCAGAATATTGGATACTTTGTGTGTAGAAGTAAGATGAAAACAAAGTACTGAATAAAATCTCAAATTGCATCTTCATGGTTCTACGCAATGATGACAACACATTCATTAGCAGTAGGCAATCTATGGAGAACAAAAACCACTGATTGTAAACGTTTTGAGGAAGATTCAGAGGAATTCATTGCAGGATTAGGTCATTCACACCACGCAGGAAGTGAGAGTTGACGCATCTCTTCAATGTCAGGCCGTACAATGAGATCCATTCCAATCAAACTGAACGAGCGTGATGAGACCCTTTCTTTTTCCTCGAGTAGAAAGTAGGTAATTTGTGTACAGTCTCGCGAATTTCGTGCAACTTGACAAATCATGCAAAGATTTTTCAATACTTCCTCATAATTCGAAAAGAGTAGAGTTTGCTACGCCTAAGTGCGTGCTTTTCTTACCGGCGAAGTTCACCGCTGTGGTCAAACGAAAGTGACGGCTACTGTGTCCTTAAACTGTCATGATGGTTATATATCGCTGATTGAAGAAACAGCAGAGGATATCCTCCGGCAGGTCTCACAAACTGGGAAGAAATTCGAAAACCCTACCTATGCCCAGCCACGAACCTGTGGCACGGCAGGATTAGACGAGTTCTCGCCAAAAACTATGGAAGAAGTGCATTGCATCGAAGGTCTGACGCCTTTCCTGTCTCTATTAGGATCGTAGTCCGCAACGGGGAAAAACTTACTTTATTGGTGTTCACTCGAGTTACTTTTACTCCGTGACTGGTGGCACAGCATTTGGCAGAGGAGATATATTTACTTAAACGGTTAGTCTTCACAATCCATGAAGTCTCTAGCAAATCCTCCACTCGTTTCTTTATCTTAACAGTCGGCAACAACGTATGTAGAATTTTTTCAAGAATTTAGTTCTGACTTGAGGATCTTCTTTTGCCTTTTTTGATCAACATCAACAGTGCTCGGTTAGAGCTTAATTTCTCTGGAATCCCGAAATAGTCTTGTGTAAGCGTTTAGAAATCATCACCACAGGCGATCATCAAATTATTTTGAGAAGGGGACTTACTGCCGTTTGCGACTAAAAATGCTTACAGAGGGATAGTGAGCCTCCAAGTAATCGGGCGAATAATCAAGGAATATACGCTTCTTTCAAGATAAAGGATGGAATCAGGTGCGAGTGAAAAAATGGTTAGGGTGTAATGCATACATGGTGGTTGTCTCAATCTTGCATTCCCACCAAATTCTCCATCTTCCTCGGCTTAATAAATTTGTGCCAACTTTCTCTAGAAGGACAAAAACCGTGACTCTGCATAGTGGTAGGCTCCAAAACTCATTGCATAGGCCAAATATGCATCCAACCACTCCTGCAATGCTCAATGAAGTTGAAAACTGAACCCATCACTTTGTCCTTTATTTTCATAAATTCAATCAGTGATTGGTAAGCCACTGAAAGTCTTATCTATCACCTCTCTATCCCTTGGTTTCACGAGTTCATTTGCTGACATGACTTAGCAGAAGCACTTCGAAATGTCACCAAATTCTGAGGCGGAAAAGTGCTTCCAGATGCATCGTATCCATATTGTTCAAAAAAAATTTGGTCAAGGGATATGAGTCTTCACAAGGAAGAGCCCCCTGTTTGTTCATTAGCAATTGACGACCATATGTAGACAATAATCGAAATTGAATCTCCAGAAACTTCTCGAAGTTTGAGAAACATCTCAACATCGGCCATTCAGCAATCTTTCATCACTTAAAAGCGTTGAAAATTTAAATTGGCTCGTAGGTAGGACTGAAATGGATGTGACGAAAAGAAAAGCCCTTCGCGACTACTCCGCACTTTTTCATGCGACAAAAACGCCTTATTTCTTGATCGCGTTATGTGTTTCGATGAAAAGTTGATTATGTATGTCAACCGATGAAGTTCGGCACAATGGTTGGGTAGAGGAGAGTTTCCTAAGATATTTCAAAACCAAATTTGCACCAAAATATTATGGCAGACATTTTTCTATTCTATGCTGTCCTAAGCGTTGGCGCTGGACCTAACTTGCTGAATCATGACTGATTCGATCGTGGCAGTGAAAGAGTGGAAAGCAAATCGTTGGTGCGTCAGAAATTGCAGTGTGTGTATCCGTTACCGTTTAAAGAAATCAACTTGTGTGGTAGCACGAAGCTCACACATTGAACAACTACGCCATAGAAGTAGAGAGTTTGAGAAGGAGATTCTGCCTCCTCCATCATGATTTTCGAATTTTTGTTACTCGACTGCCACTTTTTCAGAGACTTCGACAACTACTGCGGAAAAATAGCCACCTACCACGAGCTAAACAAAAATACTTAAAGAATACCTTGCTTTCTAAACTTTAAAAATCTGTATGATAAGCAATGATTGGGAGGGTAAAAATACATAGGTCTAGTATTTTTGATTTCGCTTAATAAAGTTGTGTTTGAGTTGTGTGCTTGGTAATTGTTAGCACTATGCTCCAACCACGCTCAGCAGAATGAGTACCTCTGAATGTGTAGAATCGAAAATTCAACGTAGTAAATGACAGGAGTCCGGAGTTTAACAGGAAGAAACGAACGACATTGAAAGTTCTCTCTCGTTAGAGTCCGCTGTTCTTTTTGCCCTAATGAACGTGGCAGAAACTTAGGCACTAGCAAACAAGAATGGAAGATTGCTCCGCATTACAAAATATAAAGTATCACGATGCTGGAAGTATCCCGCATCACGAAAGTAGGAAAGGAAATCCGACTCCGATTTGATTTAACGATGGATGAGAACCGAGGATGGTTCACCGATGGATGAGAACCCTTTCTTCTCCTATATCACCCTTTTTCCTCTCCCTCTCCCTCGTCACCCCCACTTTTAGATAGCTTTAAAACAAAACTCTACCGCGTGCAACGAACCTCACAATTCTAATAGAACACATTGGAGCACATTGGGTTAAATCGACATATTTAGAATGTAGTTAATGGTATGCATTTGTTACATGAGCCGTCATCACATATGCTATACGGACCCTAGCACTTCTACCGCTCGATTCGTTTTCCTCACATTCGTTGTCCACAATCACCCTCGAACCGGATCGACCTAGCGCCTTTGTTTCCTGGTTGATGAAACCATTAACCACAGCGCAATCCCTCCCTAGTTACTGATATCTTCTGTATCACCTGTAGCTCGTTCATCGTCGAATGACTCCAGCGGATACCATCAAGGATGTTGCCGTGCACTTCAAGATGTCGAACTCGATAATCAAGTTAGGCGGAAAAGCAACAAGTCGTACCGACACACCTTGGACAGCAGTCGCTAGCACCTCGGTCCACGCAATGTTTAGCGTATAGCGAGGAGATTACCGGGTCAACGTATAAACGTTAAAATCCCAAATGACATTCCTAGATTTCCTTTCGAAAACAGAACCGAGAACCTATTGCAGCACTTTTGCACGTGATAGAGACAATTGAAGACTATTCATACCTGATCAAGTAACACAACTGTCAACAAGAAAACTTTTGGTACAAGTGATTCACATTTTAATTTAACTAATAACAGCTAAGAAAATGAGAGAAAGTGAGGTTTCACGGATTGGTCACATCCACACAAATATTAGATGATGTTTCTTAATGTCTCCATGGTACCACAGTCCACCACTGGATTCGATTACCGTACCCTTCGTAAAAAATATTTGGTTCAGCCGCATACTAGAAGGATTACTCCGCCATCGCACGTAAGGGAAGAGACATGAGCAATAGAAAATTTCTGGGAGAAATCCTGTTTTTATAAGGCTGATAGATCATAGAAGTTTTGATAGAAAATTATGTTCTCGTTTGAAGGCACTTGAAATATCTCCTAGTTTTCGAATTGGGAAGCTCGTACAATACCGGTCAGTAATAGATTCAACCTATTTTCGAAACAAACCTAACACATGAACCATGATAAATGGTAATTTAAGAAGAAACATTTGGCGACGCAAAAAAAAGCGCGGCTATGTGCTTCTCAAAGGCTTATAAGACTGTTCGACTCTGCAGAGTTAGTTCTATTGCGCCAATGAAGAGCATTGAATAAGTCCTTTCGGAAATAAGTAAGCACTATTTGGAAGAGGCCTTATAGCTTGTGGTTTTTACATGATATTTCAGTTGGGTCATAGTAGGGTACTGGAAGTGTTTATTTACCTTTTCCTTAACCTTAGTTACCATGAAAGCTTCGTCATCCTGAAGATTGTCGCCATCTCGTGGACCAAGAACGTCACATACAAAAGCCTAGTCAATATTAAAATAATGGAAAGCGTTTGTTTTCCAATCTCTGCCGGGCATCCCCCTAAATCTGTCCATCTCTCAAAAATTGTCTGAAAACAATGAGAAACGTGGAGACTTTTCAAGAAAATTTCTTTAAGACTTCTATTCTACTAGCAATATCATCCTATTTTCGATAACGTATGGTCACTTGTATACCATAGGGTTTTGCCTTTACATGTTGTAGTGTCCAATAATGAGGGCACCACCTTTTGATTGATGTGTTACGGTTTTCTTGCTGTTCGTCTCCAGCAGGGTGATCACATAAAACTTTATGTGGATCTGCGATTTTTAAAAGAATAACACAACAACCAGCATTAGAAGAGACCATTATGGTGTTGTAGATGTCAGAAGAAACGGTTCCCAGTGCCATGTGGTTGACGTGTCGTTGCGATCCGGTTTCGGCAACCCGAGATTTTACTACCACATTTTACCGCCCTACGCTGCAGACGGGAGCGCTCAAGGTGACTGATGTCAAGTCTGGTTTTTTTTTGTTTTTCGCTTGAGTGCAGCAATGATATTCTGGAGTGCCTGTATATCCATTCAGGTTCATTCCCATATCGACATCGCAGGAATTCGTCGAATCTTTTGCATTCATAGAAGGTTTGACGCTTTGAGTGCAACTTTTTCAATTCATTAGTAAAATCCGGATCAAATATACTCTGAAGTAATCATATTGACAAAATTATCTAACTATAGAACAACCCGAACTTCTTTATTTTTCAATGGACAACCAATGTTTATAAAGATGAGGCAACGATAATTTGTCCTTTCCTGACTGATAGACGAATCAAAATCCCGTAGTGAAGATTGAATGCTTCTCTGATCTGTACAACCACTAGAGCGGTCCTCGCAGTGTGGTATACTAGCGTTTTTTTTGCTAGAACTGAAAAGATGGGCGACTTTGTTTGCTCGGCGTTCATAAGAGAATTAAGCGTGTCTAAAGCAGCTCGCCTCTAACCATTGCACTAAACGTACTACACATGCTCAAACGTGCTCATACAGAAGCCACTACACGTACACACTAGGATAGCACAGTTAGGTCATTGGATCGTTACAAGGATTTTCCTCGTGTTGGACATTTCGAGTAACCTACCATCTTAAAACGCGTTGATCCTCTTTGGTCTACTAACATATGCTATAGATGCGAAATGTACTTTAACTATCTGGTAGAGCTTTGCCAAATGTTGACAACAATTTAATCCAACGGTGCACGAGTTTTCTTCTCACCATATAGTAATCCACTGTGGATAGCGCAATGGTGGTGGTCTCGTTTCTTGCTCATAGGATACTGGTTCGACCTAGTCTGGGCTCACCAAGCCCTCATCTCCCCGAGGCTGGGAGAGTGGTGGCAGACTTGTTTGGGAACAGTTCATTTCCTGCAATCTAAGTGCAGATGCTCTAACTCGACTATCCCAGGACTGTACGGAGAATCGATTGGACGGGAATTCAACGACATTCATGTGGAAGACAGAATCCTCAAGCAGCAGCTGAACGCATTGATGAAAAGTTTAAAAATCTTTGTGCAAAATGCGTGCGAGGAAGCGAATGGAATGCAAGCAGTGCTGGGATCGGCTCAGTAGATGTGAAGATGGGTCACTTAAAAAAGTTGAGAGCTACTAGGTTCCAAAAACAGAAAAAGATAGATGCTCGGAGAATGCGAAATACACATTGGTTATCGTTTGTTTATTCAATATGGTCCCGCTTCACATATATTATACGGATACTAGTACTTCCTGTATTCGATTCGTTTTCTCGTGTTCATCACCACGAAAGTTTTCGAAGATTTTGCATGTAGGTCTGGCTGCTGCTTAACGACTGTGATCTTCCTTATGAATGTCCTTGCACGCTCGTCTAGTCGGCTTTATATTCACTTCTGGATAATCGAGCAAGAACCATGTCACTTGGATTTCAGGCAGTCGGTTGCTCCCACACAAGTCCGATACCAGTCTCCCAACGCCTGAGAATGAGAAGGTGATCCTCAGGCGAGATGATTCCAATAAATGCCTACTTGGTTACTTGGATGGCCCGTCCTGACTGGTTGTGTGGGTCTCAGCATAAGCTCCATTATTTCGGAGTTTTCCTGGTTTGGCCATTCTGGTTCCTTGTATTCCGAGGTCAGCCAGGCCAAAGTTTGCCTCAGGTCGTCACACCATAGGCAGACGCAGCTCCTGTTGATCAGAGGACGATTTACCATTATGGGACTAGTTTGATACCAGGACAGTGGTAGAACATGGTATTGATTTATTTCTAGCTAGGTGTCTTGATTGGAACTCTGGACACTTTCTCATCTTAGGAGAACCTGCTAAGAGATAAACTACCCGCTATACATCGCAGCCCGGCAACCAGCAACACCTGCCAGCCACGGAGATGCGGTAAACAGTTGGAAGAAAACCAATAAATACTGGGTACAAAAAATAACATAGAGAAAAAGGAGAATTACACAGGAAAGTAAGTGCAACAAAAAGCGCAACTAAAAGCGCGAGGCATTTGCTGCGAGACCCTCTGGCTATGGTGCGTCACGCGTGATTCTCCGCGATAGCAACCGAAAGCAAGGCGCTGGACCCATTTGCACATCACAAAAGTTAGGCCTCGACAACATTTTTTCAACCATATTTTTTCACATAAAACTTAATTTTTTTCTTTCGTGCAACAACATTAACATCTTTATTGATTTTGAGATAAGTTCAAACAAGGGAAACATGAGAGATTCTCGATGAAGATTCCCGCATCGATCGTAATTGATATGATGAGTTAGGATAGCAGGTTATGAGAACCGAGTTCCAGATTTCCTTTGTGAATCTGCATGTGCAGCTCCAGTATGTCGCGGCTAAAATTGAGGTGCTAATTTTCCTGGGATATATTAACGATCAATATTTCCTCATCACGATTGATTTTATAACATGCTGATGAATGACTCTTCTTTGGAACAATAATTTTATTCACCAGACCCATGTGTTATCAATTTGCTTCAACACTTCTGAGCCGAAAGCTTAGTCGAATGTTACACATTTTTATTTATGCACGTGTCAGATATGGGTATTGGCCGAGGTTATTGTAAATTCATACAGAGTTATTCAAGTTCCTGAGAATATGATCGCGGACCGTGTAGATGATTTTTTCACTGATGCTCTAATGATAAGATCAGTTACTGAACTAAGACGTGTTGCTATAGAGAATTTTCGATTTCATTGCTTATTCGATTTCTTCTATAGAATGGTATTGCACAGAACTTTTGAAGTTCTTTTATTTCTGGTTAATTTCAGTCTTACAGCTTTTATTAAGATAAATCCTAACCACTTCCAATAACGAGTCAAGAATTATTTTGCTCAACTGACGAAGAAGACGAAAGTGAAAGTGAAGAACGAACCTCGCAAATCCGTCACCACAGATTTGACACACACAATTTGTTGTAGTCGCGTGTTTTCTGACATGATTCTCAAAACGACTTGCTGTGTTAAACGACAATCCGCATAATGGGCATCGTCTTAGCGAATCGCTGTGGGACCGACTATGCGATAGCAGAGCCGATGATGACGAGAACACCTACGAGTAGGCGATGTAGTTTAGAGAGGATTTAATGACCGAAACGTCTACCGATATTACGTACCATCGTGCATTGCTGACAAGTAAAAGACTCAGATGGTGGCGGTGTGTCGTCAGATTTTGTGCTGAAATTGTATAAATATCAATAGAAGCGTTTCCAAAAATCTTGCTGTAAAGTTCAAATCTATGTTCTCCAAATTTCCAGCCCAAATTTTATCCCATTTCTTTTGAAAGACAGCTCCGCGACAGTTTTCTCATACTGTTCTAAACTGCTTTGCATGAACTTATGAGTAAAAGTTAAGATTAATTACCTTGTTTTGGGCTCGGAAACGTGTTTCAGCATATGGTTTTCGAGCTGTATTGAAAAACGAAAGCTCTCATCACACATGGTGCAGCAATGAAGTGGTTGCTCCTGAAATTTCTATGTTTTGTTCCCAGCTTCTCTCTTTTTTGCAACGCCCTTACAGTTGCCGAGTAGTGCGACTAGACTCCAGCAGGTTGTATTCGTTACCATCGTATATCTGACCTACTGCCCAGAGGGAGGTGCTCATTCGGATGACAAGAAGGACATCATCGATTTGCTATGAGGCCCTTTTCTTTTCACAAACCTACCTTTGGGAATGGGAGCATATTCCTTAAATCTCTGAACTCTTTCAGAGATTTATAGAGACCAAGAATACCTCATTGTGTTCTTCAACGACATGTGTCAATAGGTGTTGAGCGAGTGCGAACGGTCGAAGACAATGTGGACAACATCGACGATCGTCGTGTTCCATTAGATGAACGTTGAGTTGATAGCGATTCACCATCACCTACAAGAATAAGAATCATAAGAATGCAATGGGTGATCCACCTCAAGCAAAGAGATAACCATTTTGAGGTTGATCACAAACTCTTAGCAGATTTCCTTCAGGAATTAGCTAAACATGTAGCATAAAGTTAAGAGAAAACCCAAATGATGAGGAAGAAAAGTTTAAACCTCGAAGGTTCAAACGAAAATGAATCGGTTAGTTATTATAGTATCCATTTACCTTTCCACAAATGCCGCATGTTTGTTCAACGTTTTCAGTGTCACATCGTCTCTGCATATGAAATTGACAGTGCAGTGTAAGTTGTGTTTCACTACGAATTGATTGCCTTAAATAAAAAACAAGTTTAAACAAAATAAGTATTGATGTTAAAATGAAATAGGAGTTCTTTCTAAAATTCCATCAATTCGATCGATCTTACTGATCACTATTGTTTCCCGAAACGCCGAGAATGAAGGGAATAATGTGTTCACCGTTCACCGTTATATCGCAGCAAAATGGATGCGAGATAAAGCGCCCGGCGTTGATCTTATACTATAGCGATTTGCCATTCATTCTATTCAATTTTTGGTGTTGTAGAGGTAAATGAATGCATATTTACCTTTCACAGTGACTTGAAGAGGAGTTGGGTGGCGCGGTGGTAGTGGTGTCGACCATCACGAGCACGGTGCTGTCTCAACCCCGTCCCGAGCTAATCAATCCTCTTATCTCTCCGGGGTCGAGAAATTTATCTGCTTGGGAAGAAATTCACTCTTTGCAATCGAAGTGGGAACGCTCTAGGCCTGCTATCTCAGGATTCCAGGGAGGTTAGACTCGATTAGCTTCAACGACATTAATGACGAGAGGTGAACCCTCGAGCAGCAGTCGAATTCCCACGCAAAATTGAAACACCTTTGTGGTTGATGGATGCGGGAAAAGGATTCGAGTGCGAGAATCGTTGAGATTAGCATAGCAGACATGAAAGACTGTTCGTAATAAGTTAAGAAAAAAGGATTTGCGGTGACTTACGCGATCTATCAAGTTAGTGTTTTTCACTCTCTCACACAAGTTTTGTAACAATTGGTCCCATTTGCAGACTTCAGAACCATCCAACAACATAGCAGTTAAATTATACTTTACTAAGCCGACTAACACTTAACCTTGGCGTAAACATCCAATATACTTTTTTAGATTAATCGGCTTACACAAGGTTAGCACAAATTCTTCATTCATCTAACATTTCGACGTCTTGATCTCATTCAGAGTCGTGATGATTGTGGTTGATCGTTAACAGCCGATCGTGGGGTGTGGTGACATAATTCGGACGATGCTCCACTCCAGAAAATTCGCGACTAGATGCGACTACGAAGACTAACATCGCAAGCGGCGACAGACAATCGATTTGAATCTGCAGAAGAAGATGAAGACGTCGAGGCTCTAGCCGAATAAAAAAATTGTATCAATCCAGTGGAAGCTGAACGGTCTACAGAGGAATACCAGTTAAGTAAAATCGTTGCATTCGAACTCGTGGAATGATTCGCCATGTAGCTGTGTCATTAAACTATTCTAATAAGTAGCCAAGTATTGAAATAATAATGCATTCTTTCTTTGATGAGCTGACACGAGGTTGATAATGATATTTATTTATTTTTGGCTAACATTTCGGTGTCTTCGTCTTCCTCAGAGCCGATGATCCGAGTCGATGGTCCATGCTTGTTGTTCGCCTCGACATTGCAGGTTCGCGTTCGTGTCGAGTCAGGTCTTCCTCAGTGAGCCATCCTCTCGAATGAGGCATCCCCACTCAGTGATGCCCTTTTATACACGATGCTGATGGTGGATATAATGATAATGTTCGGTGGCAACACCTTCTTTTTCTTCCGGGCATACATGACTAGCTGATATAAACACCGACTTCTGCAAGTTATGCGCAATGATGTATCTGCCACGACCGACTTTCTATTAACCTCGGCATTGATCAAGTTATTTTCTTCGTATTTTTGCTGAGCAAACGCGAGGTGTTATTATTCTTTGTTCACGATTAAGCTGACGTTTCGGCGGATTTCGCCTTTCTCAGAGCCTGGAAGGGTCAACTTGACAGCAATCCATTCGGCCAAACACCTCCATAACCAAACAGAGAGAACGCTAAACCAGGATTTCAATCACATTTAGCATAGCTCTGCACACTCACCGCTTTCTATGAGTCTTCCACTGAGTATGTCGTGTGAAGACCGACCGGACCAAATTCACATGGAAGCGTAATGTGCCCCTCCCATCAGAATAACATGTTTATATACTGTCCAATATCGCGCGTGATAACGAGGCATTCCTCCCTGCGGTTCATTTTCGGATTCTTGGAATTAATCCAGAACGCCTCCAGAGTTTTGCGCGCTTGTGTTCTCGATTCTTGAGCGAGGATCGTAACCCTTACTTCAAAATCTCAAAAAAAACAAGAGATCAGATAGACTGTACCCGAACTCATGCAGTCACCGTCTCTACCATTGGGACAAATTATGCACTTTTGCGTTGCACATAGACGGTCGTATAGGCGGTTACGAACTAGCTGGCGTCTAAGATTACTCGGTGGTATTTGGAATATCGTTACCGAATTCTCTAGACCGGCCCGTCTTGAACAGCGTTTTATAGCTGCACTTACTTTATTTGAAATGAAGGGCAGTATAAACGGGACCTTGTTGTCGCTAGAGTTATCGTTGGGGTACCTGTGGTTTCCTCTACACCTATCTCGAGCTACGGTTTCGTAGCCATTAAAAATGGCTATTTGCCGCGCCAAGTTCTGGGACTCCTCTCTCTGTTGTCTTCCTGTGCACACGCTGGTAGCTGTTCGATACATGTTTCTCACAAGCGCCCTTTTCGTGTGAGAGGGATGAGAGGAGAAGTGTTATGTTCACCTCTCAAAAATGTGTTCACGACACCAATGGGAGGAAATAATGAATTCAAAGCAAAAAATATCGCGGAGAAACTTTGTACGCAAGAAAAGAAAACGCGGTTCAAGACAGTATGAGTCAGGGGTGGCCTGTATTGTCATTTGTGATCATTCGAATGTAAACCACACATGGCTCCTGTGGTTGTCAATATAAAGCTCTATGTCTCTGCCATCTGAGAAAGGCAAAACAAGGTATCAGGCTTTCAAGAACCAACATATTAAACTGTAGCCCCTCTTTGCTGGTTTTCAATCTTAGAAGCACTTCCTCCTAAGGGTTTATCGCCTCATCGTGGCTTGGAGGTGTTATAGGAGGGCAGGCTGCGATGTACAGTGCGGGGATTGATTTATCGAAAGCCAAATAGTAAAAACATCTAGTTCATTACCTCTCCTCTCATCCCTTTCACACGAAAAGGGCCCTTGTGAGAAACATGTATCGAACAGCTACCAGCGTGTGCACAGGAAGACAACAGAGAGAGGAGTCCCGGAACTTGGCGCGGCAAATAGCCATTTTTAATGGCTACGAAACCGTAGCTCGAGATAGGTGTAGAGGAAACCACAGATACCCCAACGATAACTCTAGCGACAACAAGGTCCCGTTTATACTGCCCTTCATTTCAAATGAAGTAAGTGCAGCTATAAAACGCTGTTCAAGACGGGCCAGTCTAGAGAATTCGGTAACGATAATCCAAATACCACCGAGTAATCTTAGACGCCAGCTAGTTCGTAACCGCCTATACGACCGTCTATGTGCAACGCAAAAGTGCATAATTTGTTCCAATGGTAGAGACGGTGACTGCGTGAGTTCGGGTACAGTCTATCTGATCTCTTGTAAAGCGTGCGGGGACGAATACGTTGGCGAAACGGGTAGACCACTCTGCGTACGTATAAAAGAACACCTAGTCGGCAAACGTAAGCCAAGTACTCCACTAGGTACGCATAGCACGCAGAAACATAACGGAGAAGATTTTGAAGTAAGGGTTACGATCCTCGCTCAAGAATCGAGAACACAAGCGCGCAAAACTCTAGAGGCATTCTGGATTAATTCCAAGAATCCGAAAATGAACCGCAGGGAGGAATGCCTCGTTATCACGCGCGTTATTGGACAGTATATAAACCTGTTATTCTGATGGGAGGAGCACATTACGCTTCCATGTGAGTTTGGTCCGGTCGGTCTTCACGCGACATACTCAGTGGAAGACTCATAGGAAAGCGGTGAGCGTGCAGAGCTATGCTAAATGTGATTGAAATCTTGGTTTAGAGTTTTCTCTGTTTGGTTATGGAGGTGTTTGGCCGAATGGATTGCTGTCAAGTTGACCCTTCCAAGCTCTGAGAAAGGCGAAATCTGCCGAAACGTCAGCTTGTGCGTAAATAAAGAAATAAAATAGCACCTTGTGTTTGCTGAACAGAAGTAGAAATAATGTTTAACTTCTTTCAGGATGAAGGGTAGCGCAATGGTTAGTGATGCTGCAACATGCGAAATAATGGAAAGCCATTGTGGACGATAAATACGTGGAGACGAGTATACAAGAAGTGCCGGGACCCGCGCAGCGGATGTGATGAGGCGTCATGTAAAAAAACTTCTATTTACTGCCTTTTCCTTTCCCTGGTAGGGTAAAGTTAGTTTTCTATGAAATTAAAAGGGGCTGTGAATAGAAGTCAAACATTGTGATTTCGACTACAGCCTCGGCTTAACTGGTTTCAACGCCGACTTGTGCTCTCCCAGATCATTCCCGTTGGAGAGTGATCACTGATAGCACCCTCAGCAAAAAGTGGCTGGAAGAACGGCAAGGCAAGGGCGTCGGTTGTTGCAGTAGATGAACCGCACATGAGCCGCCGGATGGGGTAACCGCGGGCTCAAAACTCGCCTTAGCTTCCGAGTTTTGCTCATATATCAGCATCCTTGCGGTTGCAAATCGTACCTGCATACAGCACAATGCATATAGAAATCGGTGATGTGCATTCTGGTGTGCTTCTCGAAATCATCGGCGTTGGTCAATGGCGCCTGACAGGTCGCGCATGCGTCCGCTCGTGGCACCTGATAACATTGCTTTCGTCACTGTTTTTTTCCACTTAATTACATCGTTGTAATTTCGCGTATGTATCTCAACATTCATTATGCTTTTGTTTACAAGTATTTTGCAGTCTTCAGAATTCAGTTGAAGTAGACGCATAAAGAGGTACTTGGCAAAACACAATGTAAGGAGGATGTGGATACCATTTACACAGTGGTTGGAGGCACCGTGCTATGCGCATAGGCATCGGTTTGACTCAGCACTTAGAATCTACTTCCCCAACCCTCCTGTATCCAACTAATTTGCTAGCTGTATTGTCTGGGTTAAAGAAAAAATCTAACTTGATATATCGATAGCTCCCAGAGTACACTGAACTTATTGCACTGGTCAAATATATATCCAATGAACTTTGAAACGCCTAATAGAGTGGAATTCATGGCACGTTCCTAAGGGATCGATAAACAACGAATGTTTTTACCCCTTAATGCGAATGTCCCCTAATTGTCTGCTGCCTCATCATGGTTGGTTTTCGTCCACTTGTGCTGGACTACTATGCAGAATGTTGGTTCATCTACCAGCGGGGTCACACATACTGTGGACGAAACTCGGATAAGAATGGAACTGTTGTACTGCAGACTCTAGGGAGATATCCGTAACCAACTTTTCGCCAAAAACGGCATTACTGAAGGGCCTTATGCCAGGTGAGAGGGCCTACGTGTACCTCACGAAATGAAAATATTGAATGAAAATCTCAAAAAAAAAACTAATAATGCAGTGTATCTTTTTGTTTTATGGTAAAGATTCAAGTTCTCGCATCATCAGTGTTCTTGTCGTTCGAAGCATTAAATGAAAGGAAATCAGCTCACTTTGCAATGACTGAACAGCCGATGTTCGTCCAATGCATCTTCACCGTAACATTTTTCATCACACACGGAACAGTGCAGAATACGTCCCTGTAATAATCTGAGAGAGATCGTAGTAATCGATCTTATATAAATGAAGGAGTACATGTCAGATTACTCTGCACGACACTACAAAAACAAATTTGGACATTTACCCATGGGTTTTCCGATTCATCTATGGTTTCAGATCAATTCAAAATCAGCTAGCTGTCATTTAACTACGATCAATCAACAGTGATGTTTATTCTGTTCTCACTTCTTTTGCGCTATAGTTGTAATTGTTCAGTGCAGTAGTGTTTCGTTCCACTGTTGGTGTTGAGTTGTTTGTCTTGTCCGATGATTGCTCTCTGAATTAAAAAAAACACCTTTTACAAGTTCCACGTAATCGGCGATTTTCTAAATTAAATCTATTTTTTTCACGTACTTGTCATGGATAAGCTGTACATGCATAGCAAGGAGCTCATGAGACTCGAAATTGATACGACATGGTCCACATGCAAGTGACACTAACTCGTTTGAGTGGCTCATAACATGTTCCTGGAATTCCTGGACTTTATTTCTAACAGATAAAAGCGAATTGAGATCTTACTGCCTTATATATTTGTCCTAAGCTAAACTCAAGGGATGTGTTGCTTAATTCCGCTACGACAGATCCTCTTGTACCTTTTGCATTCCTCTTAGTTTTCCTCCCATAAGTCGCTAAGTGATGATCCGCAAATGACACCATCTAAAGCTAGCAAAGCCTAAATTTATCTTTGGTGAACAGTGGGTTCCGTTGGCTCAAGGACAAAAAGCAGCGTACTGTTCTTCTACGGCTTCCTTGAAAAACTCTCATCACCCAGTCGATGGTCACTTGACAGCGCACTTCACGTCTTTGATATCTTGTGAGGCATCCATGATACTGTCCACGATTGTTGATCGATGATGCAAATATGAGCTTTGGAATCACGTTGACGCTTTTGTGAAACATGTTAACCCCAACACTGTTATTCTAGATATTACTGAGTGATCTTTCTCAATGCTTATGTAGTTGAACATGTTTCCGATGGGTACGTTAAGGAGGGGAAGAATCATTGAGCTCAGTACGTACCCGAATGTTTCTGCTTTCTTCACTATATCGTCGGCGATTACCTCTTGATCTTATTTAGCTCTGAAGCAAAGTTTCTTATTGTATTAACCTCATGAACCAGATACACATGACTGGAGTATTCGAGGTTATTCGTTATCCTCAACGCATGGATAGGACGTTCCAAGAACATGAGATTCTCATGAGCAGTATTTTCTCTACGTTCAACCGACAGCTATTCGGTCCAGAGTCGCTTAGCTTTACTGTTACGTGGTAGTATAAGAATAATGGCATCAACAACACTCCGCTATGGTTGTCGGCCGATGACTTTCTAGTTCGTTTTGTCCCATTCCAATTTTTATGATATTTTGTCACGAGTACTGTATAATTTCAGCGAGATAAAATCACCTGATCGGACTCCTTTATATCTTTCATGGTGAAAAAGATATGTACATTCTCTTGTTATTGTTGGCAGGTGGACGTTATTATCAAAGAGATGACATGAACCAGAATTTGTAGATGTTATTCCCGTCGAAGTGCTTTATAATTATTAATATAATTTCATTTTTCCTCCCAACGGTTTACCGCCACAATGTGGCTGGAAGGTGTTCCTAGGTGTCTGGGTGTCGGACAGCGATGTGCAGCGAGGATTCATCCCCTAACAGGGTCTCCCAAGCCGAGAAGGAGTCCGGCGTTTCCATCAGGAAGCCTAGCTAAGAGTAAACCAACACCAGGATCCACCACCGTCCTGGTATCAAAGTCGCATGGTAGCAACGCTCCCGCTGATCCACAAAGGCTGCGACTGTCTGTGGTGATGAAGATCTGGGGCAGACTTTGGCCAAGCTGACCTCGGGATTCCAGGGAGCCACAATGACTTAACCAGCAATTCTCCGAAAAGTGGAGATTGTGCTGGAGCCCGCACAACCAGTGACGACGGGCCATTCAAGAATCAATTATCAAGTATTTCATTTTTATCATAACATTTATGTGCTCGAGTTATATTTTGTTGGTTAACAAAACACCTGCAAACGTTAAAGATTTTCCTCCAAACCACTTCGGCTCCCACTTACTGTCCTTCATTCTTCGGTTAATCTCTTACTGCTGCTACGGAGAGCTTCTAACTCAACTCGGCCGTGTATATAACGGTATCTTCCCAAACGTCAGGTGAAGAGGCAAAATAAATCAATTTATTCGTGAAAGAGACGATTCTCCAGTTCTGTATAAAACTCTGAGGAAAGGTCTATGTTGTTACAGTTGCAGTGCAAGGTGTGAGGACGGCCAAAATCAGAAGCTCACACCTTTTCAGAAGTAGATCGCGATTCGAGGCTTAATTTTTTCAAAGTTGAAGAAATGGATATTCCTGGTTAAGCCCACGTTGATGAGAGCGGCAAATCTATTTCTTTCTGGTGCACATTCCAAGAAGCAATTCTTCTTACATCAGTTCATCTCACAGAAGATATGAACAGCTTGCAGCGCGAGTGGTGTCTAACTTCTTAAATCAATCCGCTCACCATGTGCTCTGCCATTTTAGATAGTGTAATCAGATTTTCATTCCCTTCTTCTCATATCTTGAGTGCAGTATTCTTATGCTATACCTTTTTTGTAAGTAGGGACCGTCACGTCAATTCAATTAGCTTCTGTCAGACTAGATGGACCCATTAGATTTCTGCTGCATTTCCGTACTTATTCTATGTAACGCTGCCATATTAGAAGCTCATCCGGTGAGAAAAAGAAGAGATGTATACAAAACTTGTAACAAATTTGAACTTAACTCACCATGAACTCTTTTTGAGTATCGTTGGTCTGACCACATATCAAACAGAGATGCTGTAGTCGAAGATGTCGCTTGATAAAATGTTGTCCAAGTGACACGTTGTCGTTAACCGAAACACCGCAGTCGACGCAAAATCGTAGAGTCTTGCGAACTTCGAAATGAGAAACCAAGTGCAACAAACGGGCCTGAACAGCTGAGATAAAACATTTAAGCGGCGGATTAATTCTTTTCTACAAAGAGTAAGAAGAAGTGACCTGGTCCGTTTTCGTCATCGCCTCCAAAACCCCACCTCTTCTTGTCTTATTCGTTCCCAACATTAATACGGGAAAAGAAGGTTTTTATTACAAAAGGATGAAGAAGGGATGACAGTTTCAATGAAATCGGCTCCTTCCTGACCTGGATAGACACATCTATGTGAACCCATCCAACCAGAATTTCGTACAAACATCACCATCATTTATAGTAGGGAACATTTAAGTAAAAAGAAACCAATCATTTATGAACAAACATCATTTTTAAAAAAGACTTATTGTTGAATAACAAGAAAGTTAATTTGTATTTTTTTCGATTTTCTAATGCACTTTTCTTTCCTATGACGTAGTTGTACTTCTTTCCCTTTCTTTTTCAATCATTTCCAATGTAATTTACAGAGGTTTGTCAATTTTTCGGCAAATCACTTACTCACACTTAGAGGAAGGATAGTCTTCCTGAAATTTTCTCTTGAAGAAGGCCGGCTCTTGATAACTCGCTTCCTAGTGCGAATTAGGATGGTGATAAAATTTTTTTTATTTTGTATGACCCGTCTTCACGTCTGCTGTGCGGCTCCCTGTACTTCTCACATTCGATTCGTTTCCTTGCATCAATTGTCCACGAAGTTCTTTTAAATTTTCACGTGTGGCTTCAGTTGCTGTTTGAGGATTTTCATTTCATTTCGAATGCCCTGGTATGCTGGTCGAGCAATTCTTCCTAAAGTCCTGGGATAGACGGGCTGGAGCGTTCGCAATTGTATTACAGAGACTGATTTCTTCCCACACAACTCCGGTACCAGTTTGCCGACCCGAAGGGATGAGAGGGTCGGTTGGCCCAGAGCGAAATCGAACTAGCACCGTGCTCGTGATGACGGACATCACTACCACTGTGTTACCCGCCCCTGATGACAAGATTTTTTGCGTATGTCAGAAATCCGATAATCAAATACCCTAATGTTTATTTACTGCCTATTCTTTTTTTGTAGGGTAATGTGTGGAATACAACCACAAGAATGGTGAAAAATGAGCAAAACTCGGATCCCAGGCCAGCTTCGGACCTGCGATTACCTGTCCTGGGCGTTCACGCCATTGCACCACCGAAGCACTTGTTTTTCTTCCTTTCTTTCGGCCATGCTTGGCCTATTCTTGTCGTTATATACCAGGGACTAAAGTTTGGATTTCATAAGAGAAATTCTTTCACTCCTGGATACAAAACAAGACATTATTCCTGATTTTGGTGGCGATACCCGGATGTGGACGTATGACCCGTTTCCCAATGTGTAAGTGACTCCAATGCGGAAGAATGACTTGATCGTCATAATGGAAATAGTTTCGCGAAGTGGTAATGGTTTCAATAGAACTAGTTCTCAGGCATGAAAATGGTTCTTGTATGTGGAACTATGTAGAAAAAGGTCCGGCTTGTTAAAACAGCTTTTGAGTGTGAATATGGTCCCTTGATACTCAAATGATTCCCGGAAATGCAATAATGACTAGTTCCTAGATGAATCGATAATTACCTGTGTGTCACTGAAGGTAAGCGGACATCGTGAGCATCGTGTGTCTTCACGATCACTCAGATGTCCTCGCATATGAATGACAAACGCTGCAAACGACGGTAACACAGCAAAACAGTGCTGACATTCCAGTGACGGTATCGGCTGAAATGACAAGAAAAAATCCTCTTCTCGAAAGTAAAGCTGCGTCACTAACTCACTACGAAATTCTCAGGATGTACCTTATTTCGCTGACAAGCTACCACAAAGTTGTTGTCAAACATTTATTCGGCTGATGTTTCGACGCCTTCGTCTTCCTCAAAGATCACGACCATCGACTCGGATCATCGGCTCCGATGAAGACAAAGGCGTCAAAACGTTAGCAGAATAAATGTTTGATAACAATCTCGTGTTAGCTTATCAATGACAGGCTATATTGATCATTCGTATCGAAGTTAAATGAAAGTCGGCTTTCAACAGTATTCCCTAGATGTTTTCTAAAACGTTACATTAGTAGTGTTTTCTACTAATCATGTGGCCGTTTGATTTTTTTCTAATGCATTAGCGACAGCTTTACAAAAAAAGGTCTTCTCGCGATGTATCTGCTAATGATGAGTGGAAGCGCATAGTTAGGTATCCCATAAAGGCCAACATCTATTGCGTCCTTATTCGACTTCGGCAAAATTTCTTCTTTTTTCTTTCCTTTCAAGGAAGTCGCCTTCTTCAGAAAAACCAAAAAATTGCAAAACTCAAGAAGGAATTTAGTTCAAGAGGACTTCATAACTTTTCCCACAACGGAAATGATACGCTTTTAGTTTAAACAAAAATAGGGAAAAAACAAAGAATGGATGAGAGTAGGGATAAATAGTCCTCAAGACATAGCTAAATGGAATGTAAGTACAGAGAAAAAGAGAAGAAGGAATGGAAATTTAGTCTGTATTGGGATAAGTATTTGGCTGCTGGAGGGTCTGCCAAGTTTGTCAACATATCAGGATTTTTTCAAATTGGTACAGATGAACCATTTATTTTCTCAAAATATCAAAGATGTGAACAAACATAAATAGCCTTATGAATAATATTTTCTTAGGAAGCTTAGTATAGTTAGAGCGATCAACCGTGTGATGAGATAAAATGACAAAATTCATCCAAAATTCGAATAATCGAATACAAAATTCGACTGTTCGACCTGAATCCATATTGATGTTATGGTACCTTCTTTAGTAAATCAATATGTATTTCGCAAATCCAACTAGCCGTCGTCGGTGAATTTCCCATGGGACCGGCTGAAGGGGGGACTCAACCACGCCAGATGCTCAGACGGGCATGTAAGCCAGCAGGAAGGCACCCTAGCAGAACACCCAGAACAGCTCGAGAGGAAGTAAATATAGAGGCAGCAACAACCGAGAATATAGCAGTTCACTAACTTCTTTGCGATCGATTGAATTACTATTGATGACGATTATTGATATCAATAGTAATGACAATATGTTTCCGCGTTTTTAGTGTTCAGTGTTTTTTCTGTTTTGATTCGGAGATGTTTAGCTGGGTGAATTGTAATCAACTTAACCTTTCCAGACTCGTCAAAATCCGCTGAAACAGTCGTTTTTCCATAACTGAAGAATAAAGTAACAACTTCGTATTTGCTCATAAAAAGTAGAGTGAGTTATTTCACCAACGCTCAGGTTGACAGAAAGCCGATCTCCGGAATTATAACTATGTTTCGAAAACCGGCTTTCGTTTAACCTCGGCATGATTGATCAAAATTATACTTCCTTTCACTGACAAGCCAACGCGAGGTTGATTAAAAAAAACTTTATTCGGTTAACGTCTCGGCGCCTTCGTCTTTATCAGAGCCGTGTTGACCCAAGCCGATTGTTCAGGTTTGTTCCTTCCTCCAATATGGATCTTCGTGATCGCATAGAGTACAATCTTGAGAGACCTCTCCGGGTAACGCAACGTCATACGGCAATGCTCTTTTACAAAAGATGCTTATTAATACTGATTGTCTATTGATGATCATCTGTTTTTCTCCGAACAATCCATCCTGCAGCAGCTGGTACCATTAGCAGCTAGCAGAGAGAGTAATCCAATTATAATAAAGAGCTTGGCTCAATCCCTTAGAGGCGTGCAATGCATCCGTCTCCATTGGGGCATCGTAGAGGTAATTAAGTACATATTCAGGCTATAAAATGATTTGCACTAGCCCATGGATTTATCCGGTTAGTGTTCTTAACCTCGAAGGCAAGACCGTCATCATTTTGTCGATAGTGAACGGACGGAGGATCTGTCTAGCCCTGATCGCAAAACCAAACCAAAGACCACCACGTGTGTATTACAGGAAATGTCTTACCACTTCGCTATTTGAACACATTAGATAGGATAATACAGGAATCAGTTACAGTTGTACTTTCATAATGTATTTGCGCCATCGTTTCAGGTTAGCGATTTTAAAAACCAACATTTCTATTCAAAAGTCTGTCAAGGAATAAAGCGATGTAAAGAATGGCTACCCTCTTGGGAGAGGTCCTTTGTCCTCTCGAGGAGGTGAATACTTTCTACGTTTTGTAAGCGTCAATAATTGCGTACGTACCTGAGAAATTTCTAGTATAACAATGTTAAGCACCAGAGCAACAATTCTTCACTTCATTAGCTTAATTGGAAACTATAATAGAGCGCCAGCGACTTTTTTGTGGAGGGGTCATTCAGAAACTTTAGTGATAGTGAGAAAATTGGTAAGAGTACTAGTAATCACTGCTACCGAAGATTACAGTCAACAGTAAACAGATTCAGGTGCAGATGCATGCACATGTTTTCCATTCTACATTAATGTCAAACGATCAAGGGATGAGAAGACCGAACGACAGATGGCAGATGGAGTACAGACCTCATCAAGACGTAAATATTCTCTAGAGAAAAGATTTAAACGAACGTCCTCTTAGCTCACATCGACCAACTCGTCTTACTCACAACTTGGAATGAATTTTGTAGCAGAAGACTTCGTAGACGTTTTTATGAACTGGTAGATTACCTCCATGGAAAGGACGCCAGAATAGAGCGAAATGATTAAATGATGTGATGTGGAGCTAAGGATGAAGGTGTTCTGGTAAACGCTATCCATGTGAAATAATAGTATAGCTTATAATGTTAGCTTATAATAAGTGACCAATGACGTCATGTAATCTCTTTTGAAGAACCAAAATTTTGAAGAACTGACTTACTAGAGCCGAAAAAACGATTGATTTGTTTTACGCTGGTTAGTAGTCGTTCAATTTTCGCGATATCTCGCTCCATAAAGACTTATATTGAGATAAAATGATCAGAATGAGGTTTCAGCTTAAATCTAGATTAGCTGATTTCTACTAACTTTAAAATTCAGAAAAATATCGAGTTTTTTTAGGATATTGAATGAGCACGCCCGAGTTGTCCGGGTGTGTTTCTAGCCAACGAACAGTGGACACGTGCGAGCGTGGCGGAGTAGTTACCACGAAAAGGTTTATCGTCTGAAACGTTGTCGGCTTACCATCGGCACATGTTCACGTATGGTATGTGTTTGTAGATCGGATATCGATTCATACGATGTGCCACAAAATTGGCAATCCAACTTCAGATCACCATTAGTCGACATCGATTTCATCTCGTCATCGTTTGATGATGGCTCCGATTTCACGTCATTCAATAGACGTCTGGAAAAAATCGTCGTGAGGCGCTTATCGTCTTATTTAAATTTTGTTTTTCAGGCACAAAATAGTGCAAGTACACTTTTTGTGAACAATTTAAAATTGGAAACCGTTGGTTGGATGGGAACGAAGGAGAATGCTCGTTCACGATTTTAACACTTTGTACTCATAAAATGGTTAAAATGTGGACGAGTTTTTCTTCGAAACAGTAATTAGTCGCTATTATTATCTCATAAATGCCATTCACGGTGAACCTTTTTTTTTTGAAGGACAAAGGACAGGAAAAGGGAGGAACACCGTATTCTGGATGGGATTTCGCAGTGATCCACGATTTTTTTAGCACATAGGTGACAAAACTGGCTCGTTTTTCAACAACATTTGATAAGGCATTCAATGATAGAGCAACGAAGACTTTGATAACTTTATAGCCTTAGAGAAAAAACCTTGCTCTGTTATGTTAGTATTGAGTAAAATTTTGATAAGGCCTGATCACGCTTACCGTTTCTTCTCTCGCTTCTCGTCTCCAATGACCACGTCGGTTGCGGAATGTGCATCATCTGAAAGATTTCGCAGAATAAATCAAAATTCCTTATCTAAACCAGATGATTTCCTCACTTGTGGACGAAATTCTACATCGCTCACCTTTAACTGGCTGCGGTTTCAGCTGTTTTCGTCGTGACATAGTGTTCTTGCAGAATGTGATTAGGATAATAGCACGTCACAGTGATGACTGACGACAATGAACGATTCGTTGAGCAATCAGAGTGAATATGAGACACTCGTGGTAATTTTCACGGTGGAGGTTGGGGTTGGTGATGGTGGTGAATAGGTTCGTCGATCGTGCCGGAGAGTATTCGGTGAAGGTCCCGGCGGCGCCTGGATCCCCGGGGATATGTGTTGATTGGGGCGGTCGGCATGTCTCCAGGGATCCGTAGCACAACACATTGCTTCCCTCTTCGATGTGATGCTCAATGCCACGCCTATCTTTCACGAATTAATTAATTCGACTTTCATTATCGAGGCACACTGTCTCTTCGTTTGGCTGACGAATAAGTTGACTACAATAACCGACGGCAGTTGTAATTTCTCTGAAGACAAGGACATTAACACTTTCAGAAACGACGAGTAAAATAATTCAATGGTAGCAGGAAAAATATCCCGTAAAAAAATTGCCACAGAAATTTCCTTCGGAAGAACTTTAAATGATCTTAAGAATGAATTCGATTCTTCACTGACATCTCAGATGCAACCCATATGGTCTCCCAATGAATACCAATATACCACTTGTGGAGCCGAAGCGAAAAAAAGCATATTGGTATTAAATACTGCATAATTTCATTCCTAGTATCTGCAATATAGTTTTACACTTGAAACACCTTTAATAATCACCTTACAGTAAATGAAATGTATGAAAACAAGTGAGAAGAATATAGTTGGTGATTCTTGAAGGAAGAATGAACTTACGTGAGATTTCTAAGCGCAGAAAGTCTATTCCGTCACAACAAAACTCCGTGATTCCGCTGATCGAAGGCGTTCTGAAGACATATTCTTCAACGCTTCGGTGGTTTGATTACTTAGGGCTCCTGGCAAGTAAAACGCGAGATATGTGAAAAGGAAGCAACCAGTTGGATTTAAAGAGAGCGAATGCACCACAAGAGCAGGAAGGGCTTTGTATTTCATTCCTTTCAACTTTTACGAAGTCGGTTTAAAAAATGTGACTGGCCCGTAGTCGAGCGGAAGAGTTCGCTTGCTCTGACATATGTATGATCAGTACCCGCTACTGATGCTGAACTTCTTGACCAAATCTGTGCTTTTCAGGCCTTCATAGTAGATTTTCCTTGTAACTTCAAGAACATAATGCGGATGATCTGATGAGCGCGAACAAGTTATCACCACGTTCTTCTAATTCATTTTGTGTCTCACGTGCTCTCAATGTCACTCAGAATGCCGTCGTTCTTCCTTGAGCGATCATTTCCACACACACACTTCCTTCAATATGACCGTATTTATTCGTTTTCTTTTCGTCCAATTCATACAGAACTGCTTTGTACACTTTTATTTCAAATATTTCGATACAAGTGGACTTGTTTCGAACTCATTCCTTCAAATGCTTCCCATGAGCTCGCCAGCACTGCGTGCGATTTGGATTTTATTCAATTAATGTCTTCAGGGAGTCACTGTCAGTGAGAATTGCTTATCTTCAATGCTCTCCATTTTAAGATTCTCGTCCTCATCCTAAAAGACAGAACGTTAAAGTTTCAAAAAAAAAAAACAGGGACTTCAAGGACAGCCATTATTAAGGAATGCAGTCGAAGAGGTCAATGAAGTAAAACATGGTGATCAACTACCGTGGGAGAAAGAAAGCGATAGGAAGATCTTGATGGGAAAAAAGTGAGAGAAGAAAACCAGTGATAATTTGAATAAAAAACGCTGAAGAGAGAAAAAACCACCTGTGAGAAATTGATTGGAAGCACATCAAATTGGCCATAGTTCGGTAAATTTCTGTTATTTTTTCTTTTCTTCCAATCCCTGATGAAATTCGATTTGGTTGGTGTCGTAATGAATTCTTTAATGGTGTACAAAACAGTTATCGATTTTTTCATGATCTACGACGGATCGTTCCAGTTGTTTGGTTGTTAATTTGAATGTTTTACACAAAATTGAAATTTCTTATCGAATAGTCCATTAGAGTATTTGTAGACCTAATTTGTGCGTGATTATTATTGTAGTAGATCATTTAGTAGAAAATGAAACGCTATTAAGAAGAGCTTGGCACAACAAGTGCATCTCAATGACTCGTCAGAATTACTATTACTACCTTGAGATCCCACTGAAAATCTCAAAAACACTAACAGTAGGAGAGAATTAAATAATAAGGGCACAATAAAATAAAAAAACTAAGGACAAGTAGGGGCCTAATAGGCATGAACGACCGCCAATGTGGCACACCGTTGGTTTAGAATAAGACTAGGCCAACTCGGTACGAAGGGCATTCATCCCATTGCCGTTTTTGTCGTCGTCGATACAGACCTTTATTATACAAGTAAAGTTAATGATGTTTGTGAGGGCCACGTCCAAATGTTGTCGTAGATGGGCATTTCCTATCCCTAGGGAATGTTGATGTGCATCATCGGAAGAAATTAAATGTCATTACATACATACATAAACACATCCATAGACATATATGTACATACATAGGCATACAAGTTTACATGCAAGAACACTAGTATATACATAAATACGTAGAAAAAAATAACAAAAGAAATCATGAATCTGGGTAATTACAACTACATGGACGCTGAGATGTAACCGAAACTCGGAACGTCAGTTGGGAGCAATTAACCTCACAGAGGGTTCATGTGCTTTCCACTACAACCGGGGCCCTTGCCTTGCCTTTATCTCAGTCCGTTTTCAACTTTATCGGTGCTATCATCAATCACTCGTCGAGGAAACGACAACAGCTTCAGCTTAACTGGATTCAATTCCGATTTGTGCCCTCCTGCCCTCTAGATCATTCTCGTTGACATGCGAATGCTGATAGCGTCGTTAGTTGTTGTGGTGGATAACACGTGAGCACCCTATGGGACAATCCCAGGTTTGAAACCCGCCCAGGGCTAAGAGCTTTATCCACATCCCAGCATCCTCTTCGTTGCATTTCACATAGCATCCTGTCATGGAAAATGAATAAGCAATAAGTAAAAGTCAAGATAAAATGTTATATTACCAACGATTGCTTGATGATACCTTACTTTCAAGGACTTATCACCTCGGTGTGGATTCGAGTGTTCTTAGGGGTGGAACTGCGTTGTGCAATAATTTCCGTACGCCATTGAAACGGTGGAACTTTGCAGGATGAAAAAGACATCGGCATTTCCATCCGGACGCAGAAAGTTATTATGGAGCCAGTCATCCTTCGTTAGTACACCTCTAGCACTCATCTACATCTTCAAACATTTTCCGGGTTTCTTCCACAAAATTATGTGTATTTGCAAAGTTTTTAAAGCAGATTTTGCTACGGGAAGAATAATTACTAGCTTTAGGTGTCGGTTGTATGGCAGGGAGGAAGATTATTTTAAAAAATAGCACTAGATATGGAAAGCATAACATGTCCTTGTAATTGCAGACGGTGTAAGAAAAAATTCAAGTTAAATAATCGACAGAAGTCCTAACAGACTGGTTTGCAGGAAACAACGCACATCTTTATCGAAGAAGTATGCCATCGTATTTCATGGCCCATAATGCTGACATAGCATATTTTTACTTATTTTCTTACGTGATTGGATATCACATGTATCAAACTGTGTGGATCCTAGCGCTACTTGCGTTTGATTAAGCTTCTTTCATAAAGCATCTGCAAGCTCTTCTAGCTTTCTTTACGCTTGGTTGAGGATTTTTCGTCTTCCCTGAGAGTGTCGTTGAATGCTGGGCGAGTGGATTCTCAGTGGAGTCCGGGGATAGTCGGGACAGAGCGTTACGACTTGGACTATAAAGAATAACAGTTTTCAGACAACTCTGGTAGCGATTTTCTGACCCTAGAAGTATTCGGGAGTCCTGATGGGCCGGGTGTCGAGTCAGAGCATGCGTGGGTTGGATGACCCCGTAAAGAACGCGAACACTACCACTACACTACCCGCTCCCGACACAACAGTTATCTTATTTTACTTGACCTATCTTCACTTTTGCTGTACGGAGCCTACTATCCGCATTCGTTTTGTTTTCTGGCATCTATCACCTTCGAAGGTTTTTGAACTTCTCACGTGTAGATTCAGCTGCTGCATTAGCATTGTCGTCTTTTAAATGAATATCATTGATTGCTAATCGAGTCAATTCTTCCTCGAATCCTGGAAAAGCTGTGCTAAAGCGTTTCTGGGTGCAGTCGAAGGACTGAGCTGATTTCGAAAAGTCTGCTAACAATCTCTCGACCCTGAAGAAATGAGAGGCTGCGGTGGGTTTGAAATAGCACCGCGCTCGTAATGAGCGACATCAATACCACTGCGTTACCCATCCCATGCCTGATCTAAAGTAGGATGTCTTGCTGTAATCACGTTATTTCGATTCTGATATGCACAAATTACGGTATCACTGTCTGGAGCCATGCGTACAGTGGTATGACGCGACGCGACGGGAGGAAATCGGGCACCCTTGTTATCGCTCTTTGCCGACAAAAACAATTGGTGGCATTCTTCTCATAGCTTGTCGGGTTGTTGATACCATGACAGACTTGCTGCTATGATGACAATGATGTACTTGAATTTTCTTTTATTATTTACTAACATCATCATCGTCGGCGTTGTGGAAGTGCTTAGCAGAGCCTTAATTCTCATCATTGTGATCTTTTCGGACCTTTCAGCGCCAGGTCAAGCAAATCTAACACTGCATATGAAAGCATTTTTAGGAAACCCCGATGTCAATTCTTTACAAAACGTCATGTTAGCTTTCCAAGTCTTGTCGAATTCGGTAGTGAATGGCTGGGATTAGTACTGTACTAGAACAGAAATGCCTGCACCTATTTGCTTTCTTCACTCTTTCTCAAACAAACACACTCGTGTATTAACATATCTATGAAAAGGTGCAAAAGGAAAAGAATGAACAACCGAGTCCTCGTTCTTTAGATGAGGAAGTGGAAAATTGTTCTCTGGAAAAGATTTCAGAAGAAATAAGTGCACAGGCAAGTCATACATTCCGACTTATCTAAATACTTAAAGACTTAGATAACATCTCGATGTCAATAATTCTTAGATCGTCATTTAATCCCGGCACGATGAATCAACGCTTTCTTACATTATTAAGATCATCACACGATATTATTATACGAAGTGTATTCAGCCAACTTTCTTTCCTTAACTCTCGTTTTCTTCTCCTTTGTTTTTTCTAGGATAACGGTAGATAAATAACCACCTTCAGCGGAGGCGTGTAGCAGTGGTTAGAGGGTCCGTGCAACACACACGGGTTCAATCCCACGCCCCAGCTCCACCAAGCAATCCATCCCTCCGGGGTCGGCATTTTGGTACCAGACTTATTCGGGAGAATACCATCATCGGTTCCATATATCGGTAGGCTACCGCGAATTAGTGCATAGGCCAAATATGCATTCAGTCACATCTAACGATGGTCAGTGAAGTCGAATGTATGGTGCATTCCTCAGAGAATGATCAAAGCCGAGACCTGTACCCCTTAGCTTTTAAACAACGACCTCATATAAGGGCCTGCCAAGAAGGGCAACTTTATTCAAGCAGTGCTGCACTCTAGAAGATTCGACTCTACTTGGCAATGAACACCCACATCGCGAGAACGAACGATTGTGGACAACGTACTCGAATAGATCCGCTTCTGAGAAAAACGAAGGCCTCAAAACCCTAGTGGAATAAATTTTGCTAGAAAATTAATGTTTCTAACAATAAGGTCAAAAGAATAGAGCTTCTCGTCGTTGATTAGTCCCCGCTATGCATTCGGATGTGTCATGCATTTGCTCTCATCAAACATCGTTAGAGTTAGTTTATTGAATGCATATCTGCCCTATATAACGACTTGCAGTGGCCCACAAATGTACTCACGTCGGTGCTGGCAGCCAGGTCTAGCACCAATTCTTTCACGTCTGTGAAAGATGGAAGGGTTGGTGAGCCTGGGGCACGCCATCGAACTACAAACCACGCATGTATTGCAAGGTACCTCTAAATACTGCGTTACACTTGCCTTTCAGTTCGATAATCTAAGAAAATATTAGTATTAAGTCAATTCGGATACTCCATTGAGACTTGCATTGGATTTGATTAGTGCCGGGACAAGCTGATGAAGAATACAACAAATATAGCAATTTAACGTTAATACTACGAGTACTCCAGACGTGCTATTGCATTATTAAGACAAGAGAGGAAGATTTTCGTGGATATCCAACATCGATATGCAGCCAGAGTTCAAGGGCTCAGCTAATCGTCAAGTCCATCCAGGCTAAGAAGAAGTTCGACATCTCCGTTCAGAAGGCCAACTAACAGTAACCCAATGCGGATGTGCACAGCTGCGCTGCCAACAACCGATTGGTGACAACTCTCAGTGCAATCAACCTCCTGTGGTGACAATCTCGAACGTCGTGTAAGGAGTTTTTCAACGTTTCAAAGAAAGAAATATTGCCATACTGGCAACAAATCAACGTTTAATGAAAAAACATGCGATAAACCATCATTCTGTTTCTGTACTTTACCATTTGTGATTTGTATCATTCCACTTTTCTCTTAGATTTCAGTTTCAAATTACTACCACTCATAAAATTCGTACTACAATCAAGCTTATAATCGAATACAAACCGCCTACTGTTGTTAAATATGATAGTAAGAAGGACGTCCAAGGTTAAAATCGCTTAATAAGTGAAACTTTTTAGGGATACAGTAGGCTATTTATCAGTTGCCCCGTTCCACTGTGTTATTTTGAGCCATAATCTATTCAATTATGCCCTGTTCCTTCATGAGTATTCGGTTACTTATTGTTGCCCTCATTAGGAGACTATTTGTAAGCAAATACGTTACCACTATCCAATCTCATAAAACACCTGTTTGAGCTGGGTCGATTAAATGAAAACGATTTGACGAACGAAAGAAGCATCACGTTGGAAATATAGTCGTTTGTTCAAAATCTTCGTTAATTTTCGGTAGCTATAGAATTTTCCTTATTTTATTATTTATTTTTTTATTTTCTTTGCATTTAACATGATATATTTAACATAAATGAACATGATAAGGGAAGTTATGTGCATTGAAAAGGGCTAGTGTTCCAATAAGCAACGCTAAAGAGGTTTGCTGCTGTGACACTAAGGTGAGCGCCTTAGCGCTGTTGTCAGAGGTCTCGTGAAATGCACATGTTGTTGTTGGTTCGATCCGGCTTCCAGGTCTCAGCAAGCTTTCCATATTTCCGATGTTGAGAACATGGTACCAGACTTCTCTGGAAGAAGGAAAAATAGACTTGTTACCCAAAAAATGAGTGACCTCTACTTTTTCAGAAGGTAGTGCATAAAATTTAATGCGTATTGTTATCAGGCATTACTTAAAACAAAATCTCATACATGCCTTTTACCGTGCGACAGCCACTTTACCCAGTCAAGTGAGCTCTGTCCGTTTTATCTCCATCAAAAATAAGAATAAGTGAAGGGCTTATAAAAACGGTGAATTTCTGAAGAAGTTCCCAGTGGGTCTAAAATTTGGGCTCCGAATATTTTTGTTCGGGTTGCGGAGGTATTTTATTAACTGCATTTTACATCAACTTGTTTTTTTTACGGTCTAAAAAAGCGACAACGGCCGAAACACCAGCTGTCACTGCTGTAACAACTCCGTGCTTGCTTATTAGGAAAACAGTAAATTATTGATCAGTGTCGAGGTTAATAGGAAGTCGATGTTGAGAGTTACTGAGAAGAGTCGCTCCTTTACCGCAACTTACACTTTCTTCTTCAGTGGTAGTTTCGCTTTCTCTTCGTAGCACATCGCTCTCGTGTACAACACCATCTAAGCTCGTTAACTTAACACCTTCTTATGTTTGTGTAGCGGCTTAGAAACTCCTTCCCGATTGCATTACGTTACGGTCATTGAACAGCCGACTGGCAAACCGAGAGCCTTGAAGTTTACTCAACTAACTGTCGACTTGGTCGTCAATTAGTCAGCTACGTGATCGACTTGTGATCTAAATAAATAGAATTGAGTCTTTCGTCAATTCCTAAGTCGTCGTTTCTTCAATGGCGTTTTCACGCTTGTCATTAAGGCAAACATAAGTTCGATACCCACTCAACCTTTACCAGACTTTCAACGCTATTCTGGTATCGTACAAGCTTCTAACAGTTTAATAAAAATTTTAAAGCTAAGATTTAAAATTTAATCTAAGATTCCTAAATAGAAATCAAAATCCGTAAATTTGTAAAATCTTACAACAAGTATTTTGAGGCATCACCAGAAGCTGGCTATAAACTCTCTGGCGAATAATCTTCACTATTTCTCTTATTTTTTCACCTTAAAGAAATAGCGGTCCATCTAACACAATCACACCGTGATGGCTTTTCGATAATTGTCGATAAATTTGTCGTGGACTTGATCGCTTGAAGGATTGCGAGCTCGACAGGTCCAAAACTCAAATTTTCAAGGAAAAAAAATCTGAGAACGAAGTCGAGATTGTTAAGATTTCTGACGCATTTGCGACAGTCATAAACATAAATGATACATTGGGGAATCCTATCACGTTCCGTTGGTCGAATCGCGCCTGTTCAATTGCTTCGCCGCTTGAGAGATACGAGCTTCGACGAAACAGAAAAAACTCTGGAAAAGTAATTCTTTGACTCCAGAAGCCGAGAATTTTATCTTCGTAGAATAAGGACGTTCTATTCTAGTTGGAAAATACCTATATATTTGATTTTATTCCAATTCATAGTAAAGTTCACTAAGAATTGAGATACTTGCCTTGAAGTTGAAAATCTCAGTCATATCCTGACTGTGCGCATTGGAGTCAATGCGCATCGTCGCGAATCTGTTAGTGCATAGATGGAATAAACAAAGGAATCAGGAACCCTATTCGGACATAGAACTAAAATTTTCCTACTAAGAATAGAAGAGTAACAAAATAGAAAATACAGCAGAAAATCGAGCAGAATAAATACAAACCTGGAATGGAATTTGTTCTTTTTGCGGCACACACGTTCTTCTTTAGTCAAGGAATTTTGTTGAAGCAGGAAACTCCACGAAAATTTACATGACGAATGAGGCTTGTATTTCATTACAAAACATGGCCACCTACAGTTCTGCGATCGACTGGTTGATTACCTTCATTAAAGTCACAGTGATCTCTAACAAAGCTTGTATTTCAGCTCATTTTTGCGTATTACTCTGTGGAAAGGATAAGAAGGAAAAGGTTCGCAGATTTGATCAGTCCATAGAAAAGCATTCGGGTTGATTCGCAACACCCTAAAGGCGACTGAATGCATATTTGACCTAGATAATGATTCGCGTATGCTTACCAATGCATCTAGTTGGCGACTCAAGCGGTTTGAAGTCCACATAAGGCTCCGGGTTTTGCTAATACCTTTGCATCTTTGTAGTTGTCCTTCACATCGTGCCCCGATGAAAAAATATGCCGTAAGTGAAAAGTTAAGACATTGTCCAGCTATCGTTTTTATCTCGGTCTCAAACAATTCTGGCACCAATTTATCGATGTCGGTTGAGCGAGGACTCAGCTGGCGGCGCGTGGAGCGAACCGCGGTCATGTATGTATTATAGGACAAATCTACCGGCAGGCTATGGGCGCACCATTTTTTAATGTCCCAAGAGAATATGAATCAAACGAGTGGAAGAACTCCAGCATGCACTTTGAAAGACGACTACTATTAATGTCTATTCCCTTTCCTGTTGGCCCATTTGTTCGTGAGCATATGTAATTCAGTAGCATAGACGAATGGTTAATGCGTTTTCAATATAGTGCAATCACCTGACGAGATGAAAGGTGGTGATTTGGTGTGGTGAGGTGAGATGAAACGTTTTTTTCTAGACGGGTTTCTCTCCCATCATTCTCATGTCTCTCAGATTGATGCCGTATAGGTGCTTGCATACCTCATTAAGCATACACGCACACGCATACACACATATATATATATATACAGACGTACAGATACACATAGGCAGAAATACATCATTGACACGCATCAACGTTGAACATACACATTTTTAAACGTCATTGCACGAATTATCCGCTATTCGACGTCTTCATTCGACCATGTTCACAGCTTGACAATTACACCTTGTAATAACATATATTGCACGATTACGGTACATATCGCATGTGATCGGCAAAACAACCAATTAACTGAAAACGACAAATGGATTTACATCTAAGCAAAACGACTTTAATTACACGGCAATTTTAGCTCTATTTTCCGATGGACATCCGCTTCTCTCCGCCCACATTGGACGAGTTCTATTGATGGATTACAGGGATTTGGCTTGTAGTCTAATCGTAATTGAGTCTCCTTACATCCATAATCAATACCTTTTTTCGCTTTAGTTCTCAGATCAACCATTCAGATTTCATAAATGTCACTGAGGAAATCGCGCTAAATGAACAATACTCGTCCTACTGGACTTCAAAATGTTGCAAGAAAAACTGATGAATTAATCCTAATTTTAACTTATTATTTACTGCCTACTCTTTTTAACGGCAGGGTATACATTGTGAAGTATAATTTCAATGATGCTGAGATATTTGCGAAACTCTGGACCGCAGGTGTATGCGGTGGGGAACGAACGCGCTAATGTCCTTTCCGGGGAGTAGAGCATTCACGACCACACCACGCGGGTCCTACGTTTCGCCTGTCTCTCAGCTAGTTCTATCGATCTTTTGCCATCAGCAATCACTCGTCAGCGGAATTGATCTGAGGGGCCCAAATCGGCAACGACGTGTGGACGGATGGACGGACAACGAATCGAACACACGAAGTCCCGGTTTCTACCCAGTAAACGTGATGAGTTGTGCAAAATAAAAAAAAAATTAGGCAACGGTCACATCATTCAAGATACGACGAATGCACTCTGTATCCACCTCAAAGCAAAACTTCCAAAATCCTCTAGACTTATTGATCGTAGCAATCCAAAACGAGATCTAAAAAAGACAGTAATGACGACTATCTTCCTTCTGACCAACGGATTATGTTAGATACCCACCACATACACCTGCGGTCGGAGTTTGCAAATATCTCAGCATCATTGAAGTTATATTTCACACTGATCAATTATTTATTCGGCAGTTATCGTATCCCTTTTGAGGTCGAAAGAAAAATAAACTCTTGTTTTAGATGATTACATTTTGTCGATCAATGGCTTTTGATTGGAAATTTATCAGAGGTTGCCCATATTCTATGTAGTAGCTTTTAACGAGGTGCAGAATAGTTACATAAGTCTAATTCTACAGAATAGATCTCAATCTCACTTCAGCCTTGAATATACAGAAACCTATTCCTTGAATTCGACTTCCAAGAATCGGATCAAAATCAGACAGCTCTAATTGTAGATGAAATATGAAATTGAAAAATTCACCTCTAGAGCTACCGTAATCGATTAATCAGTGCCCCGTATGAAAGTCATGGGCAACGAGCTAAACAACCTATTCATCAAAATAGATCCCTTCAATGTGAGCGACTGATAAAATCGTTAAGATATTCCCCAACCCAGTTGTGTTCTCGGGATTTCGCTACAAACCTTTGTGATGCATGACAATTAGCCGATCGACGGCCGATACGCCCTTGAGATTCGAAAGGTTTTTGTAGTTACGCGTGTTTAGATCATCGTATTGCCAATTTTCTTCGTTGGATCTTTTGCTACCAGTGATTGTCAGCAAAATGTCGACATGCTTGTTTAATTTTCGTAGCGTCCCACGTAAACTCGTCCTTGCCGAAATTGAGTTCGCTTTTTAGCGTCGCGAATGCCGCTTCGTCGCAGCGATGAACTCGATGATCTACAATGAAATATACATATTTTATCAAATAATTGAACAACATACATTCACTTTGTCATGAAGAGTATACTTCGTTAAAATCGTATAGATCGACTACTTGTTGCACTCATTTCGCGCCAAACATAAATATCTACTATAATTCGGTTTTCGCTTCAAGACTGCATGCCAATGAACGACTATAAATGTTAACAAAGATATATTTAATTAAATGTTTCTATAAACTGTTCTTACTGAGCTGGAGTGAGGTTGGTATAAGTTTTCGCTGTCGCGGTTGTTATTGTTGTTGTCATCGGTCGATGGCTGACGTCTCGGCAATTTCGCCATCCTCAGAACCGTGCTGTTACGAGTAGGTCCTACACGGTTCTGAAGAAGCAGAAACTACGACAACAGCGAACAACAAAGAACAGCGATAACGTAAACTTATACCAACCTCGCATCAGCTCAACAAGATCAGTTTATAAGATATAAACAAATATATTAACTATTATGTAGACGTTTATGGAAGGTCGGTCTTTTAAACTTTTAAACAAAGATTGTGTAACATTTGTGGCTTAAAAATATATTGTGGAAAGGATGTCCTGATATGAAAATAACTACTCTCGTCATAGACTTGAACAGAAGGTACGCTCTAACTTATCTTCTTTCCTTAAAGCACTCTCAAAGCTCAGTAGCTCACCGAAAATCACAAATTCTAACCACTTAAGAAAAAATAACTTTTCCAATTTGGTTGAATAGTATCAGATCACAGATAGTTTACGAATACATCAACTTCTATGGCTCATAAACCACTATCAATCGTAGAACCGGACGACGGTGGCGGTGGTGGTGGTGGTGGTGGTGGTGGAAGTGATGGATACCGAGGCCGATGCTCAGTATCAGTGTCCTCGTCATCGTCATCGTGGTGTGGTGAAGGTGTAGTGTATGGCGAACGATGACTTTCACATTCCACACGGACACGTTTGTGTTTCGTACGACGATTTTGAAACCATACCTTCACCTAAAAAGTAATCCGTTACTAAATTACGCTGTCATGGATTAACCGGTGAACTGAACAATCCCAGTGAACACCTGGGTTTTGCAGCAAAGTCGCGTTCAGTAGACATTCCGTCCCGTCACGATCCAATCATTTCAATTAGTACAAATTAAAAGTGACTACACCTTAGTAGATTAAATCTAATAATTTGATGATTAGGCCTGTTTGATAAGCAAAAGTTGGTGGCCGGAAATAGTCAGCCAGGAGATTCGGATACAGTGACCTTACAATAAAATTAATTTAGCCGTCGATCTTAAAACCTAATCTGCAACAACGTCTAGTCTTTCTATCGCCTGCCCATTGTGTTCACTTTAGCGAGTAGAATCACAAAGAATTGCTTGCCGTTTGAATTCCTTTCGTTAATAATACTAATGAATAATCTGTACGATCAACATTCATGAAGGGAACTAACTACAAATTGTTTAAGTATTCGATTTAACAGAATCACATGATCATTCGAATATTCGACTAAGAAGTTGCTGTACAGGAGTACGCCTGAAAGTTCTAGAAAGCGTGCAAGTTCCCTAGTGCTTGTCAGGAAGCGTCAGAGCTCCCGTCAGTGTGCAAACATTTTGAGTGAAACGGAGACAATTCGGCGCCGATGTTGACCAGCTTCTTGTCGTTCGGTCTATCTTCATAATGACACTTGAATACACTGTAATCGCATCGGGTTACCGTAGTTACCGATCGAAATCGTTTCGTTAACTGCCAGCGATTTAACAACATTTTGACGCCACATATAATTAACGATCCCTTATCGCCTAGAAATCAGTTGCTATTAAGCAACAAGAAGCAATAAGAACTCATTATAAGAGAAAATTTGCTTAGTTGCTAGGAAATAAAGCAAAAGCCGTTACCATTCTCACACCCAGCAATGGTTTGCCACCTTAATGTCTAGATCTGTTCTGGATGTGCACACGTAACGATGTACAGCTAAAACTTCACCCTCCCGCTGACCTAAACTGGAACAAGGTTTTACAATCCTGGCGCCAAACTAGGCACAAACCAGTGTTGAAGATCGTTGCCATTCGGTAGAAACCTAGTCAAAACGCGGGACACCTCACTCCAGTCAGTCCACAAGGGCCCATGATTGCTCGTGATAACTACCTGGAAACACACTGGCATGGATTTATTGTGTGTTCGGAGAAAACTTTTGTCCAACCAGCAACGGATAGAGCAAATGAAGAATTTACAACGGCTCGAACGATCATTCGCGAAGATGAACCGTTTAATTATATATTCAAGAAATAACCGCGCATCAATTTCCTTTCCATCGCCATCTCGAGCTTCATTTTTGTTCTCTTTTTTCGTAAAACACAAACACAATGATCTATTTAATCGATCCCTGATTTAATCGCCTCTTTTCTGTTCGGTGTCGTATGAGATATTTGTGTCTCATACTCTTACTCAAGTTGACTTTCGTCAGTTGCAAAAAAAGTCGGGTTTCTATTTTCGAAACTCAGATTAAAAAATGTTAAAAGACGTCGAGTTATGAAGAAATCAACCAGGTCAAAACAGCATCCATCCAATATTACAATAGATCGCCGTTTATGTGTGGAACTTCGTCGTGGGACCATCGAACTTTCGTGTTCTAAGGGCTAGAGATAGATCTGCGACATTTCGTATAAAGCAAGAAGCTGCATTTTTTAATGAAGCTATGAGGTGGATGAATTTTGTCGTATGAATCAACAAAATTAAACAAATTCATATATTTGCAACAAAAGGACACATTGATAACAAAAGACCTTGTTGAAAAACCCTGAAGTTGTGCTAGAAGAAAAAAACCCGACGTGAACAATCCTATGAAGACAGCTGGTCCCTCACAACTGATCGAAGCCTACTCGAAGATCTTCTCACTATGGCAATCGTCAATGTGTTGAAGTAGAAGTGTTTAAAGTCTTTCAACAATTACTTAAAGAAACACACCGTAATCCTCGTAAACACATCTATCAATGAGCAGTTATGTCTGGCTAGAAGAAAAGCAAGCAGAAGTAATCACTGCTCCCTCTCCCCATCATTTTTTATCATTCATGTTTCTGTTTAGTTTTCAGTCATTCATACAATCAATTTCGCTTTTAGCTCGTTACAGTATCACTAGTTTTTTGACGATGCCTTTGAAAATGTCCTAGTAGGGACGCGTTTTCGTTTGCTTTTTACCACTGTTTTTCTTACCGTCATATATCCTAATAAACTTCTTACACTAGTAAGTGCGACATCCAGTTTTCTACCATGAGCTCATAGAAACCAATATTTCAGTCAAAAAAATCTCTGAAATAATAGGAAACTGATAGCTGACCTGAGTTTCAGAGAGCGCTAGACGATGGGCGAGCTGTTTTCTTTCAGTGCCGACAACATAGTGATTTCCTTCGAAAGCTCGTTCTAATTGAAGAAGTTGAGACGGTGAGAATGCGGTACGAATACGTTTATTTTTTCGGAGTGGTTGTAGAAATAATCCGGCAGCAACATCACCTGAAGTGAAGGACGAAAAGTCTGCAAATGGATACGGTAGTCGTAGCGGACAAAGATAATGGGTAAACGGTAGTTGTAATAGACACTGAAAATCAATGATCATTGACTGATTGTTCATTGACATCACTTTCGTTGGTTTCTTTTTGTTTTTGTCGTTTCATTTAAAAGGAGTTATTTTGTAGCAAAAAAAAATTTGTATCTCATTAAAACAGCACAACACAATGCACTAAACATCACAGTATATAATAACGCCGATAAAACATGATGATAAGTGATAATGCCTACACTTCTATGATATCCTACTGTCAAAACATTTTTTGACATCATAAGTTAAAATGCGTTTATAATAAGAAAAGACATTTTGCTCGTCGCAGATTCTTTCACGGATTCTAATTATATGAAATTTCTTGAACCGCTGTATCGTCTCGGGACTAAGTAGAGCGTTAACGTGTGGTGCGCAAAAGGTTGTGGACGAACGAAAACCAACCGTGTACTTTCGCTGATGCGTTGGAGGTGTATTAATGGTCGGCGTTCTACTTTTTCTACCGCGGCGGATTAATCTATATGTCCCATATCCACATAATCATACCCATATACGTGTTTGGTGTACATGCGTGTTTAGGAATTCTATCTTAAATGTCAATTCGGCGAACAGCCTGTTATTATATGACTGGGAATTCAATAAGGAATAGTTATAAAACCGCCTTTAAGAAAGCAAAACTTCGTTTTCCAAAGTTTCTGATAAGCTAACCGTGGATCTACTCTGTTACTATGGCTAAGTCAAACTATATGCTCTGGCTACTCTATCAACAACAATAGATCCCGGAAGGCAGCCTTTGATATGTGGGATAGGGAGATGAAGGATGACTTTACTGAGCAGGGAGGCACTCAGCTTTGGCTGACTAATCGTGGTTGTACTACATGCTTTTAACAACAAAAGAATAAATACCAAGATTAAACGAAGATATCAGCGAGTACTCTACAATGTAGAGAAAGTCTGCTGAAGAAACAAGAAGTACTTTTGAAAGACTAATGGTTGCAGTCGTACGATGGTTTTTCAACAGTAGGACATCGAGCAAAAGTTTTATAGTTTTCCTGATTTAGTTGTCGTAAATAGATGACTATATAGAAGTACAGGTGAACTGTGGACTGAAGATTGGAACGAGTAACGAATCACCGTCACAGTAACCTTTGCTTGAATGGTGTCATTTGATTTCAATGATGCCTCAGGATGGTATAAAAATGTACAAATCAGTTAAGATGCAAAAGAAGTTCGACAAATATTAACGCTCTAGTACCTTCCAGCTTTAAAAAGTTTGACTCGGTCCTATGAGTATCCACTTTAGCGTTGCTTCAAAATATTATTTAAGAATAATCGGCTGGTTGGGAATGGTTGGGAATCGGCTGACGCAGTGGTAACGATGCCGTTCATCGCGAACGTCGTGCTGGTTGGACCCCAAATCAGGTCGACCAAACCTCTTATCCATTCCAGATCGAAAAACTGGCGGTAGAGTTGCCCGAGAAGAGTTCATTCTCTGGAATTCAATTGAGCACGCTCCAGCACGGCTTTCCCAAGACCATAGTGGAAATCGCCTCAACCAGAATTCAAAGACGTTCATCAAGGAGAAGCCTCAAGAGCAGCAGTTAGACCAACACGTGAAGAATTCGAAGACCTTAATGGCTAATGGACACCAGAAACGTTCAATCGAATACTAGAATTGCTTGGATCCGCGCAGTAAAGGTGAAGACGAATCTTGTAAAATACAATAAAAATATTTAGCACTCTTATTGTTACTTTATGTCTTCATTGTTTTCCCCACATGTGTTCAAATTTTAGCAATAATAATAAAAATAACTGCTGTAAAGTAAGAATAAACCGGAGTTGACCACAAAGACGTCAGACCTTTACAAAAATTCAATGTTTAGTACTCTAAAGATGTCTTTCGCCATCAGCTCAATGATTTACTGTGAATTTACAGTAATTACGATGATAACAACCGCAACTATCGTAATACGAACGATTACTGGTTGAGGAATGATCGTATACACTTGACATTTGACCCGATTTTACTAGTTTTAGCAGCAACGATGGTGAAGCGCTAATCCTTAAGCTAAGAGACAAACGGATGAACTGGCCCGTTAGCAAACAATCATTACAAAGACACTTAGTGCACCATAGATCGGTAATTGTAAGCCACCACTATGGTAATATATTTGCTTACACGGCGACTACGACGGCCACAACCACAACGACGGTGAAGAAGCAGTTGATTTAGTTTCGATGGCGCAGAAAACTTATATGAATGTTTTTCAACTAAATGCCACTGGAAAATTGGCATAGGTGTTCCATAAGAGAGCATACAACGTAATTAACAATGAAGAAGAATACTAGTACAAGCTGAACAAATCATTCGAAACTATAAAAAAGAGTCAATTTTCTTCAAACCGTCCATCATTTAATCTATGCTTCAATGATCCAACAAGGTATGAAAAAGAATACTAAGAAAAGACGAATGATCATCGATTTCTATGATAATCGTTGTTTCCTTCTTCCAACTACTGCTTCATTTCCAGCTATTATTTGATATTTATGTTCCTCTGCAATAATTTAGAGGTCCGCCGCGATATACACAGGTCCAAAATCTGCGATAACTAGTGGAAATTTGCACGAAACACTGACGGGACCATATAATATGACTTGACGAGCATCCACATCCGCTTTTAACTAACCATTCTGAGAAACCACTTTGTCGGACATGACACCGCTACAGTTACTAAACTTGCCAAGCTCGTCATAAACACTGATCATCATCAAACTATTTGAAGAGAAGAATGTGACAATTGGAAAAAGAAATCGCGTACTTCTTCGCTCTTTTAGATGAGAAGATACTGCAAGGAAAGAAAAATGTGATGATTTTGCATAATTCTGGGCGTAAACTTCACTTTTCTTAAATTATACCTTATTTGTCTAAAGTTCCTAAAGTTAAAGTTTTTCCTCCCAACGGTTTACCACCTCATCGGAGCTGGGAGGTGCTCTTGGGTGTCGAACTGCGGTATACAACGAGAAGAATCAGGGTCTCCCATGCTAAGGAGTCCGGCGGTTCCATCAAGAAGTCTCGCTAGGAGTTAGCCAACACTAGGAGCGACTGCCTGTGGTGGTGACGACCTGGGACAGACTTGGCTAGGCGATCCTCGGAACTCCAGGAAACTACAATGGCTTAACCAGCAAATCTCCGTAGAATGGAAATTATGCTGAGGTCCGCACTACCAGTGAAGACGGGCTATCTGAGTAACCAAGTATACCTAATTTAATGAGCTGCATAACAACTTTACCAACGTGTTCTCGATCTATCGGTATATTACTTTACCCCTGATAAACAACACATGAAACCAAATAATAAAAGCAAGATATCTTCTATTATCACTATTATATTTGGAGTAATTGTATATATAAATGTTAAGTGCGAGCAAGAGAAAATTTTGAACATGAAATAGAAACACACCAAGAAAAAAACGTAGTATGTGAAAATGTCTTTTGGTATTCAAAGCGTACAATCTGCCTTTCTGACATTTGGTATTTAAAAATATTAATGATGATCAGAGGCACTTGTGGCACAGTGGTCGGAGGTGCCCTGCAACGCACACATGGAATCGATCTCTGCATCCATAGTCCACCAATCCTTCTATCCTTCGAGGTGGGCAAATTCGTACCAGACGTGTCTGGGAGGATAGCAGCACTGGCTCGATACATCGCTAGGCCACCACGAGTCTTTGTAAAGGCCAGATATGCATTCAATCACCTCCAAACGGTGGTTAATGAAGTCGAATGCATGGCGCATCCCTTATAGAGATTGATCAACGCCGAGAGCCTTATCCTTTATCCTTTTTTAATGATGATCAATATTTCTTACCTGTTAAATTTTCTGATTTATCAAAGATTTTGTTACTTCACAAATTATCACAAATTGGTAAGTTTTAGAATTTCAGCGATACGAGAAGAATACAAATTAAACCAGATAAGAAAAGTTTAATAACTTATACAAATTAGTTATAAATATCCATAAAATAAAGGCTTAATATGAATGTGATTCCTCAAAAAATCGTTTCCCGATTTTTCTACTCGAAAGTACAAAAGCAGGAAAACGCACTTTTATGTGGATACTTCTCAAGTATACGGCAGACAAGAATGAAGTGAAAAAGATGACCACACAATAACTCATTAGTTACGCATTAATTGATAATCTCTACGAGCTTACCCCATAATAGTAATCCTATAGATCGATATATCGATCGAAAAACTCGTTTTTTCAGATTACTGCTTGATTTTTTATGATTATAACAGTCGAATTCGGATTTTTCCGACATTTTCGAAATTTGTTGTCTTCTTTACCAAATGAATGGAATTAGGGCTAAAGATTAGTGAATTGGTCGAACGCCTAACAAGGCAAACCTCTCAGATTCGTCCCGATTCTCTTGCACATTTGTCAGGTTTTCCATTCAACACTCAGATTAGAACTGAATTTTAAAAAGAAGTGTAGTGCTTTAAAATCGATCAATAGAATAACGACTTCCCAGAAGAAGAAAGATTTTCGCCAGGATAGAGATTGCGCTAATTTGAACACTCGCGTTTTCTTAAAAGGTTTTAATTTTCCAAAATCTCAACAATCATCAAAAGACATGTAAGAGAGTTCATATGAATGGTCTTAGCTTTGCTTTGATCTATTTCGTTTTCTGTTTATTCATATGTCCAATGTGTGAAGAAGAAAGCTGAGAGTATAATGAGTATCTAGTGAACTGATCAAATTGCATTACAAATGACTAACAACTTACCAAATTGCGACGAATTCGCTTGTTGTAGAAGTTCTACCCAATGTTGTGACCAGAGACGACTTGTACTTGAAGGTGTACCAGATATTCCAGTCAAGAATGGATTCGCTGACGCCATCTGAGTGTCAGAAGTTGTAGATTTCCATTTGCGTAATAAGAAAATAACTATTATACTAACCTGTATATGAGGTAGTAAGACATCAAAATAGGATAAAGTTTGTGAAATCGGAGCCATTCTACCTTCTTGTGATTCCGATTTCTCAGCGTTTTCAACGAGTCGTTCAACGGAAAAATTCAGTGACATCAACGAAATGCTATACTTTTGAAGAATGAGGACGGGCGATGTTGATATAAATGAATAATAAACTGATATACGAAAAAAAATCAGACCAGAATCTTCAGAATGATCGTTTAGCCAGCTGATGAGCGACGATGTTGGCCCAATGGGTTTGGCTTTTTGTTCACGCTCCGCCTTCATTTCTAACCAAATAGACGGACAACGGGCGAGGCAAAGCACAGACTTCCTCTTCTCTGATTGGCTGTGGTGCCATCTTGGGCGTGGCCTCTAACCCTTTACCGGCAACAGTGTGCAGCACATTTCATCACTACAATCAGTCACCTAGTCAGCTACCAGTATAGCAAACAGGCATGGAGTGGCTGTCATCAACATCATTGAAGATAAATCACTTTTTCCTAGGAAATTCGTGTTAGTTTTAACATGTAATATGTTCATAGGCCGTCAAAACTACTGTATTCGTCGAAAAATATGTTGCATACTTCAGAAAACCGATTAAATCAACGGCTAAGGTAAATGAAGTCCTCTTAGAAAAACTAAAAATGGATATATTAGATAATAGATTTTTGAATTCACCTCTAGCAGGTAACCAATAAGTTGTGGTATGGATGGCGCAGTGGTAATGATGCAGTCAAACAAGTGTATGCTGCTTCGACTTTGTATCGCGCTCAGAAGGCTTCTCATCCAGCGGGGGTCGGAAGATTGGTGCTGGACTTTTCTAGGAGTAATTTACTGACTCGTATCCAAGTGGGAACGTTCAAGCACGGCTATCCGACGGCATCACGGGAAATCACCTTGCCAGCATTCAGCGAAGTCCACGCGGAGGAGGACAACCACTAGTTGAACTCATAAGCGAAAAAGGAAGCAAGCGGTGCTCTAATTCAGAAGCTCGACCCGATGCGACGAAGAGACTCAACTTGCGAGGGCGGCCAGCTGTAGGCGATCGACTCAGGTCAACGTGGCTCTGGGGAAGAGGAATGTTAGAAAAAGTGTTAGATGTTAATGTTAGAATGTTTTTTCTCGAATTTTGTATTAGTTTAATCATCCAAGAAAATATAAAGTGTAATGTTGATATTAAGTATGACAAATTGAATAGTAATAATAACAACAACAATAATCATAGCAACGATAATGATACTAACTGGGAAGTCAGACTTGATCAGTAACAGAAATTTAGTAGTGATTCCGGAAAATGTCTCGAAAATAAATAAATAAGAATTTTTTCTCGGAAAGTAGTCAAGTACGGAACACCTCAGCTAATCTGCTCCAGCTCACTAAGATAACCGACACCTACATATCGAATTACCTGAATGTCGCCAGATTGAGCGTTATATACTAGCTGGCATAAATGGCCAAATAAACACATCGGTTGTCATCATCGTACGAAATGGAGATATTATTGGTCACAGATTCGTCATCGTTATCATCATATTCATTATTATCATCATCACTAGCGTCGCCCTTATCGTCGTCGTTGTCATCTTCATTGTACAACTGTCCTCGTCACAAGACAGTAAAGCTTATTCTAATCAATAAGACTCGGTGTTATTATTAAATGGACGTGTTGTAGACCAAAGGCCGTCGCACTGTTGGTATTTAGGAAATCCAGAGAGAAGCGAAGATCTGGCTATAAGCGTCGTCTCATTTATTTATTACGATTCCTCAGACAATAAATCGACCTTGGGCCTTATACTAGTAGACAATATCTCTTAGCTGCAAAGACTTGCCTTAAGATGATCGGAAACATATACGGAATTTCAAATAAGCTTAGAAAAGCTGTGCAACGTCCATGGAAATCAGCTTTCGAAGTCCGTTTGAAATCATATCCTATTAGCCTTTTCCCGATTGGTATTCTAAACAAGTCCTAACCTTTATTAATAGCCTACCCTTTTTTCATAGTAGTATACGATGTAAACCACAACCGCTAATAGCAACGGTAGATAGAAAATTGGCTAAGAGAATGGCGAAACGAAAGATCTGCATGGTATGTAGGTGATCGCGTTAGCCCCGAAGAAGGTAATAGTGCGTTCGTTCCCCGCCGAAGACACCTGCTGCCCAGAATTTTGCAAATATCTCAGCATCATTATGGTTATAACTACAATAAGATAAGCTTCGAAATTCCGATTATCACTACACTGACCGAAGTCCTTCCTTTCTCTTTCCCTTAGTCACTTTAGGCACAGGTCTTAGACAGATAGTGTTCGAGCTTATTGCCCACTAATAGGCATCTACTTACTACTAATATAAACAATAATAAAACGATTCTATATCGATGCTGAGCACACTCTAATATGACGTTCGTAGAAGTAGAATCGATTTTTAAGAACCATCTTCCCATATAATTGAAAGCCTCCTAGTTAGTTGAGCGTTTTATTGAGTAGAAATTCTGTAATACTCGACATTCAAATATCCGACTATTCGACGATTTAATGATTCAATAAAATCTGTGAATGTGCATCACTTCACTGCACTGTTTTGATGGCTAATATTATACAATAATGTGCGTTCATAACGAAAATCGTTAATTCGTATTCACGACAAGCGTTCAGCTTCCCTTACAGACCTGATTAAAGCAGTCAGCGTTGCTGATTAGCGCCTAACGTAGCATATTCAAGAAACTATTCCTCATTTTCGAACAATGGTTCATACATACCGATATACATCTATACTTTACAAATGGTACAAACACATACAAATGGATGTATGCACACACGCACACATATAAGTCAGTCACACACAAATAAATGGATACAATTGTTAATATACGTGTACTAACATAATATGGAATCGATGCACACTTATCACACACACACTCCCACACACACACACACACACACACACACACACACACACATGCACAGACAAACAGATTGACAGATGAACGCATACACTCCAATACACATAGACACATACAGACGCACACACATAGGTGCATACATACATACATACATGCATTCTTACGCAGCGACCAGGTTTCTGATGCATACGTTAGGGCAGGAAGTACTGTTGAGTCGAAAAAGTGGGCACGGAGTCGCGTGTTCTTTGTTCTCTTCACTACACCATCGATGCTCTTGAAAGCTCACCAAGCCGCTCGTTTTCTTCTGCTCAGCTCTGGATCTAGGCCGTTTACCATATTGATTTCCTGAACTAGATAGATATAACTGGAGTATTCGGAGATATTCGTTCCGTTAAGCGTGAATGGGGCATGCGAAACCAATCCGTTCTTCATGAACATCGTTTTTATGAGATTTAATCGAAGGCCAATCTCTCCATAAGCGTTACCAAAGACGGCAAATATTCATTCCGCTAAGTTTATGCTTGTTGTTATAAGAATGGTGGCCCCAGCAACGTGAAAGTAGTGTAAATGCTGATCACCGAGTTTTACTCCCATGTCGTTCCATTCTAATGCTGGAATGACGTTCTTAAGGATGGCTGCAAAAAATTTTGGCAAAATGATATCGCCTTCTCTAGCACCTCTTTTTAGCTCGATATTATTGTCGTTGTAAAATGGTGATATTTCGATCGTGAAATTTACTTTGTGTACCAAGTAGCGACGCCTGGATGTAAGAGGCTTCTACTACTGCTTCTAATTTATTCGTGTCAAAAGTTTTCTTTTTAATTCGATTAAAGTGAGACAGGGCTTTCTCTTGTGCTCCCACGATACTCAATGACTCTTGTTGACGTGGTCATCGAGCTGAATCCTTTTTAAAACTCTGCTTGCTCATATGGCTCTTTCGTTCAATGTTTGGTTAATCCTGCTCAGCATGACTCCGTTGAAGGGTTTCTAGGCAAGAGGCCACAAGCAGATTGGGCGATAGTTGCCGATATCGTGGAGTTCACCCTTCTTAAACAATAGCACGGTCTTGCTGGTCTGCCATTGAATAGTAACCTTGCGTTCAGACAGGTAACATGTGAAGAGAAGAGTTTTCATGAGGACTGGCGGAAGGTTCTTCAGGTGTTCACATCTTATCCTATCCGGGCCTGGTGTCGATTTTTCACCGACGACATAACATGTCGGATTTAAGAAGGGCGTACCCGCGGAACGACGAATCCATCTTCCTTTCTTTGGTATGAGCCCGGACGGACGTGGTTACTGAAGAAAGTAGTAATCGTGAATGATTTTCTTCATTGCTTTTCTTGAAGCTATAATTGTTTCGTCTGTGTGCTGGAGTTCAATGGTCTTCGTTTTGTAATTAGCAAAGCTTCAGTGGGCTCGCGAATGCCTCACCCAGCCTCTGCAGCTATGACCATGGCTGCTGCTCTTATCTCTTAAGGATCTGCTTTTGTCACCTGTAGGCATTATCCTAGAAATTCGGACGTGAGTTGGCGGTTGCCTGTTGCTCGCGCGATTCATTATGGCTTAACAGCTCGAGTGTTTCTGGAGACAGACGTCTCTTGACCAGTTAGAGTTCTCACCTTTCATAGCATAAACGTGAAGATGTTGAATGAGCCGATCGCATTCTTCGTCATTGTTGTCAAGAACGGCATCTTCCCAACAGGCGATTAATGAACTGAGAAAGTCCAAGTTTATGGTGGTTTCGGGACCTTGTTTTTTTCAACTTGCACGCTTTCTCTCCCTTCCGCGAGAAATAGAATATTGCGCGGAGGGCGTGATGGCCTAGTCTTGTGAAGAATTTTGAGACAACAGCGACTTCGGGTATCTAAAACCCTATTTACTAGGATCTAGTCTATTTCGCTATGATAGTTCCCACCCGAGTTTAGCGTCGGTGCCCACGTAGAGCTAGCAGACCACTGAACGTGGGAGCTCAGTATACTCACGGGTAGATTGCCAGTCTCTACCAGAGTAGATGGGGAGCTTATTTCTTGGAAGCGCCTCTTAACCGCCTTCCATATACTACGGTTTTAATTGATTGGAAGCATTTTAGCAAACTGAATTGCAGAAAGTGCCAAGTCGGCGCAGCAGAAACAGGGAGTCCATCCCCTGGATCCATCTGCGTCTCAGGGAGGAAAAGTCGCTTTTAGTCTATGATTAACCCTCTATCCGCCACCTAGGGACACACCACGTAGCCTCGCGATTAAGTGGCATGCGATCTTTCTATGAGGGAGATCCGTAGATACGTGTATGTGAAAATGAAAGCTCTCGGCGTTGACCAATCTCTTAGGGATGCGCCATGCATTCAGCTTCACTAAGCATCGTTTGGAGATGATTGAATGCATATCTGGCTTTTACAATGTCTCGGGGTGCCTGCCGATGTTTCGACCTGATGCTATTTCCCTCTCAAACAAGTCTGGTACCAATTTTTCGAACACAGAAGGATGGAAGGTTCTATGGCCCGGTGCACGGAGATTGATCCCATGTGCATTACAGGACGTATCCGATCACTGGGCTACAGGCGAAACCCATGTATACAAACGCAAATCTTATCTCCAATTAAAAGTTAAGTCATACTTATACTATTAGGCAACCACCTCTGTCTATACCGTTGCGCAAAAATCGTGTTTAAGTCCAGAACAGAACACCTTGTTGAACACCGTGTACTACACAGAGGAAACTGTTAGAATAAAGTTGTGGGTGCGGTACGATACCTATTGGCAACACACCTGTTACGAACCAAAGTATCCTATCGATCAAGTAGTATATTGGTCAATACTATACTATTTTAGTGTTCTACAATCACGATCCATCTAACGTACGGTTAGTTTTAAGAGGTCTCCCGATTTGACTTAAAAAAGAAGCCAGTATTTACCTACTTAAGGATACATTAAAGGCGTGTGTGGCGCAGTGGTCCGAGACTCCCTGCGACACACACGTGGAGTCGGTCCCCACGCCCACGACCCACCAAGCCTTTCATCCCTCCAGGGTGGACAAATTGGTCCAGACCTGTCTTGGAGGATAGCGGCACTGGTTCAATGCCTCAATAGGCCACCTCGAGCCACTGTAAAGGCCAGGGATGCATTCAATCACCTCTAATGATGCTTGATGAAGTCGAATTCATGGTGCATCCTTCAGGGACTGATCAACGGCGAGAGCTTTCTTTTTAAGAAGAGATGGTCAGCAACCGAGCTGCTGCTAACAACACTATCGAATAGTTTATCGTTTCCAAAACTTCAAAATTCAATGTTAACAGAATACATAATCACGCATATTGTTGACGATGATCTCACGGGTTTCCCTCATATCCATGAATCTCCTTCATATGAAGGACCTCGAGCCGGTTAGTCGCGAGGCTACGTGGTGCCTTCCCAGGTGCCGAATAGGGGTTAATAGCGGACCAAAAGCGACCATTGCTTCCCTGAGACGCATGTGGATCCAGGGGATGGACTCCCTGTTTCTGCTGCGCTGATTTGGCGCATACTTTCTGTATTTACGAGGCGTATTCATACGTACGTGTGTGGGTGCGTTCTTGTTTAAGGGGATTGTATTCTACGAGTCAATTCGACCAAAAGCCTGCAATCAAGTGACTGGGAAGTATATGGGAGGCGGTTAGGAGTCGCCTCCAACAAATAAGCTCCATGTCCACCCTGGGAGAGACTGACAAGTTACCCGTGAGTATAACCAGCGACTACGTCCAGAGCCCAACAAGCTATACGTGGGTATCAAAAAGCTAAACACAATAAAATAAACAGACCTCTTTCCCTGTCTCCGAAAGATCCCCTGGTTCGGCAGCGTTGGGTAGGACGGTTTCGGAGAGACAGCTCAAATCTCAGAGCCTAAATCGCAAAGGACTAAAGTGACGATCTGTACCTACAATGCACGCACACTTGCATCCGAGTCCTCGACAAAAGACTTATCATGCAAGCAAGAAGGATAAGGTACGACGTCATCGGCCTGGCCGAAACGAGAAGAACCCAGCCTTTCAACGCCGTCTATGACACCGGAGAAGAACTGCTCCTCGGAAAATGCGACAGTAGAGTTGGCGGCATCCGTGTTCTCGTCAACATGAATTTGTCCACAAACATTGACAAACCCGAATCGGACGTTTGCGATTAAAAACATATGCGGCTTCGACATTCTTCGCCGTTTACGCGCCGACATCAAACCATGACGAAGAAGAAGTCGCAGCGTTCTATATGGACTTGGAGAAGTTCTACAGAGAAGACCACACACTCTTCAAGGTCATCATTGGAGATTGCAACGCCAAGATTGGACCAAGAAGAACGTCCTAAGAACGTTACCAAGACAATCCATGGTAACTCGTAATCCCAGAAGATACAGCCTCAGCGCTGGACGTGGGAGTCTCCCAATGGAGAGTACCGTAACGAAATAGACTACATTATAGTAAACAGAAGGTTCTGCCTAATCGATGTCGCTGTTGTCCCAAAATTCTACACGGGACCAGACCATGGCCTCCTTCGTGGAAGATTCTATTTCTCGCGGAAAGGAGAAAAAGCCGCTAAATTCCAAAACCGGTCTCAGAACCACCGTGAACTGGGATTTATTCAAATCATTAGTCGGCTGTTGGGAAGGTGTCGTTGTCAATAACATCGACGAAGAATACGATCGGCTCATTCAACATCTTCACGTTAGCGCTATGAAAGCTAAGAGTTCGAAAGTCACCAAGAGACGTTTGTCTCCAGAAACACTCGAGTTGATACGCCAGCGTGGAATCGCACGAACTGCACGCAACCGCGAACTAACGTCCGAACTTGCAAAACAATGCAGACAGGCGATGAAAGAAGACGTTAAAGAGAGAAGAGCAGCAGTAATGGTCGAAGCTGCAGAGGCTGGGAAAAGTATTTGCAAAGCCCACCGAAGCTTTGCCAATTACGTGACCAAAATGATTGCAATCCGGCCCCCAGACGGAACAGCTACAGCGTCCAGAAAAGCAATGGAGAAAATCATTCACGAATACTACTCGGATCTCTTCGATAGCCACGTCCACCTTCCGTCATACAAAATAAAGGAGGATGGATATGTTGTACTACTGGTTCTCCCTTCCGAAATCCGACATGCCATTTCATCGATGAAAAATCGAACAGCAACAGGTCCAGACAGCATGAGATCAGAACACCTGAATAATCTTTCGCCAGTCCTCGTAAATATGAATGCAAGGTCCTTACTCAGTGGAAGACCAGCAAGACCGTGTTATGGTTACAGAAGGGTGACCTACACGATATCGGCAACTGTCGCCCAATCTGCTTGATGGCTATCGTCCGAAAACTTTCCACTCGAGTCATCCTAAACAGGATTGACAAGACACTGGACGAAGGACAGCCATGTAAGCAAGCAGGGTTTCGAAGAGGATTTAGTACGATGGATCACATCCACACGGTAACACGACTCATTGAAGTATTGCGAGAGTACAAAAGGCCGCTCTGTTTCACTTTCATCGATTTACAGAGGGCCTTTGATTCAATTGAGATAGAAGCAGTCATGGAAGCCCTTGATAGTGAGAGAGTCCCTACTCAGTACATAAAGATTCTTCGTGGGCTGTACAAAAATTTCACAACCAAGCTACCACCATTCTGCAACGATATTAACATTGACGTCAAAAGAGGAGTTAGGCAAAGCGATAATACCATCTCGCCAAAATTATTCACCACCACCTTCCAGAACATCATGCGAACATTGGAATGGGATAATATGGGAGTGAAAATCGACGGTCGACAGTTACACCATCTTCGCTTTGCTGATTGCATCGTCCTTATAACACCAAACGCTAGCCAAGAGGAACGTATGCTTAACGACTTTGATAAAGCCTGTGGAAAAATTGATCTTTGACTAAATCTCATAAAAACGATGTTCATGAAGACCGGATTGGTTTCGCATGGCCCATTAACGCTCAACGGAACGAATGTCTCCGAATGCTCCATTTGTATCTATCTAGGTCGGGAAATCAATATGATGAACGACTTAGCCTCAGAGTTCAGCAAAAGGAAACAAGCGGCTTGGGGAGGTTTCAAGAGCATCGAGGATGTAGTGAGGAGAACAAAGAACACACGACTCCGTACCCACTTTTTCGACTCAACGGTACTTCCTGCCCTAACTTATACGTCAGAAACCTAGTCGCTGCGTAAGCAGGATGAAAGGTCACTCGGCGCTATCAAACGCGCCGTCGAAAGGACGATGCTAGGAGAATCTCGTTCCACACAAGTAAGGGATGGGTCCGAAGCTCCAACCTGCGCCAACGGTCACTAAAATCAGAGATGCCGTTCTGTACGCCACACAGTCGATGATAAGATGGACCAGACTGGATTCCTCGGGATGTTAAAGCACTGCAGGAAGACTACCGAATCGATGGTCAGAGTTCTTCACGAAAAGCCTAGAAGAAAGATATGATGCTCGACGAGCTCCTAGAGCGAGCAGAACCTACTGGGCTACTCTTGCACGCGACAGGGAAAAATAGAAGATTTACTTGCGCCCGCTCGAGTCACTCGACGATCAACAGGACTGCAGATGACAGGTTATTGTTCACGATGATGTATCGATCCTACAAATTCCTATTTCGATCCATAAAATCACATCTGCACCACGTTGTAACATTATAACACATTCCGCTGAACATCCTACGTATTTTTTTGAACCAATTTAATGTTACACCAATCAACGATGTCGTATCCTTGTAATCCTACAAAGCCCAAGAATATTGTTAACTTATATAAAACATCTTATTCAGCCCAAAGAGCAAAAATGTTTGTAAATACCGTGGAACTTAGTGAAGACTGTGGTCAATACGCAGATTCCCACTTATATAAATGAGATACAAATTATAAAGTACTGTCATCAACAAAAAAAAGACGACTAAGAAGTACTACAACTCTTCACTTCTTCTGAACTAAGTCAAAGATTTTATTTACTACAGGAAACGAAATGAACGGAAGAGAGTGGATAAAAGGTTGGCTTTCGTCGATCCTCATGGACGCGCCATGCATCTGGTTCCACTCGTAGGATCGTAGACCTGCTTGAGCAAATATAGGTAGTAGAATTACTTGTAGAACGCTATCGATGTATAAAACCAGTGCTCTTATCCTTCCAGACACTTCGTTCACAAACTGGCTGACCACGCAAGGATAAAAGACTTGGTCTGTACAAAACAGCGGATAGAACCCAAGTATAGCAACCATCGCCAGAATAGTTACTATTTTTTCATTTACCGTAGGTCCCTACAGTAACCACATTCGCTGTTCCTCATATCATTTTCCAATCTTGCAGCGTGTAAATGTTTTCATTCTCAGGAACTTCGCTTGCCACAAACACCCTTTGTTATGCAAACCTCTTTGTGCAATCGGAACTATGTGTGTTATTCCTGTTCGAAGCCTTCAAGTGTACAATAATACGAAGGGTATGAAGTTGTTTAGGAGAACCGCCCTTCCTTATCTGATCTGTCCATGAATGAGTTGGATAACCAAGTCGACGAATGTTTTCGGCAAAAGTTTTGTATCTGTGGTAAACTACCGTCTCCTACAAAAGACATTTAAATGGCCCCTTGAATCACCATACTATTCGTCTCGTTAGGACATCTTGTCCATCGTATGCGTTACACCATGAAGATAATCTAAGGTGTTAACTCTTATCACAATAGGTCACTACTGTATGTTACTGTCATTTTACTGTCATGTACCTCTAAACACCTTGCCCCTATTGTACGTTCATTTTCGGATAATCTTATCACAAGCTAACATGTAACCTCATATCAATGCACAACCTAACACGCATCGCAGTGCACGCATATGTTGTATCTCTCAACATGTTAATCTCATCAGAACGACATCATAAGCCCATGTATGGTGTGTAAGGCCACTGCATTGCTATTGTGAGTCAGCAATTATGGCCTCACATGAATCCCTAAATGTGCCTATTTGTACCACCGCTGATGTATTCTATATACATACAACGCTGTTCTATTAGCCTTTATCGAAGCCAATAACCAGCCTTACTCTCATTGATTATGTTACCGCATTGCAGCCTATATTGTACCGGTGTTCATACATCGTCATTTCCGCATTATTACCACTATAAACGGCTTAGTTATCCAAGTTTGAGGTATTTCTCTGCAACAACTACAAACAAGTCCGGCGTGACATCTTCCTACGAAGCGAGCATTCTACTCAAAGCTAGTGTGACCGAGAAACAGCGAGAAATAACCCGAATGCATAATTTCCACTAGAAATCACTACACCAGGACAGTGTGTGATGTTCTGCAGAGCACTTCGCACCACTGTGCTATACGCGCGAAACAAACTAACATTGTTAAAAATCATACTTCGAAAATTTTCAAAATCAATAATGGACAGAGCCGAAAAATCATGAATTAATAGAAGTTAAGAATTTATACATGTCACAGCATTTAATGCACAATCGACTTCCCACAAAAAGTAAGAATCGACAGAAAAATTAATTGATTGACGGCGGATGCTATAAAAGAACATCAACAATAAAAACGTACAGTCAGTTAACTACCGGACTTATCTGTTACCACTAGTTAGAGAAAATATTTAACGTACAGAGTATTTAGGAGCCTGGCGACTTGAGAATCGAAGAATATCGAAAACACTTGACTCTGTCCTTCTATACACATATATAATTCGTTCCATGTACTAATTTTACTGTAAATTCTTTCCACCTAAAAAGCATAAAAGTAGTAGTATGAGAAAACTGTTAAAATTTTTAATACAAATGCTGCGAGCGGCACGACATATTCCAGGATATCACTCCGTCCGCGTGGACGATATTCCACTTATTCAATCAAAGTGAAGTTCAATAAAAAAGGAGAAAAAGTTGTATAGGAAGCCTTCACAGCCTTCAATAAATAGATAAATAGGTAAATGAATAAATAAAATTCCATCACTATAGAATAAGTGAATATATAACGAACTTATTACTGATTCCATCTGTAAAAAATCTGTTGAAAAAGATATACAGATTCTAACAGTTTTCACCACAATCAACAATGACCTCATAAATATTTCTTTAAAGCTGAAAACGTACGCCATCTGTCATGTATGAGTCGCATATAACTCCTACTGTCGTGAATGTTTTAGAAAAGCACTAGGTTTTTCGATTCAAGGATCTTAAAAGAGTAATAATACAGTGATGGAACAAAGCAAATTAATGGTGCAGAAAAAAATTCGTTCGAATATCGGTAATCATTGCACTATTTCAAGGAGAGATCTCGTATTAGATTAACCAGCATTTTTCCAAATATGGCATTATCACTGCTTACTTCCACACATTTCTCAGATAGATGTAAAATCACCAGATCCTTATGCGATCGTGTTTGGCACGTGAAGAACTAAACAAACAAAATTGAAAGCTTTCAACCAATTTCGCTAAAATGTTGGAAAAAAAACTACGGGCCAGCTCCATTGTAACAAAACCACAATCAAAACAAAAACACATGTTCAACTTTCTTTTAAAAAAATAGCTATTGATCAAGTGATGCTCTATAGTAATAAAGCTATAATCAGAATAAGCAGATATTAACCAGTGTCTTACATTAGTGATAAAAGCAGAAATCAATCAAGCCTTCTCTAGTATCTCTAGTACACATGTAACTACAAGAAATACTTGAATTCGTGGATCGGAACGTCCTCAATGGTTGTGTGGGCCCCAGCACAATTTCCGTTTATTTGGAGTTCTGCTGGTTTAGCCACTGTGGTTCCCTGAAGTCCCATGGTCAGCCGGGCCAAAGTCTGCTCTAGGTCGTTACCACCACAAGCAGTCGAGCCACCCTTGTGGAACAGAGGAAGATTTGCCACCATGCGACTACTTTCATAATAGGACGGTAGTGGATCCTGGTATTGGTTCACTCTTAGCTAGGCTTCCTGATTAATACGTCAACTCCTTGTCAACTTGGAAGACCCTGCCGGAAGGACGAATCCGCCCGCTATAAATCGCAGCCCAACACCGAGGAACACCTCTCAGCAACGAATGAGGCGGTAAACCGTTGGGAGGACAACGAAATACGGTTATAATTGTTCTATTCATTTCATATATCATTGTATAGCGCTTAATACACAGAGTAATAAACCCCATTCCACTTTACCTGGAATAAAAGACTGCTAACACCACGGCAGAATTTTACAAACACCAACTTTTGGCAGTGGTAAGCAGATTTATGCACGTCTTTCAAACAATTTGTACCTCTTTTAGCAAAGAATAATGCAAATGTTTTCAAGCACGAGTATTATCGACAGTTATCGCCTATATAGGGGGTAACAGAAACAGTAAGCTAAGTAGAATGAATAGTAATATTAAATCAATATTCTTTATTTTTTATATCAATCAATATTTCCTGACATCCCAAAATCTTACACGAGATCGAAGCATCGCCTCCGCATAAAATTCTATCTTCAGAGAAAAAGAAAAAGGCGCGAAGTTCAAGAAACGAAATCCCAGAACTGCCGCTAATTGGTATTTATATTAGATTATTAATTGGTTCTTGGAAAGATACCATGATTGACAACAGTGACGAAGAATACGGCGAGCTCATTGAATTTCATCACGTTGGCGAAATGAAAGCTGAGCGTTTGAAAGTCAGCAAAGTACGCAGTTCGTCCGAACTTGTAAAACACTGGCGAAAGGTTATAACAGATCTTAAGGTGAAAAGAGCAACACTAATGGCAAAACTAGAAAATTTGACTTCCCGGGAAAATCAAGTTACTATCACCGGATAAAGACAACTATCAACTATTAGCATCCTGCATAAAACGGCATCACCAAGTTAGGATGTCTCATTCGAGAGATGGTCCGCTGAGGAAGAAAAAGCTATATGAAGGCGAAGACGCCACATCGAGACGAAGAAACGTGGACTATCGAGTTGGATCGTCGGCTCTGATAAAGGCGAAGACATGGAAACAACCGAATAAAGATTCAGCTCTCGGCGTTGATCAATCCTTGAGGGATACTCCACGCATTCGACTTTATTAAGCATCGATGGAGGTGACTGGATGCATATCTGGCCTTTACAATGACTCGCGATGGCCTACCGATGTATCGACCCAGTGCTGCTATCCTCCTAGACAAGTTTAGTTGCAATTCGCAGTGGTCCTGCGAGGTTGGAAGACTTGATGAGCCATAAGCGCGGGGATCGATTCCACGTGTGTGTTGCATGGCGCCTCCGACCACTACGCCACATTCGTCGTCAAAGACTCTCAAGACCGCCACGACCGACTTTCTATTAACCTCGGCATTGATCAAGTGATTTTGTTCGTATACATTATACTATACTTCATTATACTGACATTATACTTCCACGTGATTTCTGTGCGATTGGTCTCTACGTGACATACTTAGTGGAAACCTCATAGGAAGCGGCTCTGAGGAAGGCGAAATCCGTCGAAACGTCAGCTTAATCGTGAACAAAGAATAATAACACCTCGCGTTTGCTCAACAAAAATACGAACAAAACTCCCAAGACCGACTTTCTGTTAACCTCGGCATTGATTGATAACTCGGTTTTTCTTCAATAAGCAGACACGAAGTTGTTATATCCTCAGGCAGGAATCGAAAACATCAGCGCGTAAAACTTTTGAAGTGCTTTGAATTACAACCACAACGTTGCTGAGATATTTGCAAAACTCTGGACCGCAGATGTCTATGGTGGGGAACAAACGCGCTATTGTCCTTTCCGGGGAGTAACGCGTTTACCACCACACCATGCGGGTCCTTTGTTTCGCGTGTCTCTCAGCTATTTCTATCGATCTTTTTGCCACAGCAATCACCCGTCAGCGGGGTTGATCTGGGGAGCACAAATCGGCATAGAACACAGTTAAGCTATGGCTGTAGTTGAAATCACAATGTTTAAGGTTTTGTTTTCTGCCTTCTATAAACCGCTGAGTCACGTCATCGTCAGTAGGATTAACCAAAAATTGAACGAATGGTATTCATGTCAGCAACCAGGATTTCCAAAAGGGTTCAGTACGATAGACCACATCGACACAATAACGAGACTCACACTGGAGTACCACAAAAGTGTAAGAGATCGGTCTGCTTCATTTTAATCGATATGAAGAAAACCTCTGACTCGGTTGAAAGAGGAGCAGTCATTGAAGCTAAGAACAGAGAGGGGGTCCGTTCCCAGTTTATGAACGTTCCTCGTGAGTTATATAGAAATTTCACGACCAAAACATCACTATTCTATAATAATATTAAGAACGAAGTGGAAAAGGAACTAGGGAACACGATACCACTTTGCCAAAAACCTTTATAAGCATCCTCCAGAACATTCTGCCAACATTGGAATGGGACAACACCGAAGTGAAAATCGATGGTCGGCATTTTACGTAAACTTCGCCTTGCTGATGATATTGTCCTCATAACACCAAGCAATAGCTAGGCTGAGCGAATGCTTGGCTATTTTGATGACGCTTGTAGAATGTCTTCGACTAAATTTCACAAAAACGATGTTCTTGCGGAACGGATAGATTTATTTCGCATCTCCTTTTCATTCTCAACGAAACAAATATCTCCGATTGTTACAGCCACGTCTGTCTAGATCAAAAAGTCAACATGACGAACGACTTGGCTCCAGAGTTGAGCAGGAAGGAAGGAGCGACTTGGAAACTTCAAGATCATCGAGGATGTAGTGAGGAAAACAAAGAACACCCGACTCCATGCCCACCTTTCGATCCCATGATTCCGCGTGCGTGTAGGAAACCTGGTCTCTACACAAGGAGGGTGAAAGATCAGTCAGAGCTATCGAACGCGTTTTCCAAATTGCAAGGCTAAAAATATCCCATACAACGCAACTGAGGAAGGAGAACTGAATTTCTGATCTACCAAAACGATCAAAGATCAAAGACACCATGCAATGGGCCAAAATTTCGAAAATTAGGTGAACCGGGTACACAATGCATCTGAACGGCCATTGATGGACAACAGTCAGCAACTGGATTCCATGGAAAGTGAAATGCATGACTTTAAGACCGTCGATTTTACGTTCAGAGCTCTTCACGGAAGCCCTAGAAAAAAAAATATAATACTCAGAGAGCCCTTCGAATGATGGGTACTCTTGGACGCCACACAAGTGGAAAATTTACTACATCTGCTCGAGTCTATTGACGATCAACCGGAAGACAGTTGACACATGTTACAGAGAACATGTTAAGACTAGGAGTAATGCTTTAAATGCCATACTATTCATACAATCCTATGGTTGAGATATTAAACAGACCTCATCAGGTCTAATAATTATAGAAATGCATGCAAAGCCCCAATGCTACTTACTCCATTTGGCATCCGATATGCGTTAACCACACTGAGAACATCATCTTCAGATACGGATGCAGACAATACGGCCGAGTGACGATTAAGACCACTCATTCGACGACGCTCCTTTTCCACTTCTTCCTCCGTGAGGCGTATAGGCTGTACTTGCTCTCCAATGGGCACCTGAAATATTCAGGACAAAAATTCATGCCATAATGTCAGAAGTCATCACGTTGCTCAGAAATTAATGTCGGATTTCTAATTTCATATCTTTTGCGTATGTCTTGGCAATCGTTTTTTTTACGAACTCCAACTATTACATATCATCGGGAAACACTCTATGCACTTGAGTCCCGTATACTTACACTGCAACTGTTCCTGATAAACTTTAAAAATCAAAAATTCAGGTGTCAAGAGGGTAGTTTCGATAGACCTACTTTAGTAATTCAAACTTAGCCAAACACAGCACGCCTGGAAATGTTAACAAAGTTTAGACAATTTCGTTTTGTCGCTATGAAGTTCATCATTTTCCCCAGACTTCTAGTCTCCAGCACTTCCTCTACCAGGAATGCTTCAAAAACAAAGCCGAGACCGAAAATTTCCGGAACAACCTTCTCGCATACGGAAAACTAGAATTTTAGGCAATCCGTATAAGTAATCTTGTTTTTCGTTGGCTAAAACGTTTAGAATTTAATGGTTTTCTTTTGACTAATAGAGTTTGTTATGAGCTGAAATAATCCAGTTCGAAAATAAAAACTGTAATCTGAGATTAATTTTCAGGGCATCTAAAATATAGTATATCATAGTAGGAAGCAGTAACGTGATTGCCATTTCATCGAATCCACAGAATGTATTCCTTCCTTTTCCTCTATTACTTTGGTTTTGATTCACCCAAGCAAATGCGCATTTATGTTTTGTGGCTTAACCTGAAACCGACAACAAAACATGTTATTCTTCTCAGTCCACTGAAGTGCATAATGGTGCATGGTAAGAAAACATGGAACAAAATATACTTGTATGGTAAATACTCATTAAATAATGGCACAGATGAAGAGTATCAAGTATGACAATAGGATTAATCGAAGTGAAATCCCACTAATTATATGCATCATCTGACTTGAAGATCTTTGCTTGGATGCTGAGAAATTGCCAGCATATCCGCAAACGACTATTGGTGGAGAATAAAATTAACGCCTTCAGATCACGTTCTACCAATTACCGTACACATCTGCGCCTGAATCGTGTGAATTGATGTCGGCGCTTTAACAGAAAAGCAAGTACACTTGCGCAGCTCCAGTACTGCGGAGAAAACAATGCAAATCTTATGAGATCTTCATTCCGATCACAACTCCGGACTTCGGCAAACATATTGCAGCTGGCAATCCCGTTGGAGTCAATCGGCGACAGAATTTGGTCCAGAGGTTACCACTATTACACATGTTCCATCCGACATATCTCCGATTCCTTTGTGGTAAATTAAAATTTCGGATATATCTGCGTGGCACCACATTAATTCTACCACCACGCTCATGATACCCAAGAAGCATAACTCTTAACTGAGCTCCTACAAGCCTATTCCTCCATTTGTGTCCCTTTATATCACTTGCACGTACTTCACTCTCTTAATAAAACACGTAAGAAACTGCTGTAAAATCAAACTCCTAGTGTAGAAACTTATCTGAATGCAAACCACCATCTGAAGCAAAAAGACCTGTCCACATGATCTGCATACGTGTCTTACCGTTTTTCAATCATCAGTTCAGCGATAATTAGAAATCATTATGAAAACACGAAAACGAACATACTAGAACAGTTACCATTATAATTATTGGTTGGTCGGTACTTTTTCAGACTACATACACAACATATGAAAACTGTTCACAAATCGTCAAAAAAATTACGCAAATAATAACCTCTATGGAAACAATTCTCCCCGACTTGTTTGTTTTCCTCGATAGGATCCATTCCCCACGACGGATACTGTCTCCTAAATCCACAGAAACACACAGACTATGAGAAGCACCCGCTGGGAAGTCAATAGCCTGCAACATTTCACCTAAACATAGACATGTTAAACTCGAACAAGAGACTGGAGCGAACCTCAAAATCCTTTTTAACATCGAAACCGTGCGGTGGGCTCAGCTCTACAGCCTCTATAGCAACTCCTGTGGTGTTACGTAGTAGAAACTTCAGCAGAGTATACTGTGCATCGTTGGTGCGTGGAAATGTTAAAGACAATTCGATACCATCACCTTCAATGGTGTTGAGAATTTCGTAGGTCGAACTCTGGAACATTATAAAATGATTTAATTTTTTTTCATCTCACATTCTACAGCTTAGACCAAATAGTAGACACTTTAAAGCAGCACAACTGCCACTCAATTACAAGCGTTAGTCATGTATGGAACATAACTAGAGATGTATAATTCTCAACAAACAAAACAAAATAAGATAGATTACCGAGACCCATTGTGGATCGACGATCTGACGACTTCCAGCTACAGAAAAATCTAAATCTAACAGCAACTCGATGGCACGACCAGAGTTCGTCGTTGCATTGTCTTTTGGATTACAATGTCCATTGGTGGGAATCGACACTGGAGATATAAAATTTAAAACACTAAATCACTCTATTATGTTCTGAAAAAAAACGAACGCTTATTTTGGTAGTTGGATGATAACGGATTGTTTTCCTCGGATTCATCGCTTTCATCCTAAAGAATGAAGCAAGGCACTTACATGAGTACTGGGGATTTTATTTTAATTGGAGAAATTTATTTATTAACCCGAGTATACGAACCAAAACGACAAAACTTACTTCTTCATCACCTCCTTCTGAACTTCCATTTTCCTCTTCTTCTTCCTCCTCATCATTCAAACTTTCCTCTTCTTCATCTTCTTCATACTCATCTTCGTACTCATCCTCCTCTTCCACTTCATCATTATTTTCATACTTAAACTCTTCTGATGAATTGACTTCTCGACGAAGTGACGCATCAGAAGAAACCTCAAAACAATTATAGATCAATTTCTTCTTCTACTCTCTAATTGAGCTGCCAACTAGTCATTATTATGTAAAAGAGAAAAGGCTTTGTTATCTTTCATATCAACAAAAATTAGGTCCATTATTGCAAGAGTTCAAAGTAGGAGATTCTTCTAAGCATGCTGCCATGAACTACATCAGTATGAGCTCACTTGTGGAAAATTGGGTAGGTCTAGATAGCGTGAACATCGCTGATTTAAGGCATGTGACAATGTACCTAACTGGAACTGCTCTCGCTCTGGAAGAAAAGAAAGTAGAACAATAATTAGAATATGGAATAACTAATTGCCCTATACAAAGATGGAGGTGGAAATACATTCCCAACACATATTTATATACAACCTTTAAAACTGCTTTGAAACGTTGGTGAAGGTTTTTTAGCCATAAAAATTTGCTCCGCATATTGAGATAAAACTTCAGTGTTGAAGAGAAGGTTACGCAAAAAACGGCACCTAGAAAACAAGCACAGATGAAATCTATACCTCAAAAAACATGTTTTTTAACTCTATATGAGACATCAAGCTGAAGGACTCCGATATACAAAGTGATTAAAAATAAACTCTCTATTTTTAAACATTTGTGATCTAATCATGTATTGTAAAACCCATCCCAAAAATTTTTTATTTTCCTCAATGAGCATGAATTAAATCAGAGTTTTTATAGACCATTATTTTTTTGAACGTTGAAAGCCGTACAAAAACGGCTGCACGTCTTACCCTGCAAGCGCATGCCCAGATAGCCGCAGGCTACAGGGCTTGAATCAGTTGTTTAAGTGCAAAGTTGGCAGGGATCAACTACATGCTCAAGTTAGCACGACGATGATCAAGAATTACCATGCAAAATTCGCAGCTGCAGGATCTGTAACTGGTAGTCGAACAAGCGGCCAACCTTCAAATTCCAGTGATCCGGAAGTAGCGCTACCGTTAAACAAATCTTCATTCGTTTTTTCCTCGGTGTTGTTTAGAGAAGCAAGTGCACTCCATTAAACCAACGACTTTGGAAGCATTAGAAGAAAGAATACAAGAAGTTATCTCTTCTATCCCACAAGAGTTCCTACCGAAATCATTTGATGCGATTCTGAGGCGACGTGGGGACCTGACAGCGATTGCTGGTGCCTATGTGGAATCTTAAATAAAACCGCATGCTATACCCCTGCTCCCGATATTCATTTCCTGTAGAAAATACGATTAAGGAGTAAATTATAGAAATCTTACAATATGGAGTCACTTCCTAATCACCCTATGTATGAATTAATATTCGGTTTATTCGGCATACTCCATGCCTTATATCCTAAAGTGTTTTTTACCCGCCATCAAATATTGCATGCCCTTCAGCACTCCTTTAATTCAATTCGCTTCCTCGCAACCATTATGCACGAAAATCTTCGCATTTGAATATGGGTACAGTCGCTACCCAATGACTTCTACACAAATTCTGTTGGTCGCTAGTCGAGTAAATTCTCCTGAAATTCTGGAACAGCTGTTCAAGTGTATTCAAACTTTTCAGCATTAAAGGTGTCCAATATTTGCCCGGAAGGAACTCTTCCCACGGAAGTCCGGTAGCAGTTTCCCGACGTTGGAGGGATAAGATATTTGGCTAGCTCGGAAGAAACTTGGAAACACGGACTTGCGCATGTCATTGACGGTCTCCCTCCCGCTGCGTTTTGGCGACCCGTTAAAACTTATGTAAAAACGAAATCTAAACTGAATGCACCAATATTGATTTAATAGTGTCTAAAAACTACCAAAGTAATATGTAGCATAATTGAACATTTTCTATACAATCCAAGAAGCGACTATGTTTGATTTCTCCGAAAAGCAGTACTATATGCACCTGTCTCTAATGTCGTAACTCAAATCAAATCTAGCAAGCTGAAGTACATAGTGCACGAGTTTTTCGCTCTCTTGACGATGAATCATCCATAACTTTACGGCCAACTTTAATGTTTCCACCTAGAACATAAAAATCCCAAAGAATGCAAGCTTCCAATGACACTGAAAAAAAAGGTGGGAGAAAACTTGAATCAAGCATTCTTATTTTACCTTCACAATTTCGTCTTCATTAATGAAACTCTTGGCCAGAATACGTAACAAATCTGGAGCCAAATTGGGAACCTGAATTATGTGTCTTTTTACAAGTGAAAGACTCATTTCGAAAGAAAAAGAGCACTTTTTCTACGTGAGTTGCAATTAGCCATACAATGCAAGCTCTAGCCGGTGGAGCTTGGATGGATTGTATTAGTCGCGTCAAACGGGTTAAAAGAGAGATAGGAGCATCGGCATGAAGCAACCTTAAATCAAACGTACTACGATAGAACAAAACTGAGCACTTGTTTCAAAGTCTTCAATATGGTAATAAAGTGTCGTATTCAAAACGTGCCATGGGCGCATGTGGCGTAGTGCTTGAAGGCGCCACTGCGACATGCACATGGAATTGATCTCCGCGCCTATGGCCGACCAAGTCTTCCATCCCTGTGGGGGGTCGGTAAATTGTTACCAGACTTGTCTGAGAGGATAGCAGCATTGGCTCGATACATTGGTTAACCACCACGACTCATTGCAAAAGCCAGATATGCATTCAATCACCTCCAACGATACTTAATGAAGTCTAATGCATGACACATCCCTCAGGGATTGAACAATGCCGAGAGCTTTGTTTTTCTTTTACCCAAAAAGTGAAGTGAAATCTTTGTATGGACAAATGAACTTGGTCACATCTAGTATTTAAGGAGACGTTAATGCGTACACAAACCTCTTTAGAACCACCACAGCCGAGCAAACGACACTCTCACTTGGTGAAGTAATGAGCTGAACAAGTCCAGCTAAGCACTGGTCACTCACTGCTTTCACTCGAACAGCACATCTTCCAATTGCTTCAATTGCAGATCCACCAAAATCTCCCGTACTTACATATGTCTGAAACAAAAAATTTTTAAGCCAACTTTTTCCTATCTCAATATGCGGCACTATAACAGTGTGAGCACGTCAGGTGATAATAGAAACTACACAAAATACAATGAGAAAATGCTAGGCACCTGAAGTTCTCTAAGAATTATATGCACGTTTGCTTCTGACACTAGACTGGTGAGAATATGGAGCTTGAGTTCTTTCACGAACGAAGGATCAGATGATCTCACAAAGAATGACTTCAGGAAAGGATCGAAGATATTCTTAAAGAAAGCGGTCTTGAGTCGCACATTTGAAATTTCAACAATGTGAAAAAATAAAGCTATTTTTTCTTTCGAAATTTACTTCACAGCTATTGAAAATTTATAATGAACAAGTGATTCGTAAGCTAAGGAAATATCACAGTTTTAAACAGAATATGCGACACTATAACACCGTGAAACGCCTAACAATTCTTTCCAAGTTGTCGCCTACTTTTGATATTGCATAGGTACCAGGAAGTACCGGGTTGCACTCAGATATCGTTGCGATGTTCAGAAGAACAACATACTGAACTTCTCGTGGTCCTCGTAAAAGTCGTACAAGCGCACGAGCAACCTCAAAAAAAACAGTGACCTTAAATAATGGAGCTAAACTTGTGCTTTGAAGTGTAGATGAGGCTACCTGCGATAGTTGTGATTTGGGAGCAGTATAGTAGAACAGCTGTGTGACTGCCATTACAACACTGCAGTTCCGAGACTAAAAATGTTACAGCAAGACCTAAGCGAATCGTAAACCATATTAACAGTAAACAATCACACATTAGACCAAGCAACATGAATGAACTGAGATTTTCACAAAGTCCTAAACTTAAACAACAAACAGAAAGAGAACAAAACGTGCGAAACTGAACCTGTAAAAGCGGCCGAGCAGAATTAAGAAGAAGAGTAAGATCTACATCAGGCTGTGGTGCAAGCTCTGGATTAGCAAGTTCTGACCGCGCATATCTAGTGAGGAGGTTGATCATCATAACCTAAATTCGTGTGATTCAAACAAGGAAAATTGTAAGAAATATATCATTAGTTACCTGCCCCCATTCATCAACATCAGCTAAGGCGCGACACAGTGCACGAAAATGTTTATGAAGCAGGTCCATCCGATTAGGACAGATCTATAATATGAAAATTGAGACAAATCAAGATAAAGCCAATTGTCAAATCTCTAACCTCTTCAAATGCATACACTGCGCTACCTAAAACTAGACTACGTCTGTCAGCAAGAAGGAAATCAATACAATCTACCAACTCAAATTCTAAATCGCAATCCAACGAATAAAGTTTAGGAATAGCATGTGCTGCAACCTGAAATTCGAATGAACAACTTGGCACAAGAAAGCACAAATAATAATCCAAATGTTCACGACACCTTTCTGACGTAAGGACTCATATCTCTAACTGAATCTTTGATAGCCAGCAACATAATGGGAGCAATCATGCCTACCCGTATGGAGGACAATACCCGAAGAGCACTTGCTCTAATCAACTGATTAGGGTCCTGAACGAAATTTATTGGCACATCTGAGTTCATTTTTCTTTTTACAAAACCCTAAAACAAGTGAAAGTTACTACCACAAACCTTAAGTGCTCTTTGGAAGGTGCTAATAGATAATAAAGCCAAATCTTGTTGCTCTTCAGCATAACGGACAAGATAGACAAAAACAAGTTTCTTTAACTGAAAAGATCAATTGAACACTATAAAAGTTGGTTTAACAAAAATGGTGAACTAACTTCGATGTTTTTAGCAGCCACGTTTTTCACTACTGCAGGAAACAACTCGCTCACATCCTTGCCTTTTGCAATCAACTGAAACAAGTACCATTTTTACATACATATACTCTTCTCTACCCTTATTCATACTTTCCTCTAAACGGTTTACCGCCTCACTGTGGTTAGGAGGTGTTCCTGAGTATCGGACTGCGATGTACAGCGAGAGAATTCATCTCCCGGCAGGACCTCCTAAACTGAGGTCTGCGGTGTTTCCATCGGAAAGCCCAGTTAAGAGTGAACCAATACCAAGATCCACCACCTCCTGGTATCAAAGTCGCATGGTGGCAAATCTCCCTCTGATCCACAAGAACGGCAGCTACCTATGGTGGTGAAGACCTGGGGCAAACTTTGGCCTAACTGACCTCGAAACTTCAGGGAATCACGATGGCTAAACCAGAAAAAGGCTGAAAAATTGAAGACTATGCTGGGGCTTGCACAACTAGTGAGGACGGGCTATCCAAGTACTCGAGTAATTCGTAGTTGTGTATAGTAAAATACTAGCACGTTACTTACGTTGATGATTCTTTTCATTGCATCGACTTTCAAGCTGTCTTTACTACTATCCAGCATACTTTTCAGATCCGCAAAACGCCTAAAATTCTAAAACTACAACTGTGAACCTGACAACAACAACTACTTTCGATGGCACTAATAAGGTAAAACCATACTTTCCACACAAGCACAATGAAGATACTAAGTTCAAATGAAAGTTACAAACAGATGCAAGCTTCAATGATGCTGAGATATTTGCAAAGCTTTGGACAGCAGGCGTCTGCGATGGGGAACAAACGCGCTATGGTTCTTTCCGGGGAGTAACGCGTTCACCACCACACCATGCGGGTCCTTCGTTTCGCCTGTCTCTCAACTAGTTCTATCGATTTCTGCCATCAGCAATCACCCATCAGCGGGATTGTTACGTTAGTGAACGCGTTACTCCCCGGAAAGGACAATAGCGCGATCGTTCCCCACCGCATACACCTGCGATCCGGAGTTTTGCAAATATCTCAGAATCATTAAAGTTACTTTTCGCAATATACCCTGCCAACAAAAATAGGTAGTAAGTAAAACGGCTAAGATGCAAGCTTCCCTGAAAAAATGGAAGCTTAACAGAAAAATTACACGTTGATTTCAACTTTATTTTGCTGAGGTAAGTATTTAAACCTTCTCTCACTACAACCCAATATCTAAACCGCTAAGTGTAAGTCAGCATACAATTTCATTGTCCCATGTTTATGGAAAATTACACGACAACAATGCTTTCGAAGAATCAATTTTAAAATGGAAAAGACAACCTACGTCCTGTTATCTAGAATTACACCACCCTCTGCTATCTCCATCTCAGGACTGGTTAGTCCTTCTGGAAAGCCCATTCGCATCTGCAATCGCATACAAATCCCATTTACAACAGAAAAAGAGCCCATTAACATAAATATTCAAGTATTATGAACGTCAGAAACATTCCAACAACGAGCATCCTCAACCTTACACTATCTCTATTACTATATATAGATACACAATAATGCACATATTTTATATCCTTGATACGACACGATACTGCTGTGCATAGTACAGAAAAAAAAGCCGTTCCATAATGAGATTATAAACTAAAAAGGATAGCATAAAAAAGGAAAAGAGGATTTGAGCATTCCCACCCGCAAACACCAATAAAGAAGACAACATACATTTTAAAAAAAAAACATTTGTAGAAGGACTAAAGACAATTCCAAAATCATCACGACACAATCTATGCATTATAAGCTCCAACAGCTAGCAACAAATTTCGCCGTGTAAAATGCAGTCCGATCACTGAAGTCTGCATCGTTTGATAAGTGAAAATGTTGAAATTAGGCATATTGATCCTGGAATGAAGAAGTAAAAAGTTAAGTAAAAAAAGGCGTTTGAATAGAAACAACATATAGAAGTTAAAAGTGCAACAACACTGTTTAAAGAAATTGACAATTATCACCAATCTTTCAGCTAGTTTCCAATAATTCAGCCTTATAAAACTAAAACATTGATTGCAATAACAATGGCTTTGCCAGTAGAATGGTAGTGAGGAAGCTGAAAACAAAATCCTCAACTAGTAGGCGATCACCACGTAATATCCGAAAACCTTGGTGGGCAACAGACGGAAGATATCGAACTAAATGCAAGGAGTACTGGGAACACAGTATGCGACGCCGAGTCGTGTAAAAAAGAAATTGTATTGACTATTACAGGCACAAGTGGAGCACAGTAGTTAGAGATGGCCTGTAAAACAAACGTGATCCTTTGTTCAACTCTACACCAGGTCAACGAAGACCATTACTCAGTTGTCGGAAAAATAACACCAGAACTCCCACTCATCCACAAGTCGACTATTACCTGTTATCTTGAGAACAATCCATCACGGCTGGCCCGAAATTTCGGGAATAACCACACTCTACAAGCACCAAATTGTATTCACGAAGACGATAAAATCCCCATTGCCAGCAGCTGAATCGACAAGAAAACCCGAACACCATCGTAGATGAAAGATGCGAAACAAGTGATCAAATGAGAAACGTGTTGGAAACCATGCAGAATTTAATGATAAGGCATATTAAATGCAACTAAACAAAAAAGGAACTACCAACTTGGGGTCGAAGCAGAGCTCATTGTTCACAGAAACATTGCCCGTTGCGGCAATCAAATTATCCAGGGAATACACGGATAAGGTCTCGTCTCCCTGTGAAACAGCAAATGATCCACCATCACGTGAAAAGCAGATGGAACCCTATATAAAAGTACTTGAAAAACATTGCTAACACTAACCCATGGGTAACCAAGCAAAAAATGACGGTTGCGAAACAAACCATGGCTCCACGGAACTCTCGCGTTTCCATTCCTGATAATCTCTGATGTGCTACGTCCCAAACACAAACAGCCCCATCTCCTGCGGTTGAGACAATATAACGACCACAAGGAGAAACCTTGAATATATGTGTATGAGAAGACTGTATCCTATAAATAAATAGAGCTGGCGTGTCTTACCTTCACTGCTGTTACTCCTGCAGAATGACCACAGAATGTTCGCACACATGTACCGGTTAGTGCATCCCAGACCCTAACATAACGATCTTCACTACCTAAAACATATAATACTGCAAAACTAGCCTTACCAATACATTATTAATGCTGACGCATCTCCTTCGTGGAGTAAAAAGACGACTAGGAACAAAAACAAATGAACTGATTGGTTCAGCTACCTCCCACAATATAATTACAATTCGGATGAAAATCCACGCAATTCACTGAACCGTAACTGTCTGTGAAAATTCTCAAAGGATGCATTCGCTCAGTACACCATAGAGCTGCTATGTTATCTTCGCCACCACTACACATATAGTAACCACGATTGGAAAATTGCACCTAAACACTAACAGCATATATATAGCTCTCTAAATTTTTAATTTCCGCTTCAAAAATTTATAGGCCAGGTTTCGGTTAAGACAAGAGGGAAAAAACAAATGGAAAAAAAACAGAAGCACTCTCACTTATACCTGCCAAACTGGGCGACTGAGTCGATATACTACGACATTTTTATGCGTTTCTACACTCCAAAGACGAATTGTAGAATCTAAGGAAGATGACACCAATAAGCGATTGTCAGGTGAAAAGTGGACGGAGTACACAGAACCAGAATGACCCTAGAGAACGACATTTTTATTTTGAAAATCGTAAAGAATTTAGAATCGCATATAAACTAAAGTGCAAAAACTTACATGGAGGTGCACATCCGGTTTCGCATTTACATCATCATAAATTAGTTCTGGAAGATTATCCGCTTCCATGTCGATCTCGAAGAAAATGCACCATTTAACCTCCACAATATTAGCTTAGTAAAAACTACTAACACTTACACGTTCGAGTGCATCCATATCTCGCAATTTCTTTAGTTTTTGCTCCTCATTAAGAGATGTTAACTCTATAGAACCATCTGAAGACCTATAATTATATAACGTAAGTACTAAAGAATCTGTGTAGTAATATGAAACATACCCCATGGAAAGGATTGTAGTGTCATCGGATAGATCGCAGCAAGAAACACCTCCATATGCATTCAAAGCTGTCAACATGCACACAGATGGGGGAGATTCTTGAGACACTAACGTCAGTTTGGACGCATCCTCAAAACACAAAATTCTCTGTTTCTGTAGTTCTTACTACACAGCTATCTTGGAGGAATCGCTAGAATTTTCTGCAATGTACTTCAAAACAAAGGATTGTTTGCTATTCAGTACCAAGTCTAAACACTTGTGTGCTTTTAAATGTCATGCTTTGTCCTAAACAGATTCCGAAAACATTCAGAGAGAGAGAGAGAGAGAAAGAGAGAGAAAGAAAGAAAGAAAGAAAGAGCATCTATCACAAATGATATGAATGACCGGAATCATACCCGCATTGCTTTTCGTCGCTCTTCTCGTAAAGCTTCACTAAGTGGTGGAAGAGGAATCCTATCGGGTACTGGCGCTACAGCCTGACTCTTTTTACTATCTTTCGGTTCTTTCCCTCTTGTCTTCCTCTTCTCAATCGTTTGTGATACATCGTCTTTTAATACACCATAGTACATCTGAAAATTTCAACAGAAATTTAGACAACAAAACCAAGAAAGAAGTGATTGGTTAAAAAAATGACTTTATGTCGTCTCTCGTTCTTTGAAACCTGGCCAAGAATTCCACCCATTTGTGACTCAATGCTCGACCTGTGCTTGGAAATTACATCAGAAGCTAAAATAGAACATCTAACACGAATGATATCACAAGGAAATGAAGGAAAAACTAGTAACCTTCAAGTGTAATATGTTCCTTGACAATATTTCTGATCATAGGAGTTCGAGCTAAAGGGATTTCTAGTTGTTTTATTGACGACTTCGACATTTTGACCAAAAATCCATTCTTCCTGAAGCTTTACGAAGTTCCACATAGACTCAATATATCTGTAAAGAAATGCCTCACATTAGAAGCTGTACATATGAGTCTGCCTGAACTTGTTGAGCAGTTTGTAGTCGTTCTATTTTATACACCAGCTCCTCATACGGCGCCGGAATTCGTTTGCAATACCGCTTGAAGAACTCTCTAGCTGGAACGAGATGAATGAAGTTTGAATCATATTCATTCATAAATCGAATACCATGCTCGTGACGACTGACATCACTACCACTGTGCTATCCATGCCATACATATACATATACATTGTTACATTACATTACATTGCACATTATATACATACACACACACATTACTATGTAGTAAATCAAATGCCAGGATGTACCCCTACCATTAGTCACGGAACTATCGACCAGTAGTTTCACATACGAATGTGCAAAAATAGGAAACAGCAATAGACTAAATTCGGCTTGGAAAAAATCGTACGACGAATCCACAAATTGGACAAAGGATTCGAACTCGGATAATAAAGTCTCGCTGAAAACTGTGAAAGTGAGGAAACTTGTTAACAGAAAAGACTATGAAGAGATTAATAGAAGCCGTCTCATTACCTACTCGGAAGCGAAGATGAAGCCGTTACATCTTCACCCATTACGAGAAGATTATTAGCCTCTTTTGCAAGAGCCTCCTCTGTCTCCTAGAAATGCAAATATTTAAAATGAACTCGAACTTTAAAAAAAAACTAGTTCAAAGGAAAACAGATGAAACCTACGGAAAGTCCATTTTTCCTCAGAAAAGCCACCAAGATCTGCAAGATCTCAGGTGTAAGCTGCTTATCACTCAATTCATCTAGATAACCTTGACTTGTTCCTAAATGAGTTCCAGCACCCGATAACGTCAATGTTGAACCCATTTGCGAAGTAGGTCCACTGGTGTCCATTTTTGAGAGCAACCTCAGTTCAACTGACGGCTTTAAATCGACCGATGAACCGTAAGTCTTGCAACCTATAGAACTATTCAAATCAAAAAATTGAATTCACGAAAGCCACGATTACAATACCAAAACAAATACGATAACTTAAAACAAAGTGGAGGATTATTAACTGGACATTTAAGTTATAGCGAATAACCCCAGGAAACAGAAATGACCATAGTAGAGTAAAGACATTCGCAATGATAAAGCATATAAAGATGGAAACGAGAAGAATCCAATAAAACCCCTAGTTATACCACAATACAGAAGTTTCTGCTAAGTAAATCATATGATAACATGAAGCAAAGGAAGTAGAATCATCGGAAAAAGAAACAGAAGGATATAACTTAGCGCTAAAAGAATTGAGTAACAGTTTTAAAAACTATGCACAGAAAGAACGGTATAGTGGGTCCGCCTAATCGAGACTTGGTTTTTCGCCGAGGCCACTACGAATTGAAACCAACCCCTGCTAGATTTGTCCAAAGATGCTGTAAATCAGCTCACGTTGTACTTCAACCTGAACCCAATATCGACTAAAGAAAATCCTTAAAGAAAGGTATGAAGAGGGAAGTACATAAAGAAATACATACATGTAGACATAAATGTCACAAAACAACTCTCTTCAAGTTCATGTAAGAGGATAACGAAGGAAAAGAAACAAAGTGGATAGCGAGAGGAAGCAGTACCATTACTAGGAATCTCTGGTTAACTAAACTAAGGTAAGTTACTGGCCCACTCCTTCAGAGTCAAACAATGGACCAGAGAATATGGCATAAAATGGCGAACTAACTATGGAAGCCTTCTAACCAAATAAAGTAAAAATGAAAGGCCTCATACAAAGAATACTCTGCTCTTTGTATCCTTTAATTCTGGGAAAGTCACTAGGCAATAAGGACGACTTCACCTCTTTATGAATCATTGAACGATTAACACAACTGTACGTGACACTGGTAAAAGTCTATGTAAACGAAAAAAGCTGAAAACGCAACCTTCAGAATCGATTTTTGTTTGATCTCGACATGAACAATCAATAAGATTTTCGGCTAACGTTTTGAGCTCTTTGTCATCGTCAAAGTTGCGAAGATTCGAATCGGTTGACCACACATAGCCAATCGTCAATACTACCACTCATTCCATACTTCTACTTACCTCGTTAATTAGCCAATCGATACGTCAATACACCGATAGCGGTACTTTTTTCCAGAAGATCTGACTCAATCAGACTGGGAAGATCCACATCCGAAAGATGAATAGTTGTAGACGATCAACTCGAGTCGAATATGATGTTCTATCAATGAGCTTGCACGAAGCTTCCATAGAATTTCTTATTCAGTTAACGTTTTGACCTGTTCGTCTTCTTCAGAGCTGCGATGATTCGAGTCGACCCACAGCCATTCGTAGATCGAATCGAGGTGTACTCTATTCCAGAAGATTCGTATCGATCCTGTTATGAAGACCCACATCCGGAAAACGAATAATTGTGAACAATCGACTTCACTCTGATCATCGGCCCTGAAGAAGACGAAGACGTCGAGAGTTTAGCTGAATAAAGGTTGTATCGTTACTTCATGTAAGCTCATGAATAGAGCAAAATATTAGTGAAAATCTAGTTATAAGTTATTATAGTACGAATAAATATTCGTTATACACCTGAAAACAATACTATAGTGAAAACTAGGCGATCCTATCAAGCAAATATAAGCTCTGGATGGAATTCAAGGAATGTTTTTCTTTTACAAGAAGAATCTAATCGTAACGGATATGGGAAATGTATAAAACTACTAATGGTCATTTGCGATATTGTTTTAGCAAAGAAAATTCTAGAAGAAGAAAGGGTACCAAAAGAAAAAGGAGATAAAAATATGGCAAAGGCCGAAACAAGACAAGTTTCAAGGGACCCATCGACAGAAGAAAAACCGAGAAGTCAGAGGAACTGGGGATTTGTTACTGCTGAAAATCATAGGAGTAAGCCTGAATTACAGAAAGCAGTAAGGACATTTGTAAGCTCTGAGATGAAACAAAAACCGAAACGGGTCAAATTTTAGGGGTCCCACTGAGAGAAAAAAGCGAGAAATCAGAGAAATTTCAGATTTGTGACTGTTTTATGGCAACACGTTAGGACATTAATAAGGTTTAACATGGAACAAAAGTCGAAACGCCGAAATAGGGCAAGTTTTAAGACTGAAGATTTGTGACCTAAGCATAATAGTAAGTTCCGAGATGACGGCAGGGGGTTGTATTCAGAATGCATGAGCACGATGACGAGACAGCGTGAAATTCGATGAGAGTGACGAGAAGTCGAATCGATATCATGTGTGCTGATGGAGGCAAAGACGAGCAGCTAGAGCAACATCACTAACGACGACAATAGACGATCGATCACCCAGGATCATCGACGACATCCATGGAGAACAACACCATGTCTGAACTGAGCGCGTCTCAACCCACAATGCAGACGGCCACCACCAGCGCTAACAACCCGACCGGCGGTGTAACCGCATCGTCCGTTGTCGTCAACTCTCCAGAGCGTCGAGTTGAAGTTTCGATCGTCAGCAGTCCTGAGGTACAGAGAATCTTTCTATTGTCAGTTATTTTTTATTGAATGATTTAACGAGTATAGCGCAGTGGTCAAGGGCGCCTTGCAATACGCATGGGATCGATCCCAGCGCCCAATGCTCACCAAGCGTTCCATCCTTCCGGGGTCGGCATATTGCTACTAGACTTGTCTGGTAGGTTAGCAGCACTGGCTCAATACATTGGTAAGACACCGCGAGTCATTGTGTAGGCCAGATATGCATTCAATCACCTCCAACGGTGCTTAATGAAGTCGAATGCATGGCGCATCCCTCAGGGATAGGCCAATGTCGAGAGCTTTATCCTTTATCCTTGATGATTCGACGACACCTCTAGCACACAGCGCAGATCTCAGCACGTCTTGGATTTGATTCATTTCGTCGCGTTCCCCATTATCCACGAATGTCTTTGGATCTTCTCCTTTTCGGCGTGTGAGTTGACGAATGTCGCTGAATGCTGATCGAGTCTATTCCTCCTGGAATCCTGACGTAGCTCTGCTGGAGCATTCCGACGCAGATTAGAAGGAGTCAACTTGCTTGTCCCAAACAAGTCTGGTGCAAATTCCCAACTTGGGTCGGCTGAAGGGTTTGGTGGGTCTGGAGCGGAGTCGAACTATGGCCTGAGTTTTTTGGCGATTATTTCCTTTTTGACCTAACACGAGGTTGTTACCACGTAATCTGATGTTTGATTACGGGAGTATCTCGAATTATTCTATACTTACCTAATATGTGTGTTACTGTTCTATTTTACCTATTTAAATATTTCATACACTGTTAAGTTGTGGTTGTACACCAATACAAACTGAGACGATTTAAAGTGCTAAACAATTGTATTTACTCAAACAATACATTAACATATTGCAATCCATACGTCCTACATATTCATCGAACTAAATCTTCAGGAAACAGATGTTCTGCAACTTTTATTTAATGGCTATTATTCCTACAATACCAGGGTATTATGTGAGAAACAAGTAGAAGGATGCTAAGATATGAGCAAAACTCGAAACCTTAGCTGAGCCTCAAACTCGCCATTATCTTTGTGTGTGGCTCTCGTGTTATCCACTACACCACCGATTCATTCCACATAATATCCTGCCATGAAGAAATATAATAGGCAGTAAATAAAAGTCAAAAAGTTCTTTTTTTTCTGGTGACACAAATTTACTAATAGACGATTTCGCCTGCAGCTTAATTTTAATTGGATTCAGTGTTGACCTGTGCTCCAGAGATCATTCCTGTTGACGTACGATTGATGATACCAACCTTAGGGTAAAAAACTGGCTAAGAGAAAGGCATGGCAAAGGTCTCAATGATGCAATCGATAACACTTGAAACCCTGGAAAGCATAATCGCGAGTTCGAAGCTTATATGGAGTCCCGAGTTTTGCTCATATCTCAAAATAAATTCTGTTCACATAAAGATGCAGAGTAGTTCTATTGGTGACAAGAGGTTGGCTTAATGTCAGCGTTGTGATCAAATTCTTCTTTTAGAAGAAGGGGAAAGAAATGAAAAAAAGGAGGAAAAAGAACGCGCATCGACTCTCAATCTCGTACACAAATTGACTAATGAGGATTTTAATGATCTTTAAAAAAGTCTATTTTGGATGTTTTCGAATAATTTGAAGTCATCCGACTTATGTTGTTCTGTGTACGCTTGATATTAATCCTGATATATTTCCAAAACGTAATTGATTTCTTAACCTTCTGTAATAGGGATATCGGAAATTCTACCGTCAGAGTGGAACTATTGTAAATAGAATTGCTTACTTGGATGTTGTATTTCTCTGGGGTCTCGAGGTCAGACTAGCCAAAGTCTGCCTCAATTCGCTGCCACCATAGGCAGTCGCAGCCTTTGTTAATCAGAGGGAGATTAGCTACCATGCGACTAGTTTGGCAACAGCACCATCCTGGTAATGGTTTACTCTTAACTGGGCGTCCTGATGGAAAAGTCGGACTCCTCAGCTTGGGAGACCGTGCCAATGGGATGAATCACCTCGCCATATATCGCATCCCGACACCCAAGAACACCTCCCAACCATGATGAGGTCTTCTTCTTCTTCTTCTTCTTCTTCTTCCTACTCCTCCTTCTTCCTCCTTCTTCTTCTTCCTCCTTTTTCTTCTTCCTCCTTTTTCTTCTTCCTCCTTTTTCTTCTTCCTCCTTTTTCTTCTTCTTCATGATAATCTTGATAATACAATATCTGAGCATTATAGTATGCTGAGATATTTGCAAAACTTAGTCCCCGGGACAGATCGAACCACGATTTCCCCTTCTGGCGACTCGCGCATTATACATTGAGCCACAGAGGCCCTTGCTTTGATTTTCTCTTAGCTAGTTCTCCAACTAATGCTGCCATCACCGTCAAATGGGTTTTGTTTTGTAACTATTTCTGAATCTCATTCGTTTCTTCAACTTTCGACTTCGACAACAAAAGGGCACCTGTGGCGCAGTGGTCGGAGGCGCCTTGCACCACACACGTGGTATCCATCCCAGCGCCCATGGTCTACCAAGGTTTCCATCCCTTCGGAGTAGGCAAATTGGTACCAGACTTGTCTGGGAGGATAGCAGCACTGGTTCGGCACATCGGTAGGCCACCGCGAGTCATTGTAAAGGTCAGATGTGCATTCAATCACCTCCAAATGATACTTGTTGAGGTCGAATGCAAGCCGCATCACTGAGGAATTGATCAACGCCAACAGCTCTATCTTTATCCTTTATCCAACTTTCGACTTACACGAGTTACATAAGACTACATTTTGCTAACTGTAAAATAAAGTTAAACAACAATGAAAATCCTGTCTACCTCAATTTTTCCTGGACAGTCGGATATGAAATTTTCAATGCCACAGAGCTTACATGATTACTTTCGCATGCATTCGAATAAAACATACCGTGATTCTTATTGTTGGGAATAAAAAGGGTTGACGAATGCCTGGTTGGTGAATCTTAGACAATGTTTTGCTGGTTTCAGGAATCTTCTGTTTCTAAGAAATTTGGATTTCCAAATTTTTCTTAATCTCGTTTGTGCCATTTGTATGTCAACCGTTTTCAATATAATTTAACTTACTAATGTAATAGTTCCCAGGATCGACTTTCTCTTAACCTCGGCATCGGAATATGAATGTGTCGTTTTCTTGTTCAGCAATCGCGAGGTTTTTAAACAGCATACATTTACTTCCATAAAAACACAATACAATACAACGCTAGCTGACGTTTCGGCAGTATCGCCTTCTTCAGAGCCGCTTTTTCGTGACTTCCAATGAGAGTCGTCAACCACATGCGACTATAATCAGCTGTTCTAAACTTCCTCATTGGAAGTCACGAAAAAGCGGCTCTGAAGAAGGCGATACTGCCGAAACGTCAGCTAGCGTTGTATTGTATTGTGTTTTTTATGGAAGTAAATGTGTGCTGTTTAAAAACCTCGCGATTGCTGAACAAGAAAACGACACATTACTAATGTAATTTTTAAATTTTTTATGTGATCCGTCTTCACGTCTACTTTGCGGATCCCAGCACTTCTCACGTTCGATTCGTTTTCTTGCATACATCATCAACGAAGATCTTCCAACTTTTACGTGTAGCTTCGGCTGCTGCTTGAGGACTTTTCATTTCATCTTAAATGTTGTAGAATGCTGGTCGAGCAAGTCTCCCTGAAGTCCTGAGATAGCCGGGCTGGAGCGTTCCCAATTGGAATGCAGAGTGGTTTTTTCCCAGACAAGGCCGGTACCGATTTCTCGACCCCGGAGGGATGAGAGGCTTGGTTGGCTTGTTGCGGAATCGAACTAGCACCAGCTTCGTGACGACGGACATCGCTACCACTATGCTATCTGCCCCCTACTCATAATAAATATACATAAAAATCATCAAGTAGGTCGCTTCAATTTGTTATTATGTGGAAATCATATGACTGTTTTCTTTAGATTTTTGGTGCACACGATGCTGTTCTGGTAACGAAATCCTCGAGATCGCCAGAATGTCACGACAAACGACATATTGAGAGATACGATATTGCGGCATCACCGTCAGATCCTCGTCCACCGAAGAAACGCTACACTGGTTCAGAGTCATCAAGTAATGAACAGCCCCCAGGCGAATCACCCTGCGGGGCACAGCTTCCTCGAGCTGCTCCACCACCATCTGCATTCTGTGATGCACGTCAAGTACCAACGGGTTCGTGCTTTTTGCTTGTTTCCGGAAAATTTGGCGTAAGAGGTCTAGAACTGTTACCTGCACGCCTTGAAGTTTAAGTGAGTTCCTCACATAGGAAGAGCAACCATTGTATTGCCAAAAAGAACTAACAGAAACTGCATTGTAAATCGATTATTTAATGCTATGCTGTAACTTGCATTTTCAATGTATATCGGTTGACAGTGTTGTCACTATCTTTTATTTACTGTCCTTTTTAGTGATAGGGTATTATATGAAATACAGCCATGATTATGCTGAGATATTTGCAAAACTTCGGACCGCAGGTGTCTGCATTGGGAACGGGGGCGAACGTGCTGTTACCGTTTCCGGGGCTAACGCTTTCACCACCAGACCATGCGGGTCTTTCGTTTCACTAGTCGGCACTGGTAGATAGAAAACTAGCCAATAGGCAGGTGAAACGAAAAACCCGCATGGTGTGGTGGTGAACGGGTTAGCCTCAGGAAAGGATAATAACGTGATCGATCTCGATCGCAGACACTTTAGGTCTGGAGTTTTGCAAATATGTCAGCGATATTATGGTTGTGTCGATTCATTTTCCACGAAAACTATGCATTTCACTACCCTAAGTGAAATTGGTTTACCTAGAGTCCTAAATGTAAAAGCTGTTTCATATTTGATGAAACGGAAGGATTTAGGACGGGGCTAAGGGCGTTTACTAGCGCTAACGAAACTTGGAAGTAGTTTAGTGAATTGCCGTCCAAAAACTTGACTTGAGTTATTAGTTCAGAAATATTTTTTCAGGAGAGCAATTTCTTCAACTTTTATTCAATTGGCAATGGGTAGAGATCGACAATACGCAGTTACCGTCAGTGATGAGAGGCGGGGAGCGATTCGTTGCTGTTCATATGGTCCAGTTGATGCTACTGAGCAAATTTCCTCCTGCCATCCCGACAGAGATCATCTCACGATTCACTATGGTCTCACATAAGATGAGTACCGTTGAGGCATGGCAATTCAACGCCATAAACGCTATTAAGAGAAAGTTCGACCTTGGCTATCAGCTCTTCACCACTCAAGACGAGGTTGTGAGGTTCAACGACGTCCAGATGTTTTATTGGAATGTAAAAGCGTTGAATCTAAGTAGGATTATTCAGGTGACTTCCTAGCAATATATCAAACTCCTAGTATTAGTGATATGCTGGACTTTCTTTTAGCAATACGACGCAGAACTTCAACATACGAATGGAAACCTTACATTAATTGCCACAATCCAGTCACTTAAGAACCATGTAGAAGCTGACCTGGAGGTGAGGAATAAAAAGTACCACCAACAGCACATACCCAAATTCTTCAGCACGATACCTATATATAACCTTCATATGCTGATTCTGAAGCATTGCTTCCTTTTTCCCAACAACTATTCTTATTATTATCTTTTCATTTCATTCGACTGTTCCAGCGTGTTCGAAAAGAACTGCGAACGTTGGATGATCAACATCAAACAGCTACCCAGCATTCAGCAGTTCCACCGTCGGGATTACTGGTTTCAAGTAATGTTGTACCTATGGATGACCACCATAATAATCATCACCCATCCAATGGAACGGTGATCACATCGACAATTACTGAAACACAACACAAAGACATCAATGTTTATTCATAACTCAATAAATTTTATGGGAGAAGAAACTTAACACCTAGAATATGTTAGCGGGCATCTATAGCTAAAACGTACTACGGTATGAAATAATGGTCTTTGAAGGGAAGAAAAAAACGTTAACATTTTTCAACTACGTGCGCTTAGAAACGTAACAACGTTGCGACACTTGCACAATTTTTATATAGTCCTATCTTAACTACCGATATCTAGTCACAGCATTATTAGAATGCTACATTCATTGAAATGCGAGAGCTGTTTGGAAGTGCCCAATTCCAACCAATTTTCTAGAACACGAGCAAAATGTAGTGTTGGTTAAAGACATAAAAGAATCTCTGTTACTGTTAGTCTCTGAAGTATCCAGTGGTGAGATGAAGTTATGCAATGTGTAGTGACATCCTAGAGAGCAGTACTGTAAAATTTAAGAACCCATGATTGCCTCTGAGATATCAACTAAATCATCTACAGTTCAACTAGTGACAACAACAATTTAATTTACAAGGTAGTTCAGTCGCTCATTTACTTCATGAACTTCATAAAAGTGAGTTAATAAAACCGATGCTCTTTAAAATAATCAGATTAAGACCAGATAAAAATGATGAAGCTAAGACTAGAACGTTTCTAATGAGCAAAATGTTGACATTAGCCACCTAAGTGCTTGTTTCTCATGTGGAAAACATGAGAAACTTTTTCATTAGGATTATTGTACGACATATAGCTTTAACAGGGAAGCAAAGAACAGCACCAATTGAACAGCAAATATCAATCAAAGAAAACGGTGGGCGTGAACCATTCGTGTACAGTACGTATGTGCGTGCATCGCCGTACTGAGACTTCAAACGGTAGTACTTCCTAAAGTAGTTACAATAAAATAATTTTAATGTCACTCCCTGATTTTTATACTTTTAATGACATAGAAGATAAGCTCATAGCAGGTATGAGTGGAAATTTAACTTACAAAAGAGTAGTATGGTGAACAAAACCATGTGATTCATAGAAATTAATGGCAGGTGAATTAGTGGAAAGGACGTGTAAGAAAACAGCTTTCGGATATGGAGGACAGTCAACAACCTAAAATGAGCATTGAGATAAAACTACTAGCTAGTTGAGAACTAAGCCTACTTCAGGTGAATTCTTACTGAGTCCAGCAGATGGCGTAGTAGCCTTGATGCAAGACCTAATCTTCGATAGGGATAAGCGACGGCTAAACTCAACATGTAGACTACATGTGCCCCAGTGTCGGCAATTATATCACGATCCTGTAACTTTATTTTAGCAGCTACAAGAGCCTCGTGTTAACGAGTAGAATCAAGTTAAGATTACCTCAGGGTTACAATGCAGGATTGTTTTAATTTCTGCAACCATCATAGCGACCAACTTCTTATCATTGAACAGTCCTACACTAATTAACTCCCCCGAAACAACTTCTTGGAACCTGATAACCACGAAATTTTATGAATAGATAGAACGACGACACCAATTTTACCCCATATACATTTACTAAGTAAAGAACAAACATGTGATGAACATCTAGAAATCAAGCAAACTTATGTATTCATCAAAAGGAAAACCAAATATAAACTTAGTCTACGTTCTACTCCTTGTAGTACTACTACCTACATATCTATTTCACATAGAATTTTTTGCCTACCAGCAATCAGGATACTGAATTGGGAAGGAAGCGGCACAAAGCTTTTCGATTTCTGGCACATCTTCCTGCGTAAGAGGTCGCATAGGAATTGACTGCGCTGCTGTTCCAGTATCTCCTAATAATAGATCTTTCTCACCATCAGACGTCGAAATAGGTACCCTGAACAGCAGTTTTAAGAAACGAACATCTTTCAGCACCTAGAAAAAAAAACATTACATTGCCAGTTCCTTAAAAGGAAAAACAAGGGATTCTGGAGTCGTAGTGTTGTACTAGACCTAAAAGAAAATTGTTCAGTCAGAACAACAACGCTAGTAAATCCCATTAAAACTTAAACTGCAGAGATATAGTAGAACCATTAGGACACTGAACAAAACGCTATAATTCCAAACAGTTAGGAACTTGACCCAAGATTGAAATTCAAATATAAATAACACCAACCTTCTAAACACCTAACCCTAACTCTCACCTAACTTTTAAAAGAAAAAGGAGACCTGCCATTTCAATTCGAATCCGGCAATCGCAGGCCGAAAACGCATATACTGTCTCTAAAATAAGTTTTCATGTAAACTAATCCATAGGGAAACACTGAAAGAAACTGATATTAGAAACAGAGCATATGAAAGTCTTGCACGAAGTAGAAGGATGGAAAACACACAACTTTTCTAAAAAATACACCGAGAACACTTTATGATAATAGATACGCTTCGTAATAGAAGAAAAGGTCAAACAGAAACAGATATTTCACAATGGATAATGAAAAGAGCAGATTTGACCAGCGAAAGACAAACAACACAACTAGCATAATTCATGGGAAAACCACATGAATGTCATTTGTATGCATTCAGGAAACATTCCATAACTCATGCTATGTCGATCTCTTCTCATTAAAGAAAATAGGGGCACAGAGATATCCCCCATTGTCCAAATCACTCGCTGAAAAAGATCTAATGAGTTAAAATATCGAAACATGACAACAGACAACAACATACAAAATGTTATCCACTCTGTGAGAACGTGACGCATCTCTGCTTCAGACGCACTCTTTGGAATTATTATGCGACGAATGAACAAATGCTGAAATAAAGAAGCTTTCAAGCATTTTTCTGTATTGAAAAGAGAAGTTGTTCTAAGGAAGGAAAAAACCGCACGAAATTTAGTTGCCGCTCCGTAAGTGATGTGATGCTTCCCACTATGATTTTGTCAAGTTGACGCATTGCTTCACACCTTAGCTTAAACCGACGGGCAATTCCTGGTAGTGGAAGCATGGAATACACAGATGCTAAGGCTATCTGAATAGAACAATGATCTGAAGTAAACTAAAGCCCACAGAATGACCATTTTTGACATAAATCTGTTCATTTATAAAATATGGATTCTGCCTGCACATTGAAGTCACGCGATATAAACGACTAGCTACCATTCAACACAAAATAACGAGTAGCTAAGAAACTCAGGATTCTTAATATCGTTTCATTATTTAGCTATTTCCAATAGCATCGCGTTAGGTAGAAAACCAGCTGAGAGAAACGCAAAGTAACGGCCTCGATGGTGCAGTGTGTAATACGCGAGCCCCCGGAAAGGGTAATAGTGGTTCGATCTGGCCCTGGGTCCAAGTTTTTCGAACATGTCAGCATCGTTGTGGTTGGCAACAGAGTTCAAATAATATCACGAATCCAATCATTGGCAATAAGTCGCCATCTACAGAGTTGTTGAGCACTCACCAATTCATTCGCGCTCATTTGGTCTAACTCCGGCAATCGTACCTCTCCCATGGACAACGGCTGCAAAGGATAGTCAGGTTCCAAAGATGTTTTCGTAAATCTTCCGCAGTCATCTATGGCTATTCTTTAAACTTACATTGCCAATTACTTCTTTAACTCGTGACGAATTGGTCATGGATTTCAAAACTTCTGTTCGAAAGAACTCTTTTCGTTGGGCGTCAGTCCAGAAATGACGAGTCAGCACAAGGCGAGGGAAGAATATTCTGGAACAAAACCATAACTTTTAGCTAACTGCTGGCAAAAGCTTTCACATAAAAAAGATTTTGACAAGATAAAAATAACGGCGAAACGAAAATGAAAAAAAAAACGATATGTTAGCAGGACAAAAGGAATATGCAAAAAAGAGGTAAAAGCTGCACCGATTTTGATAATAACCCCCTTTAAAACATAAATAGTATCAACAATATAAGAAATTTCTTTTGTAGATACGGCCTTGCCTATATATAAACACACTGAAAATGTCGTTACACATACATAGAAAAGCCAATGACATAAAATCCAAAAGGCAAGGGCAGAAGCACAGCTGCTATCGCAACCTTTGGCAGATCCGCCGGCATCTGAAACCACTTCCCACGACACCAACCACTGAATGTTACAGCACAAATTTTTTACAACCTACCTTTCTTGGATATCTCTATTCTAAGAAGCTTCCTACCGTATAAGTAATGAAATCAACAGACAACAATAAATGTTGAAGAAGATTGTAGCAAAGTGAAGAAGAAAACGTTTTTCATATAAATCTTATATTCTATAAAATTATACATGCACAAATGACTGTACATTTTAAAGAACTGGAACAATTTGAACCACGCGGAAAAAATCCGCTGTGTGCACAGGCTAAGAAAAAAGACAGTAAAGCAGTCATACGTAGGCAACTTTACCCAGCGATGTATGAAAATCCTCTTCATTCCTTTTTTCTTTTTTTGAAAATTTATACGGCGCCAACTTACAGCAACAATATCAGGATGTCACCTGGGCCTGGAATTTGGAGCACGACGACCAACGCAAGTATTTTCGCCAATTCACCGCCACTCTAAGACTTTCAGCTCACAAAAATAGCAGAAAATTGGTGTAACGCTAATATAAAACAAGAACTTTTGGAGTAAAATAATAGACTCAGAAATATGTTCATACACCTTTGAGTTGAATAGAAACATCGTAGACTATACTGGTATATAGAAATGAATGGAATTATTTTTTAGCAATTAGAGGTTTTGTAGATGAGACTAGTCCCTAAATAAACAACACCCTCAAGTAATAGAATAGAGCCTTGAGTAATTTTTCTCTAAACTTGCGACAGAACTAAAAAGCAAAGCGTGGAGAAAATTAATGCAACTAGGAATTATTGCGAATCTAATTTAATATTTGCAAAGTAGAATTCCCACAGTCAAGTGATTCAAAGGAAAGAACCGACAGAAGCCAAAGTGAAAACTGCGCACCTGTACTAATACCTCCAGCTCATCCATGCTCAAGTCATCCAATTTTTTCGTTTTTGTAAAAAGTTCTCGTCTAACCCGAATATAGGTTTTGACGTCGGATAGACACCAACGTGAACCTATGGAGAAACACAGCAGTGTAAAATTACTGCGATTCAAAACAACCTATACTCAACATCATTAACTCCCACAGACCATTCTTTCAAAATATGTTGCACTGTGCATCCCCGATGCTCTATCCCTTTATCGTTCCTGCGCGATGGTTCTGAATGTCGAGTACTACACTATAATATATATATGGTAGTTTATTATACTAGTTTGCTTGCTTGGCTACTTGGATAACCCGTCTTCACTGGTTGTGCTGGCCACAGCATAATTTCCACTTTTTTTTGGAGTTTTGCTGCTTTAGTCATTGTGGTTCTCTAGAGTCCCGAAGTCAGCACATCCAAATTCTGCCCCAGGTCATCACTCGCAACAACTAGCAGTTGTCGCCCTTGTGGATCATATGGAAATCTGCCACCATACGACTAGTTTGATACCAAAAAGGTGGTGGATCCTGGTATTATTTCACTCTTAGTTGAGCTTTCTGATTGAAAGGCCGGACTCCTTCTCACCTTGGGAAACCCTGTCGGATGGATGAATCACCCCCTGTGCGTCTCAGCTCGACACCCAGAAACATCGCTCATCCACGATGAGGCGGTAAACCGTTGGGAAGATCTGTTATTATTACTGTATTATATTATTTATTTACGTGATACGCTTCACTGTTTTTATCTTTTCGTGTAAGCTGTTCGTTGTTCCAAAAAATGCTGTATGTGCTAACTTTTTTCAAACTTGAAACATTCTTCTCAAAAGCATGGAAAGTTAACATCTTTCGCACACCTCTCAGCCACGATGAGGCGGTAAACCGTTGGGAGGAGTAATTTATTATACGAATGAAAAAGAAAGTACACCACAAAAAGAAATTCACCACGGAAAAAACTGACCATCAACAACCATCCTATGAAGTGCATAAATTCTTGGCCACTTTGAGATGAATTTATCGTATCGCTCCGAAAATGTGCCAGGCTTTGGGGCGCTCGTGGGTGGAGGTCCTGATGAAGTCGATCTAAATTGTTTAATACTAAAAAAAAGAGTAATTTAAAATTGATGGATACCAGAATTAAGCACCTTGCAAAACATAATTCACGACAGGCCAGAAGAAATCGAGGATCTTCAATTCTCAGAGTCCTAGCTCGACTGGAAACTACTAAGATTGCGCAACGAGAAGAAAGCATACCTGAAAACTGTTATACTTCCATTTCAAGAGATTTTAGAAAGGTTTTCATCACGGGCTAAACTCAACGGTACGGCCTCTAACAGCACTGTCCTGAATGAACCTTCGATCTCGAAACAGAAAATGGAACAACTCCACTATATACTTCAGATAATGTATGCATATGCGGAAATATTCATTTAAAAGCACTAGTCCAAACATTGACAAATAAGGCTGATGTGTAGCTTCCATAATTATTTCAAAATGCATTTAAAATAATACTAAACTATTTCAGAAAACGGTTATCCTAAAAGAAAATTACCTAGCATGATTTAAGGAGTATTAGGAACTTGATTCACTGGAAAATGGTTACTGCAATGGAAAGGCTTTAGATATATGCCATATGGAGATAACAGTTATAGAAGATAGGACGCACACACACTTGACACTTGAACTGGCCGGCCTCACTGGTAGTGCGGGCCACAGCATCATCACCATTTAACGGAGATTTGCTGGTTAAGCAATTTCGGTTCCCTGGAATCCCGAGGTCAGCCTGATCAAAGTCTGCCCCAGGTCTTCACTACCACGAGCAGTCGCATCCCTTGTGGATCATAGGGAAATTCGCCACCATACGACTGTGATACCAGGACGGTGGCGGATCCTGGTATTGGTTTACCTTAGTTAAGCTTCCTGATGGAAACGCCGGACTCCTTCTCAGCTTGGGAGACCCTGCTGGGGGACGACTCCCCCAGCTGTACATCGCAATCCGACACCCAAGAACACCTCCCAGCCACGACAAGGCGGTAAACCGTTGGGAGGATAAGAGATAGTACTGGTAATAGAGTTATTCCAAAACTATTGAGCTAGTACACAGAGTTGCTAATGAAAATGAATGGAAAAATGGAAAAGGGAATGGAGTGGAAAATGGAAAAGATGTCAGTAAAAGACATCGTGGTGCAACAAGCAGCAAAACATCCACGAAAATGCTTACACAAATTTAACGGAAGGTACTGAGAACAATCTTCTATCACCACAATAAATGACTATAAAAACAGCTACCAATAACCTAAAAACAACCCTTACAGTCACTTTCAGGAGACATCAAGGGACAGAAGAAAAAAGAGATAAACGTGGATAATGCCTATCTTGTTACCTGCTAATTGCTACTAATCCTCAAAATATGTTCCATTTCAGTAAATCCTTCAGAAATTGTTTAGAAATTAGAGTGGATGCGAAGAAGTGGCCAAGTTTACATGGAAGAAGTTCTAGAGGGCTTCAAATACCCAGAGTGATACAAACTCAGTGCCGATGATGGTGAAAAGAAGAAATAATAAGGACAGCACACTATTGTATTATATATTATTTGCAACTATTATACACAGCTGTACTCCTGAATGCTACAACATAGTGAAACTGAAGAGATCTCGCATAGAAGGAGGAAATCACTCGGACTTTCTACAGCTAACAATATCTGTAGTGTCAAATTGAATAGCCAAAGTGACAGCAGAACCATGTGTTTCACCCAATTCGAGACTTAGTCATCGGGAGAACAACCTGAATCGCCTGCTGTTCCCTTCTTGGTCCTCAAGTGGTTTAAGGCAATGCCAGCAAAATCTCATCCTTCCAGCTCATATTGCTGTACCTTCAAACAAGAGTAATATAATAAATATATCTTAAACTCTTCTAAACTCGCCACACTCGCGTTGCCTACCGCAAAACTGCCATTATTCCAGGAAATTTTCCTGGGATAACATAACTACCAAATTCTATGGCAATAAGTAGGAAACCTCATTCAAATTTCTTGTGGGCCTCTATATCGGTAGACGAAAGACATGTAAAATAAAAGAAACCAAAGATAATTGTATGGAAACCAGATTGTACCTAGGCAGCAAACAACTGTGCAAAAATATTTATCACAATGAAAAACAAATATAGACGCAAAAGTATGTTCTATACAGAACAGGACTACACAGCTCGTGCTATTATTTACCTGCATAATAAAAAGACAAATCTTTTAATCAATCAAAGCCCAGAAAGGACAGTAAACATCACAGCCGAGACCTTCCTTGATTATTACAAAAGATAGAGAGGCAATAGTTACAAAGAAGAAGAGAACCACAAATAATCAATAGATATTTAAAAAAGAATGCAAACTCTGAACAAATTAAACCTAGATATGAACTAAACTCTTCCCACTGGAAAAATGAAGGTTAGGTAATCAGCCCAAGCCACACCTCGTGAGCGATAGCTCTGGAAGCATTTAGTTACACAAGGATTAATAGAAATTAAGACGAAAATGACAAGAACAAAACAAAAATCAGATACGACGTTGTTATTATTGGGTATAAAAGAAAAGGCAGAAGAAATAAAGTTCAAATGAAAACGTGCTCACCTGAAAAATGATTTCCCAGCCACATAAAACGAGAAGCCAAAACAGTACTCCTATAGTACTAAGAATAACATACGTACGGATGGTTGGAGTGATAGCAGAAGACGGTCGTATAAACGCTTCACCGAAAAACCAGACCACATTAGTGAGCCATACTAAGGGAAGACAGAACAATCCTATTATGAAGTATCTGCAAAAATGCTCTTTACTTCCTGAAACGTTTGAAAGAGAAGTTATACTAAACGTACTTCCGGCAAAGGTCGACTTTAGTGCTATCGCTCATCTGAGACAGATCCATGCTCAGAACTCTGAAAAAGCCCAAAAACTATCTGAGAACACATAGTATCATATCGAATCTGCCAATCATTACTATAAAGATTCAGACGTTAAGGACTTCCTTACGGCTTTTACAATTAGGACTGGCTCCAGAGAAGTCATTTCTACGCTTGAAACCTTAGGAAATCATTCATCCACTGGGCTCAAAAGCGGAAATGAGCCACCAATTACAAAAATAAAACCAGAAAATCATAAAAGTGCACAAAAGATCCGTGAAAAAATAGTGCCAGGTAAACGATAGGATGAAGAGGTAATGACGATCGCTGTCTTCTGCACCCTTAACAGAGCGAATTCTTCGATATTTCCATTTCGCTCTAATGTACAACTGGAGGAAGTCAGGTGGTGAAATATGCCACGTAGAGTTCACCACAAACACAAGTGACTTCGTCCAATCTAACATTTTTCGAATGCAAGATACATGATATGAATTCGTGACCTGGACTTGATCTCGTTTTTAGAACTCTCCTGAAAAATTTCAAAGTCGTAGGAAAAATCCTCGATTAATCCGTGAACGGTGCGCCACCCTCGCCGCACCGCTCCGTGCTTCCGCACACGCGGCGTCGCAATCCAACAATTGCGGCTTGGCCACGTCGCCTCAGCTCCCTGAGCAAATCGACGTGCCGAGGTATAATCGGCAGTGCCACAAGCACGTACTTGCGATTCGTACACGTTTTGTACAATTAGGTCAAATATTTACGAATGAGTCATTACTATCGCTTAGAGCACGTCCACCCGTTGTGATTAGAGCAGAAATATTGAATAGACCTCTCTTATCTTCTACGAATAGAGCAGATTTGTAAAACTATGTCCTATTAATTCCGACTAAAAATGAAGCACGTTTGCGGTTGCCTACGGTTTCTTGGTGTTCATGTAATCACTTTCCCTACATCTATTATTATTTTACCTCCCAACGGTTTACCGTCTCGTCATGGTTAGGAAGTGTTCCTGGGTGTCCGGATGCGATGTACAGTGGGGGATTCATTCCCCCAGCAGGGTCTCCCAATCCCTGTCCTGCGTTCCCATCATACCATCTAAGGATAAATCAATGGCCGGATCCACCACCGTCCTGGTATCAAACTAGTCGCATTATGGCAAATCTCACTCTGATCCATAACGGTGGCGATTTCCTGTGGTGGTGACGACCTAGCATAGACTTTGGCCTGGCTGACCTCTTGACTCCAGGAAACCACAATGGCTAAACCAGCAAAACTCCGAAATGGAAATTATGCTGGAACCCGCACAAGCAGTGAAGATGAAGTATCCAAGTATCCAAGTAAGAAAGTATTCCAAAAGACTATCAACTCGGATCATCGATTCTAGAGAAGACGAAGACGTCGAGATGCTAGCCGAAAGAAAACCTGTTCGTCAACCTCATGTTAGCTTGTCAGGAAGAAAATACTTATTCCAGAAAGTTTTAATTTAGAGAGATAAATTTCCCCATTACCCCTCTGACGACTTGGTGGAAAAGGTGCGATACTGTAGTTAGGCTACACTAGGAACTCCAATGAAAACCACGAGGAGCCCTACTGTCCCAAGCAACTGGCGAGTGACTAGATAGAATTTTAGGTTAGAAAGGACGTCATCAGCATCGTATCAGCACAATACGTATACAAAACGAGAATCTCTTGTTCTACTCTCACAACACAAGAATTCCAACCGCAGTTAATCCTTCAGCCAAGCAGTGGAAGGAAGAAGAGAGACATATATACAATCGTGTACCTAGTGCCACTTTTAATAAAAGAACATTTTGCCACAAATATTGCTGGCGTAGCCTCGTCGTACGGCTATCGGTATTGTCCATCAAGTCGTCATGTACAAGGTCCTACCGTGTCGACTGGACATTCTTCTTTAGTCCTTGGCATGAAAACCAGAAAACCACCAAAATCAGCTCTTGAGATTCGAATTCCTGCAAAACAGCGGCAATTGTTACTTGTGCAGTCAACCGACCGACCAAGGAGGATTTAGAACGCCCAATTCACATACCTAATATGGATGATTAACAAATGGTAATTGCAAGAGACCGTCGCATGAGGACATACAATGATACAGGCAGGAAAAAAACTATTGAGAACCCTTAAAGCAATGCCGTCGGAAACCCAAAGAATATGGTGTTCCGAAATTCACACCCGAGAGAAACAACCCGTGATGGTTCCCTATTAAGTTTTTATCGCTCACATGAAAAAGGCCAAGATTCAGAAACAGTCAGCATTTACAGCTGATTCCAGGCGAATTAGAAGCTCGAAATGCGGGTATTATTTACCATCCACATGGAACATGTCTTCAAAATCGTAGGCTGTTAAACGACCTCGTTGACAATCATCCCGTTCAAAGAGCATAACACCAGGAATCCATGCAACCATCCTCCTAATTGCTCGTCGATTAGGCTCTAGAAACTCTTTGTGAGGAGTAACCTCCTGTACATAGAGAGATGAATGTCAATCAGTTTGGCAAGTGGAATTTTGACAGTGATTTAGTTGCATGAACTACTTCCAAGACATACTTGTAATCAGAGAATTCTGCATGGAATAACGGTTAGTCCTTGCTTTAACGTCGACGACGAAGAAGCGTTCAGAAGTTACGAAGTATGTGGTATTCATAAAGATGCTGAGATATAAGCAAAACTCAAAACCTCAGGTCAGTTTCGAACCCGAGAATACCCTTTCATGGCGCTCACTTGTTATCCACTGTGCAGGACAAGGTCCTAGTTAAAAGTTAAAACGCCATTAGTGTTTGTAGCCAACAGAATGGACCCGTTTCTAGAACATAACTCTAAAAGAATGATATCCCTGATACTTATAATCGACCCTTTACCACCTAAACGGCGAAATGGCCCATCTTCATAATTTTACTTCAATGCGGCTGTTCACGCTTTGATGACAAATTCTTAGAAATCCGTTCCTGCACTTTGCTAACAACGTCGTCATCTTTCCAAATGCCAGTGAGACAGACGGTCATAAGTAAAGGAAATGGAAAAGGACAGAACTGCGTACAGGTTAGGACAACACTAAGCAAGACCTTTAGCGCAGTGCTAAACAAATCGAAATGAATGGTTTTCAATCTGCACAGTGGAATTTCAATGCAAGAAGGAACTATGCAGAAGAGCAGTCGTAGGCACCTCTCAGAGAAAGCACTCACCTCTATGACATGCTTCTCTCAGCTCTGCGAAGCAGAATAGTGGGTTGGCAGAGTTGATGTATGGACGAGAACAGGCAGACTGGGCTCCAGTAAGTTGGAAGCGCCATCTGATTGGACCAGTTGCTAGAGAGACAGACGTATTTGTGGCTCACGTACTCGTAGTTTGGAACATTTCATGAATCAAGAAATGATACTGGCAGTTGTCACTATGCTTGAAGCCGACCACCATCGTTGACCGCGATGGTAAGGGAAACGAGTGAATGGAAGATGTGTTGGGACCTACACGACTTTCGACAACGCGTTATCCAAGCACCCAAGTAAAATAAATAATCGAGGAAAATTACAACAAAAACGTCCTGCATCCACAACATCTTCAAACTGAGGCGGATTTATAGAACAAATCAAGATAACACATGGTTAAACATGGATTGCATAACGCAGATCAACCAAAATGCTTAATTCAGTAAATAGCAAAGCTCAATCAGTATAAACATAATACGAACAATGAATGGATCATCTGAAATGACGAGGTATCAAACAATTCCATGATATGCTATTAGCTACCTCTATTTACAAGAGTGAAGAAAGCAACAAACGAAATAAGATTGAGGACACAGACTTCGACATGGCCTAAAAATGACGTTGCTGCTTGTTTTCACTTCACCACGAGCAGAAAGATATCGTCATTTTAACAGAGTGCTGGTCTGAAAGTGTTACTAACTTGATTGATAACAGCAAAATTTGAACAAACATAAAAAAACTACCTGTTAAGTAAGCGATTGGTATCGTGGACCGCTATTCAAGTTGGGCAGAATTTTTTCAATTTTTCCCACCAAGTTTTGAAAACCTGGATCTCTCAACAGATAGGACAGCTCATTCTCAAGTTCCTCGGGCGATAAGGTCCATATGCAAGGAAGTTCTGTTTGTGCACTTGCATTTTTCATCTGGCGCTGCTAAGAAGAAACTGTTAAAAAATAATACATTTTAAAAGGATCGAGACAGCATGTTCATACACATGGTTTTATTGTAAGCGATCCGCAATGGTTTACACCTTCATTGAAGTTAACAGGTCTTAATGAATTTCTAACTGGCTATGCACACAGTCCCCAACCCACAACAGGGTCATGTAAATTGATGAAGACATTTACATTTCCATCCGGAATCCCATATGAATCGTGAACACTTTCTACAGCATAGCCCGGCTGTTGCACTTTGATTAGTAACCCGGTAAAAAAAGGGAATAATATTAAAAGTGTAACACTGTGTATTTCTTAAGCAGGAGTTCACTGTTGACCTAATGAATGACGGAACTACAGGAAATATGTCGTTAGAGGCGAAGTCAATTGGAACAGATGTTAACATTTCCAACTAACGACATATGTTCTGATGATGGAGAGTGAAACTGACATCATTTTAACGAAAGCCGTAGAAATAAGTCGGGATATTACTAAGACAGCGCACTCAAGATACCCCCGACTGATGGAACACTAGCATTTGGCGCCCTGACAATCGCAATTTGTATTAGAAGTGCGGTCCATTAACATATGTGTGTTCTCTCCATGCCGATGTTAAGTGTTGTTCGCTGTTAAGCGTACCAAAAAATCTTAAGATATATTGACCTAACTATTAACTTGACAGGGAATAAATCCAAAACCTTAGAAATTTTCTTTCCTTCCTATTACGAGTAATTTTTAGACGTGCTATATCCTTTAACTAAGAGTAAAAAACAGCACCGCCTTGTAGAAGAAAGCAGCTAAAAAACAAACTTGAGATAATGTTTACTTTTTATCTTCTGCCTTCTATTATTTTCATGGCAGCGTACTAAGAGAAATACATCCACAAAATCGCTGAGATATTTGCAAAACTCGGAACCGCAGGTGTCTGCGGTGGGGAACGAACCAGTTAAGCTGTGTGGTTCAATGCAGATGTGGGCTCCCCAGATCAATCATCCCGTTGACGGGTGATTGCTGATGGCAAAAAGATCGATAGAACTGGCTGAGAGACAGGCGAAACGATGGATCCGCATGGTGTGGTGGTGAACGCGTTACTCTCCGGAAAGGACAATAGCGCGTTCGTTCCCCACTACAGACACGTGAGGTCCGGAATTTTGCAAACTTGAGACACTCAAGAAAATTATAAAAGGAAAACTTAAAAAAGAGAAAACTGGCCGAGAGAAAGGGAAAGCAGGGGCTCTAGTGACGCAGTGAGTAACACGAGTCCCAGTGAAAGGTAATCGCGGGTTCGAATGTGGCCACGGGTTTATGTTTTGCTGATATCTCACGGTCATTATGGTTGCATTTCACTTAACACCTGCCGTAAAGAAACAGTAGGCAGTGAATAAAAAATCTTAAAAAACATCGAATATTTATTAAGGGTACCTATTAAGGGGTATTAATGCCTATTAAGGACATATTCTCAACAATATCAAGCACAATTCTACTGCTCCTCATGTTTATAGCTGAGATCGGTATCGGTACTCGATAAGCTTCCGTCGATGAAAATGAACTGCGACGCCGGATGGCTAAGCACCCAAAAATTCTCCACGTATAGAGTGGTGCACGCTGCTGGTGATGACCTAATGGGATTCTTCATCAGTTGATAAGAAACCAGCAGTCTATAAGTCGCTGCTGGTGTGGTCGCACAGAATTGAGTTCCAGAAGAATCTAACTACAATTGACAAGACGTGATCACACTATCCTACCGACAAGTGTTGTGCGTTCAAAGTTCGGCTGAGAGAATAGTCGTTGGCACAACCGATGGCGAAATCTACATGTCCCCAAGGTTCTATGTTCAGGTACCCAAAACGCTGTCCTAGAGACTGTTGTCTCTATAAATCAGCTTCGTCAACTGACTAGGTTTGTGGAGAAAGCATTATTTTGCTCTTTCACAACACTTGATCGCACTTTGATTCGACAGTTCATCAGTAGGTAGAGACGGCCAGTTGGGAAATGGTTCCACATCCTTCATATATTTCAACGCATACGCTCTTTAATCCTTATCTTTTTTGCGCTCTGAGGAAACCCAATAGCGGGAAGAGCTTTACGAAATGAGCTCAGATCCAGATTAAAGCAGTTCTTCGACTCGTAGCTGATCAACACCATGCTCAGACCACAGTTTAAGACAAACTCTACTTAAAACAAAATCTTGGGACCGAAAAAAAAAACGCAAAAATCTCCCACATTACTTACCAGCAAACAAACTACTGAATTGCATGATGAGAATTACATAACATGAAACCTCTTTTTTCAGCAATGATTTACCAAATTTAGCTCAGTCCTCTTTAGGTTAAATATGAAAACTCAAGGATCTAAGTATTTATTTCTTCTATTGTTCATATGCCTTAATGAGTATTCTTCCTTCCTAAAAGAAAGTAATACATCTCACGTATTTGTGCGAAACAGTATTGAGTGCTATCTGTTGTACTCTTGGACCTAAGCCTAATCAAAGCCCTCTATTTCTACTGACAGATTGTTAATCGACACGATCAGTTGAGATGAAAAACTTCGTTGCTTATAGGCGAGATTCTCCAAGTTAATAGGCAAGCTAAATCCACATTACTTCGGTGAGATAAACATGGAATGTAATCCGGTGCTGATTGAATGTATTTCAAAACCTACTACGTTCGATCCTTCATTCTCAAGTACTGGAGGACGCATGGCCACCTGTAACTTCAACTTAAATAAGGACCGTCACAGACTAAAGAAAAAAGTACAAACTAATTAACATCTTGGCTACATATTTTTTGGCTTGGATGTTCTGGAAGGTGCTGTTGACCCGTGAAATTGCCAAATGGTGAGAACTGAGTCGCATACATATTCGGTTCGAAACAATTCTGTAATCATGTTACGCTACGAAAAGGGACAGTCGAAACAAAAAGAAACGGAGAACCAAAGTAGAAAGGGAACAGGAAGAAACGTCATCACATATGGAAGGCAAAGACTAACGGAGAACTCATACAATTCGTATGGCTTTCACTGGGAGCTTTTTCATTTTTAACCTTGATTATTTAAGAAAAACTTGTAGGATTATTCTGTTATCTCACAGAACGGGCAGCTAAACGAGGAGAAACAGAAGACCATCGGTACGAACACAGTGAAATAGATCTAGAGAACCCATGGTAATGTTCTAAGAACTAAATGAGTGACATACGGAAGGCGTAGGCTGACTGCAGGAACTGCTGCTTTGATTGAGGCTTTGTGAGACCGAAGTTATGTGTGCAGTTGGCTGCAACTGGGTATTGCTTTGATGCTAAATATAACTAGACAGAAACTTCACACTACTATCCAAACACAATAATTATATACCGGTAGGCTTTCTTCTACTGCAACAAATTCACTGAGACTCTTACAGAGAAGAATCCGATCTGTTATGTTCGATAAGCGAATTCGAAACCTTTTCGAAAGGGGCGGTTGGTTTACCGTGAACGCTACAGCTGTGTCACGATATCTAGAGAAAAAAGTTGTGAATAGACCGGATCTCAAGTAGTTGTACTGCTGAACTAACCAGTACTTAACTAGCAATTTTACTGATATGATAGAGAGAAAGAAAAACAAAGTAAACGAAGAATGAAACTAAAGACTAACACCACCGACACTGACGGACTAGACAGGTAAAGATGTTCAAGTACCGTTGTTCCACTTAAAACACGAAGCAACCGTTGAGTCTTGTATAAATACAGGACAAGATCCGGATAGGTATGGAATATGATAAAGTAGAGATTCGGCACGAAGAATTAAAAGTATGAAGGATGAAAAAGAAACTTACTATTGTACAGGGTGGCTTCGCATAAACATCAACGTATTTTACTACATTATACTTCTGAGACGGTATCATTTCCCATGACATCCTGAATTATTAACACTGACAACTGTATGAATTAAATGCAATGCTAAAGATGTTAACCATCGAGATCTCGGTTAAGACGCTTAGAAATGAATTCCTAGACGAACAAACCTTTAAATAATCAACTCTGGAAAGTAAGTGATATAAAGACAATTCACAGTGAGGACTTCAACTTAACATAAAAGCATCGGTAGAGAAAATGAACAAAATCTCGCATAAAACAAGTTCCAGAACAATGGAAGGGAGCTCTGATGAGATCTGACATTACTTGTTAGGACCGTTAACTTCAAGCCCTATAATACTAACGTTATTTGGACTAAATCCTACTTCCAGCATATTCCATGAAGGCTACTAGTGTGGAATTGTTACTTTACAGTCATTTGGCAATTTAAACTAAATGTGAATAAGAGAAGCACATATGTGATACAAGACTTTTCTAGGACTTCTAAACCTCTGAAGACGAAGGAAAAAGCGGGAAATAATTCACCGTTTTCTTCAAAGAGATTGTAAATGAGCTGGAAAACGACTCAGCTGTAGTATCCGATCCTGTTCATTCCGGACGATTTAACTAGGCGCCGGTAAACTCGTCCCGATCACGTACGTCATCGAGCAGCACTCTCTTCTCGCTAGAAGGACTTGGGAACGCTCTAGCCCGGCTACCTCAGGATTCCAGGGAGAATTGACTGGACCAGTTCTACGATATTCAAGATGAAATAAAATCCAGCACAACTAGTAACTGAAAGGGAAACGCAACGCAAGGCCCTCAGTGGTGCAGTGTGTAATATGCGAGCCCCTGGAAAGGGTAATCGTGGTTCGATTTGGCCCGCACAACCTCGCTGTTTGCTGCAAATAATATATATATATACATATGGTAATTTATTATACTCGTTTCCTTGCTTGGCTAC
>UYYA01003837.1:236697-333409 GCA_900624975.1 Angiostrongylus costaricensis | reverse complement strand
GGGTCCTTTGTTTCCGGGTGATTGCTGTGGCAAAAAGATCGATAGAAATAGCTGAGAGACGTGCGAAACAAAGGACCCGCATGGTGTGGTGGTGAACGCGTTACTCCCCGGAAAGGATAATAGCGCGTTCGTTCCCCACCATAGACACCTGCGGTCCAGAGTTTTGCAAATATCTCAGCAACGTTGTGGTTGTATTTCGCTTAGTAATCTGCCATAAAAATTATAGAAGGCAGAAAACAAAACGTTAACACATTGTGATTTCAACTACAGCCATAGCTTAACTGGGTTCCATGCCGATTTGCGCTCCCCAGATCAACCCCGCTGACGGGTGATTGCTGTGGCAAAAAGATCGATAGAAATAGCTGAGAGACGTGCGAAACAAAGGACCCGCATGGTGTGGTGGTGAACGCGTTACTCCCCGGAAAGGATAATAGCGCGTTCGTTCCCCACCTAGACACCTGCGGTCCAGAGTTTTGCAAATATCTCAGCAACGTTGTGGTTGTAGTTCTCGTCAGAGTCACAATCTCGCTGGTTTTTCTAACATGAAGCGTTATTCGCATACGGGTTATACGCATACGCATTTCGATTCATTGACGACGAGCATTTCATCACATTCGCTTTGGTAACGTCGTGCCACATACGAAATCCAGCATGAATTAAATGAGAATGTAATAATTGTATTTGACTTTAATACCATGTTTGGAAAGATCTCGTAAGCGAATCTCACAACGTATACGCTCATGCAGACCTATACATCTTATATTCGACATTGTCTTCACATTGTTTTCAGAAACGCGGAGACTACAAAAAGAATGCCAGCAATGCCAGCATCATTCAAAGAAAGACACGATAAGGGAGTTAAGGGCTTTATGTAGGGGTACGAACAGACTCGAATCAGCGACACAGCACTTTTTTACAGAAGCTTATGTTGAAGTGCCAACGAGCTGCGCAAGCACTCAGAATCTAAAGTGAACAAGAGTTAACGAACTGAACAAAAAGCTGGACTTATGTCCTGAAATTTCGGAATAACAAAATGACAAAGTAACACCCGCATATACAATACGATATAGCCCTTGTTCTTTAAGAGTAAAGAGCATTACGTAGAATGAACCGCAAGGAGGAACGTCTCATTTTCACGCGCGATATTGGACAGTATATAAACCTGTTATTCTGATGGGAGGGGCATATTACGCTTCCATGTAAATTCTCTGCGGTCGGTCTTCACACGACATACTCAGTGGAAGACTTATAGAAAGCGTTGAGTGTGCAGAGCTGTGTTAAATGTGATTGAAATCTTGGTCTAGCGTTTTCTCTGTTTGGTTATGGAAGTGTTTGGCCGAATAGGTTGCTGTCAACTTGACTTTTCCAGGCTCTGAGGAAGGCGTAATTCGCTGAAACGTCAGCTTCTAGGTAAATAAAGAAATAAATTAGCGCCTCGCGTTTGCTGAACAGAAGTAGAAAGAATTACGTAGAATGTTCGACAGAATAATATTGAAACGGGGTGTGGAATTGGAAAATGTTGGAAAGAGAAAATTACTAACTAATAATAAATTTATGAGCTTAATTCCAACCTTAATACGGAGCCTCCTCTCTATGAAGTGTTTTGAAACAAAGATTATAAAACGATAGATAGCAAATGATAACGAGGAGAAAAGGTAACCCCAGTGAGCCAGTGTGTTTGGCGTCGCAAGCACAATCATTGCCGCATCCGAACTAAAAACTTCCATTTTTATTTTTGTAATCTTAAAGAAGCTGTTTACAAATAAGATTCTTTGTTTCACATTTAAAACAAAAGATTGCTATAGAAGAGCTTTATGCGGACCGAATGAACGGACACTGATTCAGAGTGCATGGCGCCGATATCCATAGATTGGTGGTTGAATAGAGAAGCCCAGAGGCAATCATATTTATCACGAAAGCTGTGTAGCTCTGCAAAGTAAAGTTATTAATGGAATAAAACTTTTTTCAGATATAGCTTCCTGAAACTAAAGGCATTATTTGAAACTACAGCATCCGACTGGACTTTGTGTTTTGTCACTCTAAGTCTCGAATTTTGTGTAGGTAGGCTTTAAAACTCTTCCTACGATGATAGTACGGGAATCAAAAAGGAAGAGAAATCGAAGAGAAAATTTTTGTGGCTACTCGATTGCTATCGAATAGTGTCTACACTTGCTCGACCGTTGCAGATAGAATACACAAAAGTTGACAGATGTGAAATGAGCAGTTTGAATGCGATACGGTCCTCTAGTCTCCGCTGCACCGTTTACAGAAGAAGAATTATGTAAACGGTTCGATAACGAGGTCAAGGGTTAAATGTTTTGCTACATAGATGCGAGGCGAAGATTGCACAGTGTTTTGTGATGCCGTCGATCATGAAGTAAAGGAGTCAGTTCGATCACCGCCTCAACGATTTCTTCCAATCCACGTAGGAACGCCTTAGACCAGCTATCTCCAATACTGTGAAGAGAATTGACTTGACCAGCATTCTACAACATTCATAGAAAAGGCGAAATCCTCAGGCAGCAGTTGAGAGAACACGCGAAATGTTCGGAGACCACCGAGGATGATGGATGCGAGGAAACAAATCGAATGCAAGAATCGACGAAATAGATGTGATGCCAGGTCGTGTGAAACGTAAAAATGAGAAACTGCGTAGCCACACAACCACAGGGAGGAAGAGCAACGAATCACTTGAGATCGATCCGATACGGTTATAAGGTTTTTTAGAAGTTGACATGTAGTTGAGGTTGTCTCCTTTAAGGCAACACTCGAATGGAAGGCAGTGCAGATCTTCAGTTCGAAAAGGATTTCATATTTTTTGCGTAGTCCGATCCTTGCGCTGTTTGAATTCCATCTTTCTGAGTTTTGAAATATTTCGCCCACGACTGACCTTTCCTCAACTTCGGTCGCGTTGAGTCAGGACCCAAGTAGATAATCGGCTTCCGATTGCTAAGACATTTGTGTAAAAACGTTTTCTCTGAACGCTAGGCTTAGGCGATCAACCTACCTTGTACTTATGCCATGCAGTGGAATAAAGACAGCTTGAAGTAAGTTTTAAAACTTGCGAAAAAGTGCGATCCTGTTTTATTAAATATAACTAATGTGATAAAGCTATAGAAGTCTTAAAGACTCTTTTTCTTTACCTTCAGTCTGAATAATGTTTTCCATTCAACAACGAATAAAACAAGAAGAAAGAGATTCGTGAGAATACCAAATGATGAGGAAAAAAGAATAGCCGCAAAAACGAATGGCCTGCAACATTATATATAACGAAATTGTTATAAGCGTCCTGTTTTGCACTTACGGTTTTTGGTTCCAACCTGCCTCCAATCAATCAACTCCTCTCCCCCACTGTTATGATATGTCAGTAAACCACTACAAGTCATTGTATATGCCAAACGTAGTTATCACCCCTTATGGAACTGAATGCATGGCGCATCCTTCATAGGCTAATCAATGCTCAGTGCCCTTATCACCAATCCTTTACCACAGCTGTCACGGTTGGACATCCTAGAAACTTGGCCCCCATATTGCCTGTTGCCATTCTAATATGCTCCACAGTAAAAAAAAATTACAGCATATCGGTTGAATAGAAATTCTACCGGAAGCCATGCGATTCCTCAAGCTGGTCCGTTATCGGTTAAGGCCTGGATGTGGACAAAGCAATGCAATTTTTCGTGAAGATGAGTGGTTCAAGTAAATAAGTATTAATACAGTAGTTTCCGCTGGTTTTTATTATTTTTTATTTCACAAGTTTACTCCCGTTCTTTCAATTTTTGCGTCATATTCTTTGCGTTCGAGACTAGAAAGCAGATGATTAAATATCACGAAGCTATCAAAAAGCCAATCATTAGATTTCTCGTGCACGTGTAATACATAAATTTAAGTTCCACCGCTGTTAAACAGATTCGAAGATGATGTAATTATTTACGAGATTGCCGGAGTTGTTAATTGTTGAGGCTTCCCGTAGCAACGAGCAACAGGATCACTAAACTGTTAGGAAAAGAGGAAATGCGAAGCTAGAGACTGTCGAAACGAAGGACCAGCATGGTGCAGTGGTGAACGCGTTAGCCTACGGGAAGCTCGCGCCCCAACGCAGACACCTGCGGTCCGGAGTTTTTTAAACATTTCAGCACCACTGTGGTTGTATTAGCTATATTTTAATAATCCCACTAATTAGTGAGTAAATTCCGATTATAACTTCATCTTAGTTCAATGAACCAGGAGGGTATGGTCTGAAAATGTTGCAAAGGCGAAGTTGTATTAGTTAAAAGAAGCGAAAAGTGATAAACCACCCACCTGCTTCTGTCAGGTACCGCACCCGATTTCGCGAAACAACGTTCAACATCCATTTAATCACTATGGAAAATCTTTTCTCAGCTCACATGTTTTGGATGTTGCTGAAATTGAAGGAATAAAGTCTTGAACGATTCAGTTGTTCATTTGGGGATTCAAGAGGAATGAGTAGTTGAACTATACTATTAAATTTGGTCCCTATCCCTGAAGCGAAATACGCAGCAGAACTCTTTGGGTTCGTTGTTTTTTAGCAATGGAATGTGATTATAGAAATGAGCATAGAATTGTATGCAAGGGCCAATGTCACGTAACAAAAATAGAAAACAGTGTAAACAAGAAGGACAATTACATAAAAAAGTGACAGGATCTTAAAAACAACGCAAAAATTCATGATTGTCAATCGCGAAGAATTCTAACGAGCAAAACAGTTCCTACTACGTGGTAATCTGAAGAGGTTAACCTATGGCTTAGGAACCTATAGGAATAGGATGCTGGAAATGATGAAAAGTATTGTAGAGGTTTTTTAAAGTTTAAAAAGAAAGGAATTCATCTATTGAAAGATGGTATAAGAACAGTTTCTTCATTGATCAATAACAAGTTTCAGAACCTACCTTGTTCGGAAATCAACACAGGTTTTCCAATGTCTAGATCTGCCCAATGTCTTTCTTGTACGCGTCAAAACAAAAACCTTTATCAAATGATGGTTTTTTTAACTTATTATTTACTGCCTACTCTTTTTGATGGCAGAGTATATATTGCGAAATATAACTTCAATTAAGCTGAGATATTTGCAAAACTCCGGACCGCAGGTGTCTCCGGTGGCGAACGAACGAGCTACTGTCCTTTCCGGGGAGTAACGCGTTCACCACCACACCATGCGGGTCCTTCGTCCCAACTGTCTCTCAGCCATTTCTATCGATCAGTGCAATCAGCAATCTTTCCTTTTTTCATTATTTCTTTTTGTTTTACACCACCCGTCTTCACCCCTACTGTGAGATTCCGAGTATTTCTTGAAGTCGACCCATTTCCTCATTTCTTTCATCCACAGCTGACTTCAAACTTTTCACGTGTAGAGTTTACTGCTACTTGGGGTTTTTGCCCTCTTTATAAACATCGTTGAATGCTGGTCAAATAAATTTTTTTTGGAGACCGAAGGTAGCCTGGTTTGGGCATTCCCACTTACACCGTGGAGAGTTAATTGTTTCCAGATAAATATAATTTCAATCGCTTGACACAGAGAGAGAAGAATCTTGGCGAGCACGATGAATGATCATGTGCTATTGTATATTAGTGAAAAGCTGGAAAGCTTATTTTGTGCACCGTCATAGTGTGCAATATAATCATTATGTAAATTGAGTTCTTGACAAAGTTTACTGGTAAGGAAATGAGATAGATAGGCAGCTACTTCGACAAATGTCCCTAACGTGTACTCCTCCATTAATAAGCTTACATGACATTGATGAATGGCTTTATTCGGCCGACGTTTCGGCGTCTTTATCAGAGCCGATAAACCAAATCTATGGACAACTGGTCCTTTTATAAATTCAAATTCTTATGTAGTGTAAAGCGAACGGCAAGAAATATTAAAGAAATATAAGACCGATAAACTGTTAACAAATGCATAACGACTTAATGTTTTGTTACTACCAGCTGATTTGTTCATTTATTGCTTAGTCTAGGCCACGGACCTCCCTCATAAGAGGGATCTCGAGCCGGTTAGTCGCGAGGTAACGTGGCACGTCTCTAGGTGGCGGACAGGGGGTTGATCGCGAACCAAAAGCGACTTTGCTTCCCTGAGGCTCAGGAGGATCCATGGGATGGACTCCCTGTTTCTGTTGCGCCGTTTTGGCACATACTTTCTGCATTTGCTAAGCGTATTCATTCATGCGTGTGTGGGTGCGATCTTGGTTATGTGTATTGTATTCTACGAGTCAATTCGGCTAAAAACCTGCAATCAAGTGACTGGGAAGTATATGGGAGGCGGTTAGGAGTCGCCTCCAACAAATAAGCTCCATGTCCACTCTGGGAGAGCCTGCCAAGTTACCCGTGAGTATACCCAGCTCCACGTTCAGAGCCCAGCAAGCTATACGTGGGTATCAAAAAATGCTAAACACGATAAAAAGAACGGGCCTCAATCCTTGAGCCTGAGGGAGCCCCCAATTCAGAAGCGTTGGGTAGGACGAAAACGGAATGGCTGCTAAAATCTTAGGGCCTATGGAAGCAGCCTGAATCACGAAGAACCATGGTGACGATCCGTGCCTACAATGCACGTACACTTGCATCCGAGTCCACGATAGTAGACTTACTCTAGCAAGCAAGAAGAGTAAGGTACGACGTTATCAGCCCCGTCGAGACGCGGCGACGCCACCCATTTAACGCCGTCTATGGCATCGGAGAAGAACTGTTCCTCGGAACATGCCACAGTAAAGGAGTAGGCGGCGCTGGCGCTCTTCTCGTCAACACCAGTTTGTCCATGAACATCGATTAATTCGAACAACTTACAACCCGAATCGGACGTTTACGATTAAAAAAATATGGATCAATACCGGCTTTGACAATTTTCGTCCTTTACGGACTGACATCAAACTATGGTGAAGAAGAATTCGAAGCGATGCATATGGACCTGGAGAAGTTCTACAGTGAAGACCATACATTCTCCAAGGTCATCATTGGAGATCTAAACGCAAAAATTGGACCAAGATGAACGTCTGAAGAACGTCACATTGAGACCGACGGATTAGAATGGAACGAACAGGGTGTGCGGCTATCTGAGTCTATCATGGCGACCAAGACATTCGATGGTAACTCGCAATTCCAGAAGCCCCACCCTCAACGCTGGTCGTGGGAGTACCATAACGAAATAGACCATATCATAGTAAATGGAAGGTTTTGCCTAACCGATGTCGTTATTGTCTTAAAATTTTACACGGGATCAGACCATCGTTTCCATCGTGCAAGATTCTACTCCTCGCAGAAAGGAGAAAATGCCGCTAAATTCAAAAATCGAAGTTCCGGAACCACCACAAACTAGGACTTACTCAATTCATTAGTCAGCTGTTGGGAAGATGCAGTTGTCGATAATATCGACGACGAATACGATCGGCTCATTCAACATCTTTATGTTAGTGCTATGAAAGCTGAGAGTTCGAAAGTCACCGTCTGTCTACAGAAACACTCGAGCTGATGCGCCAGCGTGGAATCGCACGAACTGTAAGAAGCCGCGAACTAGCGTCCAAACTTGCAAAACAATCCAGACAAGCGATAAAAAATGATATTAAAAACAGAAGAGCAGGTCAAAGCTGCAGAGGATAGGATAAGCAATAGTAAAGCCCAACGAAGCTTCGCCAATTACGAGAACAAAATGATTGCGCTCCCGCGCTCAGATGCAACAGTTGCTGCGTCCAGAAGGGCAATGGAGAAAATCATTCAGGCACACTCCTCAGATCTTTTCGATAGCCACGTCAACCTCTCCTCATTTGAAATAAAGAGGATGGACATGTTGTGCCACCGGTTCCCTCCGAAATCCGACATGCGATTTCGTCGGTGAAAAATCGAACAGCACCAGGTCCGGACGGGATAAGATCAGAACACCTGAAGAACCTTGCGCCAATCCTTGCAAACACACTGGCTCGACTCTTCACACGTTATCTGTCCGGATGCAAGGTACCTACTCAGTGGAAGGCCAGCAAGACCGTGTTATTGTTCAAGAAGAAGAGTATCCTACGCGATTTCGGTAACTATCGCCCAACCTGCTTACTGTCTGCCGTCTACAAACTTTTCACTCGAGTCATTCCAAAAAGGATCGAGAAAACTGGACGGAGGACAGCCATATGAGCAAGCAGGGTTTCGAAAACGATTTAGTACGATGGTCCACATCCACACGATAACAAGGCTCATTGAAATATTGCGAGAGCACAAAAGACCGCTCTGTCTCACTTTCATCGATTTAAATAAGGCCTTTGATTCAATCGAGACGGAAGCAGTCATGGAAGCCCTTAATAGTCAAGCCGTCCCTACTCAGAACATAGAGATTCTTCGTGATCTGTACAAAAAACTCACAACCATGATTTCAGCATTCTACAACAATATTAACATCGAGGTCAAAAGTGGGTTAGGCAAGGGGACACCTTCACGCTAAAATTGTTTACCGCCACCCTCCAGAACGTCATGCGAATACTGGAATGGGATAATATGGGAGTGAAAATTGGTGCTTGGCAGTTACGTCATCTTCGCTTTGCTGATTACATCGTCCTTATAACATCGAACATTAGCCATGAAAACGTATACTTGCCGACTTTGATAAAACCTGTTGAAAGATTGGTCTTCGACTAAGTCTCACAAAAGAGATGTTCATGAAGAACGGGTTGGTTTCATATGTCCCATTCCCGCTCAACGAAACAAATATTTGCGAATGCTCCAGTTACGTCTACCTAATTCGTCGGGAAGTCAGAATGGTGAACGACTTAGCTCCAGAGATAAGCAGAAGGAAACGAGCAACTTGAAGGGCTTTCAAGAGCGTCGAGAATGTAGTAAAGAAAACAGAGAACACCCGACTCCGTCCCCACCTTTTCGACTCAACAGTACTACCTGCCCTAACGTATGCTTCAAAAACCTGTTCGCTGCGTAAGAAGAATTGAAGATCACTCAACGTTATCGAACGCGCAGTCGAAAGAACGTTGCTAGGAGTATCTCGTTTCACACAACTAAGGGATGGGATTTGAAGCTCCGACCTGCGACAACGATCAAAAATCAAAGATGCCATTCTGTATGCCAAACATTCGATGATAGGACAAGCACGTAATGCGTATGAATGACAACCGATGGACACAAAAGCCGTTAGTGACTGGATTCCTCGGGATGTCAAACGTACCACCGATCCAGTGGTCAGAGTTCCTTACGAAGAACCTGGAAGAAAAATATGATGCTCGACGAGTCCTTAGAGTGTGCAGAACCTACTGAGCTACTCTTGCACGCGACGGAAAAATGGAAGATTTACTGGCGCCCGCTCGAGTCACTCGACGATCAACGGGACTACAGGTGACAGGTGATTGTCTAGGAACGCGTGCATTGCATCCAACGAAAGTATTCTCCAATGCACCCGTTGTCGCTGGTGCAACTCCCTGCCCCAAAGCTAACCACTTCTTTCATCACTTCGTGACCAGGAAATTTGTGGCACACTTGTCTGGGAGATAAGAACCTGAAGCAGTAGATCGGTAGGCCATCACTTGTCATTATATAGAAAAAATCTCTACGATGCTGCAATGGGAGTTGAAGGAATGGAGCATCCGCACGGATTGATCAACTTCAGACTTTTGACCTTTATTCGCTTCATACAAGGTTAAACTGAATAGAAAGCAAGCTGAAGATCTAAAGAGGCTAAGAACAGTTTTCTTTTTTTATGCAACACCAAAAATCTTCTTCTCTCTTGGTATAACTGCAGTACAATAGGCGAGAATTAGGGTATGTCGAAAATTTTCATCCAGGAGCTTTTTAATCACGAAAAATAATTTTAACACATTTGTCGTTTTGCCGACTTTTAGATAACTTAATTGTTTTAAGAACCGAAGACCTGGCAAGATTTTAGAATAAACCTTGCATTTGTTGCGGGATGGAAGAGTGGTTTCTGAATTTCTGGATGCTGAGCAAGATTGCAGAGGGAGGGTCTTTTCTTTATTGTACTCTATCGAACTACAAACGAATAATATTATTTGCGTCTGGAAGCATAGCTAAGAGAGCAGTAGAGATTTTCAGTTCTATCAATCGTTTACATTGTGGCTACAATTTTTTCGCTACATGGCAACTGGTGAGCATATGTGAAAGCTTTCCACGGCTTCCCAGGTTAAGAAAATCTGCGAAAAAGGGAGCCAATTTCAACTTAAATGGTAATCGTGCCGAGATCTTAGCAAGTCTTGAGAACAACTAATTCAAGAATTCAAGTATAGCTTACTGTAGCATGATATATCTACATTTCTGAAATACTATCTTTTACGTGAGTATAGCGACCTGGTCTCTTTAATCGCATTATTTTCTCTAGTCCTAAGCGAAAACCATCGAAAAATCGATTCACGGATCCCACAAGAGCAGCTTCATTGTTATAAAAAAGCCATCGGCCAAGAACTGTGGCTTCCAGTACGGTTTTTTAGCTAACAAAGTTTGCCATAAACTTGGATATGCTCGTTTGAAATTTGAAATTATCGTTATTCATATTCATTCAACGACACATTCATATTCCAATGCCGAGGTTAAGAGAAAGTCGATCCTGGGAACTATTATCGTTATTGTCCTAGTCGATGGCAAATTAGAGTTTGAAAACATTTGGATTACAGTGCGCTCGCCTTAACAGACGTTCAAATATTCTTGCTGTAAATAATAAGGTCGCTCGAGCGGAACAAAAAGACGTATTCATTTATTGAAAAGCTTTTCAATACCAATTAACCAAGCGTGATGTTAAACGAAGATAATATGGAAAGACTGCGCTGGGAATACATTGGGAAAAACGTAGTTAATGAAAAATCTGCTCTACGATGAAAAACCCGTCCACTTGGGTGGTTCATGGATACAAAAATATACTTGCGCGACACTTGACGCACACGAAAAGCGATGTTAAAGACATATTTTGCAAAAGCACACGAAGCCCAAAAGCCACACAAGGACCGCTCGGCAAGGCAACAGATCATAAGAATGCGATTCAAATTCTTTGCGCTCAGTTTTTTACACATCTTCAGAATTCTGCTATGTAGTCGAGACATTGGTTGATTCACCCACTAGGCACAGAGTGATTCAATGATCTGGTCTTTTAAAATATAACTGACACAGATGACAGTTAGCCGTGCTTCGCAGTTTAAATCTTTGAGTGTCATTTTATCTTCAATGTACAGAGAACACATCATGTGCGGGTCATAGATAAGCCGACCATGTAATGAGAAGCGTTAACAGACGCGCTAAAAGAGGGTTAATGGAGTTTGGGCGGATGCAAGCCATCTCTCTACTCGATCATTCATTAAATGGATGGAGTTTTTTTGCTACATACGTCGCACATTTCTGAACGATTTTGGAAACCTTTGCGACCATGGATCATAGAATGATACCTGCAGATGAAATCACGTTGGTGTTAGACCAATAATACGATGGACTATCTCGAGGTAAACAGTGGATACAATGTGGTGGAACCAGAACCACTGGAAAAGAAAAGGCTGATCCAGTATCCATGCTTCACTGAGCTGACTCGATCATCGTAACAGGTTGTAATCTAACTGCCCTCAGCGATTCTGAGCTACTCTTTACCATATTGATCAAATGTTTTCATTACTATCCTTATCAACTACTATTCTTTAGCATTATGTTCAAAGAATCCATTACAGTTTCGGAAAGAATCGTTTTTAGAGCTATTTGGCGGCATTCGTAAAGGAAGAAAAAATCTTAACCTTTTTATTTACTGCCTTTTTCTTTTTAATGGCAGGGTAGAAGTAGCTGAGAGACAGGCAAAACGAAGGAGCCGGTCGGTGTGGTGGTGAAGTGCGCTATTCCCCGGAAAGGACAATAAGGACGCGTTCGTTACCAACCGCATACACCTGCGGTCCGGAGTTTTGCAAGCTGGAAAATAAAGTGAATGAATCAATGAAACAGTTATTAAGGCAGATTCATCCACAAAACTGCCACTGAACATCTTTTGAACTACTAGCAAATTTATACATTCTGAGAATAAAAATAGGATTAGGCGTCCAGTGATGATCACTACCTAAAGGATGCCCTATGTATTCGACTTTGCTAAGCATCGTTAGAGGCGAATGAATGCAAATCTGGCCTATACAATGACCTGTGGTGGTTTACCGATGTGTAAAGTTATCTTATGCTGTCATCCCAGACAAGTTTTGTGCCAAAGTGCCTACTACGGTGGGATAGAACAGTTAGTCAACACAGTGGTACAGGATCGAACTAAGGCTAACGCATGTATCGCTGGGCACCTCCAACCATTGTATTATACGCGCTACACGCTAAAGGACAGTATGAAAATTCTTCAACACTTTTAAAAGCAATACCTTCTAAGATTATTAGACTAACTCGATGTTAACAAAACAGTTTATTTGGCTGGTGCTTCGACGTGTTCCTCCTCTTCACAGCCGGAATGGTCGGAGTCGTTGATCCACAGGTGGTCGTTTTCACGGTATAGTTGTTTGTCGTCGCACCTTTCATCAACCCCTTATTAGCTTAATAATCGAGGAAAATAATGATTATTTAGGCTGGCATTAATTACCGGCAAGTTTGAAAAGTACAGTTTCAAAAACAAATTGAGGAAAAAGGACTACTCGATTATTTATTATTATTATTATTATTAATTTCAGCCGCTTAAAGCTGGCCATTGCCGTAGGAATTGTTCAAAGGCTAGAAGATGAGAAGATCAAACTTCGATAGAAGCTTTTATAAAGCCATCAATCACTGATAATCACCGCAATCTCTGAGGGTAGATAAAGCTTTTGATGAAGCTTTTTTCCTAGTAGAAGATCTTCCGACTCCATATAGTAGTCGAGATTTACAAGTTATCGAGGAATTAATAGCAATGTTAAACAAAGAAACTGGTTTCTCACTTAATGTTAAGAATCTACTTAATGTATTTAAGAAATCTAATGTTATTAGCTGAGAGAATGGTGATGCAAAGGACCCCTATGGTCTGGTAGTGAGCACGTTAACACCTGGAAATGGTAATAGCGCGTTCGGTCACCTCCACCTCCACCGTAGACACCTGCGGGCCGGAGTTTTGCAAATATTCCAGCTTCACTATGGTTATATCACACATAGTAACCTGTCGTGAAAAAATGTAACAGTCAGTAAGTAAAAAGGTAAAAATTTTAACGTTATTTCAATGATGCTGAGATATTTGCAAAACTCCGGACCGCAGGTGTCTGCGGTGGGGAATGAACGCGCTATTGTCCTTTCCGTGTAGAAAAGGGGTTCACCACCACACCATGCGGGTCCTTCGTTTCGTCTGTCTATCAGCTAGTTCTATAGATCTTTTGCCATCGGCAATTACCCATTAGCGGGATTGATCTGGGGAGCCCAAATCGGCAACGGCTGAGAGACATTCGATGTTTTTCTTCAATAAGAAGACACAAGGTTGTTACTAGAGAATTTATTAGGATACAATAGCTGACGTTTCGGTGGTTTCGCCTTCTTCAGAGCCTGGAGAGGTCAAATCGAAATGCGATCTACTCAGCCAACCACTTTCATAACCCTAGCAGATAAAACTTAACAAGTAAATTTACATTCGCATAAGAAAGAGCTTCATTTTAGCACCTACTGTTTATTTGTTCCAAGTATTTAAGTTAGTTGATGGATAGCAGCCGCACAGAGTAATACATGGGCGATAACTGTGTCTGTGCCAGGTCATTGGATTAGCCTGAGGAATGGCGCTTGGTCACGCGTGATGACAAGACGCTCCCCCTTACTATTCATTTTTGAATCCTTGGAATTGATCTAAAACGCTTCAAGAGTTTTACGCGCTGATGTTTCCGATTCGTGCGTGAGGATAGTGACTCCTACTTCAAAATCTCCGTTGCGTTCCTGCTTCCTATGCGAGCCTAGTGGAGTGTTTGGTTTTAATTTGGATTTACCGACTGTGTTCTTTTATGCGGACGCAGAGTGGTCTACCCGTTTCGCCAACGTATTCGTCCCCACACGCTTTACAGATCAGATAGACTGTACCCGAGCTCATGCAATCCCCGTCTTTACCGTTAGGGCAAATTATGCAGTTTTTCGTTATACATAGACGGCCATATAGGCGGTTGGGAACAAGTTGGCGTTTTAGAGTGTCCAATGGTATTTCTATCACTCTTACGGAATTCTTTAGACCAGGTCTTATTAAGCAAAGTTTTACAACTGCATTTGTTCCGTTTGAAATAAAGGGCAAGAGAAACGGAGCCTTGTTTTCGCTAGAATTATGGCTCTGGGACGTGGTTTTTCCTCTATGTCTATGCCGAGAAGCTACAGTTTCGTAACCATTTGAAATGGCTATTTGCCGCGCCAGTTTCGAGGATTCTTCCCTCCGCTCTCTACCTGCGCACACGCTGGTGGCGGTTCGAAACATATTTCTTATAAGCGCCCTTTTAGTGTGTGAGGGATGAGAGGAGAGGTAATGAACCACTATATTCTTACTCCTTATCTTTCGATACCATTTCGTGATGTAGCAGTTTTTGGATAGGTTAATTTGAACGTTTAGAAATGGAAGCCAGTTTTTTTTCGGTTTATCATGGGTGGATTTTTTGTACTCTGATTGTTCGTTCAATAACTCAAAGCATTTGTCCATCTCTTGTGTGGAGCAGATGAGAAAACAATCAACTATACCTACAGTAGAGTAATGGCCTGAAATCGATTACTGGTGCTTCCACTTTAGACATAAAGGCAACGGCAAGGGTTGGTGCCAGTCGCTCTCCCATTGCCAACCCTCTAGTTTGTCCGTCTGTGCTGAGATATTTGCAAAACTCCGAACCGCAGGTGTGTGCGGTGGGGAACGATTGCGCTATTTTCCTTTTCGGGATGTAACGCAGACACCTGCGATCCGGAGTTTCGCAAATATTTCAGCATCATCTTATTTGTATTTCACATGATACCCTGCCATTAAAAAATTATAGTAGGCAATAAATAAAAAGGTTATGCTTCTGAAATTGTTTGCAAGATTTTCGGCACAATAGAGTGTTCCACTTAAGCGAAATGTTTTGGATGATATCGACTTTCTGCAAAGGGTTGTCTTTGTTACAAATTCATCGATGAAGACAAAATTTATAAAAGAGGAATGGCAGGTCGATGGCCTTAGTGGTGCAATGGGTAGCACGTGGGCGCAGCAAAAAGTAATCGCGAGTTCGAGCCTGGTGTGGGGTCTGAGATTTGCAGATGTTTCGGCCTCATGAATGTAATTCACATAATTCTTTCCACTCCTGTTCAGCAAACCCGAGGTGTTACTCTATTTCTTTATTTACATACTAGCTGACGTTTCGGCGGATTTCGCCTTCCTCATGAGGCGGATAAGCCTGTTATTTTGATGAGATGGGCACAATACGATTCCGTGTGAACTCTATGCGGTTGGTCTCCATGTGACGTATTTAGTGGGAAACTCATGGAAAGCGGTGCGTGTGCAAAGTCTCTGTGTTCAATGTGATTGAAATTTTGGTTCAGCACTTTTTTTGTTTGGTTATGGAGGTGTTCGGCCGTGTAGATTGTAGTCAACTTAACCTTTCCAGGCTCTGAGGAAGGCGAAATCCTCCGAAACGTCAGCTTGTACGTAAATAAAGAAGCAAAATAACACCTTGTGTTTATTGAACAGAAGTAGAAAGAATTATTCAATGAACGAAGAGGTTAATAAAAAGGCAGACCTAGGAGTAATTCACATAATTTCCTGCCATGAGACAAAGTAGTAGGCAGTTTCCAGGATCGACTTTAGATTAACCACGGCACTGGATTATAAAATTCATTGTTTTCTTTCTCAGCAATCGCGAGGTTGTCAAACAGCATACGTTTACTTCCATACAATAGCACACATACAACAGATAGAATAGAATTTGACTTGAATTGCAAAGGGGTTCATGAAGTGCTCGAAATTAATGAAATCCTTCAATTTTTCCTACTGCTAGTCATTGCAGGCAGGCAAGGACTTAACTACCAACCTAGTTGTATTCTTTCATAATTAATAATCTATACTCGTCGCTTGAATCAACATTCTTCAAAAAACTAGCTGAGAGACAGGCGAAACGAAGGAACCGCATGTTGTGGTGTGTGCGTTACTCCCCGGAAAGGACAGTGGCGCGTTCGTTCCCCACCACATACACCTGCGGTCCGGAGTTTTCCAAATATCTCAGCATCATCTTAGTTGTATTTCACATGATACCTTGTGGTTAAAAATTATAGTAGGCAATAAATAAAAAGGTTAAGATTGTGTCGTTTTCTTGTTCAGCAATCGCGAGGTTTTTAAACAGCATACATTTACTTCCATAGAAAAACACAATACAATACAACACTAGCTGACGTTTCGGCAGTATCGCCTTCTTCAGAGCCGCTTTTTCGTGACTTCCAATGAGGAAGTTTAGAACAGCTGATTATAGTCGCATGTGGTTGACGACTCACAAGTAAATGTATGCTGTTTAAAAACCTCGCGATTGCTGAACAAGAAAACGACACATTCATATTCCAATGCCGAGGTTAAGAAAAAGTCGATCCTGGAAACTATTACAAGCACAACGTTGCTGAGATATTTGCAAAACTCTGGACCTCAGGTGTTTATGGTGGGGAACGAACGCGCTATTGTCCTTTCCGGGGAGTAACGCGTTCACCACCACACCATGCGGGTCCTTTGTTTCGCCTGTCTCTCAGCTATTTCTATCCATCTTTGCCACAGCAATCACCCGTCAGCGAGAATGATCTGGGGCGCCCAAATCGGCATAGAACCCAGTTAAGCTGCGGCTGTAGTTGAAATCACAATGTTATACCTTTTTATTTTCTGCCTACTATAATTTCGCGGCAGGGTACTAAGCGAAATACAACCACAACGTTGCTGAGATATTTGCAAAACTCTGGACCGCAGGTGTCTATGGTGGGTAACGAACGCACTATTNCACCACACCATGCGGGTCCTTTGTTTCGCCTGTCTCTCAGCTATTTCTATCCATCTTTGCCACAGCAATCACCCGTCAGCGAGAATGATCTGGGGCGCCCAAATCGGCATAGAACCCAGTTAAGCTGCGGCTGTAGTTGAAATCACAATGTTATACCTTTTTATTTTCTGCCTACTATAATTTCGCGGCAGGGTACTAAGCGAAATACAACCACAACGTTGCTGAGATATTTGCAAAACTCTGGACTGCAGGTGTCTATGGTGGGGAACGAACGCGCTATTGTCCTTTCCGGGGAGTAACGCGTTCAACACCACACCATGCGGGTCCTTTGTTTCGCCTGTCTCTCAGCTATTTCTATCGATCTTTTTGCCACAGCAATCACCCGTCAGCGGGGTTGATCTGGGGAGCGCAAATCGGCATAGAACCCATAGAAGGACAATAGTGCGTTCGTTACCCACCATAGACACCTGCGGTCCAGAGTTTTGCAAATATCTCAGCAACGTTGTGGTTGTATTTCGCTTAGTACCCTGCCGCGAAATTATAGTAGGCAAAAAATAAAAAGGTATAACTATTACAAGGTTAAGATTCTTCAAAAAATTTGTTGTAACTGTTTCTTTAGGGCAGCCGTCTTTGATAGTTAACAGAATGGAAGGAAAAGATAAAATATAAATCTTTCATCATTCACCAATCCCTGAAGGATGCGCTATGCAATCCACTTCATTAAGCATCAATACTTGATACTTGAACGTTCCGTCCTGACTGGTCGTGTGGGCCTAGTACAGTCACCATTTTTCGGAGATTTGCTTGTTAAGCCGCTGTGGTTCCCTGGAACCCCGAGGTCAGCCTGGCCAAGGTCTGCCCCAGACCTTCACCAACACAGGCACCCGCAGCAATTGCGGATCAGAGGGAGATTTGCCATCATGCGACTTTAATACCAGCACGGTGGTGGAACCTGGTATTGGTTTACTCTTAGCTAGGGTTCCTGATGGAAACGCCGGACTCCTTCTCATCTACGGAGACCCTGCCGGGGGTTGAATCCCCTCGCTGTACATCGCAGCCCAACACACAGAAACACCTCCCAGCCATGATGAGGTGGTAAACCGTTGGGAGAAAAAAGTAATAATAATAAGGACATTTCAATTAACGATGATTTAACAGGATTGTAGACCTAATTTCATTAGTCTCCTATTTATTCTAGTCCCATCATACAAGATATCTTGGGTGAATGTTGTAATAAGCGGAAATGGAACAAAATACTTTGTTCAGTTGATGATGTATTTTCCTTCTAGTGCAGAAAAATTGAAAATAAAATTACTACGAGGTCGATACGATAGGAAAAAGAAAAAAGAGAAAAAAAAGATCACTCCTCAGTAGCTCACCAACACTGAGTGCTTTACCATTATTACTTATCTATTTTTTTCTTTTGAGGAGAGAGGAGTCAGCTAAGTCCGCGTTCTCGTCAACACCAGTTTGTCCATGAACATCGATTCATTCGAACAACCAACAACTCGAATCGGACGTTTGCGATTAAAGAGATGTGGATCAATAACGGCTATGACAATCTTCGGCGTTTAACGAAGAAGAAGGCGAAGCGTTCTATATGGATTTGGAGAACTACTGAGAAGGTCATACATTCCTCAGAGTCATCATTGAAGATTTAATGCGAAGATTGGAACAAGAAGAACGTCTGAAGAGCGTCACATTGGGACCCACGGATTAGAACGTAGCGAGTAGGGTGCGCGTTTATCATCTGAGTTTATCATGACGGACAAGACTATCCATGGTAACTCGCAATTTCTGAAGCCCCACCCTCAACGCTGAACGTGAAGTACCCAGGGAAGAGCACCGTTAAGAAATAGAGCACGTTATTGTAAATCGGAGGTTTTGCCTGATCGGTGTCTCTGTCGTCCTAAAATTCTACATGGAATCAAACCATCGCTTCCTTCTTGCAAGAATTTATTTCTCGCAGAAAGTGGAAGAAGTAGCTAAATTCAAACGAACGAAGTTCTAAAACCACTGGAAACAGAAGTATTCGATTCACTAGTCGGCTGTTAGGAAGATGCCGCTCTCAATAACATCGACAAGGAATACAATCGGCTCATTCAACATCTTCACGTATGCCGAGAGTTTGAGAAACACCAAGAGAACTTTTCTTCGAGCTGACACGCTGCCGTGAAATCGCACGAGCGCAGGCAACCGTCAACTCACGTCCAAACTTGCGAAGCAGTGCAGACAAGCGATAAAGGAAGATCTTGGAAAGAGAAGAGCAGGAGTTATGGTCGAGGCTGCACAGGCTTGCAAAAGCATTTGCAAAGTCCACCGAAGCTTCACTCCGGCTCCAGCCTCCGATTAAGACCGCTTCAGCTTCAACCGAGTCAAAAATTTCTTTAAACATGGTACAACCGTTACAAAGAAGTTCTGTTATTTTCATGCAATTGTGAAATAAATTTTGCTATCGATGGATGTGATCCATTGCACTGAGCATTTTCTAAACACTCACTTAGTTGGCGGGCTAAGTAGTACTTTTTGATGTCGTCTAGGTTTCTCTTTTTATGCAAAACAGTTCATTGCTTGACTTTCAGTGATTTGGAGTAATGCATGAAAGTTAGATGAAAAAAATCGTGGTATCACTAGTAAGGAAGGAGCGAGTATGAGTAACGAAAGCTCGAAAGCTGATTACCTTGCTGCTATGACTATTAAGTCCTTGTTCACTCTGACATGGGTGCTCATTCTGATTTCTTTAGCGCTTAACTAAAACATCCTGAGCAGACTTTTTTCTAGGCAAATGAGAGATCAAGAAAGGCACGACTGAAAGCTAAAAGTCGCCATCCAGTGGCTCTAATATTACGCTGTATATTCCCGCTCTATTTAATCATTATGTTCGGATCGTATGGTGTACACCAAGTAGGTGTGTAAGAAAAGGTGAGCCTGTAGTGAGATCGAACTTCTACGCAACTAACATTGTTGCTAACAAGTGCCAGACGCACAAGATACTTTAAAAAAAATATAAAGAGGTGCCCTTGAAAAAGGTGTTGGTGCAGTTCAAAAAAGGTTCTAAAAATGCACTCGGAGCCGCTGCAAATTTAATAGTTGCTTACCAGGCTTGCTAAACAAAAAACGGTGCTGCAAAACTTACCCGTATAATACGAAGCGGTAAGAGAACAGTTTAACTTCCAAGGCTACATCATTGCAGATTTCCTTCGAGTTTCGGGCTTCGAGCCGACATGTGCACAGGTCTATCAGCACCTTCTGGCAACGGGAAGTAATCTCCGACCAATGGAAGACTTCACGCATGGTCATCTAGCCTAAGGAGATTCCCCAAGCGAATCTTCATCACCGCAGTATGATTTAGCGTTTCAGAACTCTTCACTAAAACTGTCTCATCGCGCATAGACTTTATAAAAAAAACCAACCAACTGTGCAAATAGGGCTCTGAAAAAGACTGTGCTGCATAGGATCTATCAAGTTCCTAACCAAGGTTGTAATAGTCAGTCGGGCAAGATTTCTTGCTCCTAAATCTTACGTTTGTGAGAACTGAAAACCTGTTCCACCACGAGAGATAAATTCCATCCTTCCAAAGCTAGTCGAATAAGAAGTGAACGGTCTTAGATGAAGTTTTGCTACGCTATCTTAACTGAAACACGAAAATGCAGTTCTTTCCATAGACCTTTTGCTAGCTCCATAGAAAAAAAAGCCTGACAAGACGTCGCCATCTCACCAATATTTCTTGTATTGAAGTGGATGATGAATTCACTCGAATGGAACAAAAAGGTTATGTGCATTGACAATGACTATCTGCCACACTACTTCCTGTTGACTACACCTTGAACACGCCTTTTTGAAGAATGGCACTGAATCAGATATGTTGTTCGAAGTGCGAAACGAAAGGAGAAAACGAATAAGAAAAGGACGAATCTGAAAAAACCCCTATTTATTAGAAACCATTTACTAGATGTATTCGCTTTCTTATTTACTTAGTCTTTGGCTTTTTAATCGTATATCTGTTCATCTGCTTCCAATTCTTCATCTTTCTTGAGCCAAGGCACTTCTTCTTCACTCCAACTTCCATTCTTGATTTCAGTTCAAAAATCGTGTCCGAATCAAGTAATAGGAGTGCTGATCGAAAAGATAAATTTCACGGTCCACATTGTGGTGGTTATCTGAAAACACCTCAGTAAGGTCAAAGCAAGAGACCAAGGAAAAAAAAGTGCTCCACTAGTAATAAACCAGCATTTGTAACTGCATATTGGGTACTCCTTACTATAAGGTCAGTCTGTGACCTGTTAAAGGCCACAAAACCTCGGGCTACACAAGATCACTAGAACTGGACTAGGCAAACAAGCAAACCCGACATGCCATGGAGATTGGCTTTCACTCTACACGTATAATACTAGGACGTACTCCTTAGACGCCTATTTTCACGCGCTTTTTGAAGCAGCAGATCGCATCAAATTCTATGTGATCGCATTCGAGAAGCAAAGAGCAAGTAGACCCACATATGCCTACTAAACAAAGGCTTTGACTGTCATCCTCGGAAAATAGGTACCAACATGAAATGTTGGTGGCGTAGACCTTGTCGTCCATCCGTGCAATACAAATATCAATTCAAAAATCGATTCGTATGTGATCCTTTCTCTTCTCTTAGTCATCATTGCTCTTCAAACAACGTGTCATAGGAAGATCACCATCAACAATTGTTACTCACCTAACGATGCCGCTGATAAGCAGAAATGAGGTGCTTGTTATAATCAATTAGAAAAACTTATCGGCATTGATTAATAGTATTGCAAGTTTGCTGTCGGAGACTTCAATGCCAGAATAGCAAAGGCAAATGAAAGCGAATATAGAATCGAAATTTTAGACTAAAAGAACCAAAAGGAAAAGAAGGCCGTCTTGCAAGAGTCATGTTTGCAGCGGATCTCCTCATGGAAATTCATTTTCCCAGAAGAAAAGAACTCGCCGTTGCAAATGGTCCTCGTTAGAACAGATGCGGAAATCGACAATATACTCACAAAAAAGAATGTTCCTTTGTGTCTAAGCTTTTCCTACTTTGCGCGAAGATTCGATTCAGCAGTAAGCAGGAGAATTAACATGAAGAGAAAGTCAAGCTGCATATGATGGAAACATAATGGGCAAATAGAAAAGTATGAGCGTGTGTGAAAGCGGTGGGTCCGCAAAAAAGTTATTCTGTATTCAATGTGATTGAAATCTTGGTTTAGTATTTTCTCTGCTTGGTTGTGGAGGTGTTTGGCTGGATAGACTGCGATCAACTTGACCTTTCCAGGCTCTGAAGAAGGCAAAAATCGCAGAAACGTCAGCTTGTGAGTAAATAAAGAAATAAAATAACACCTCATGTTTGCCAAACAAGAATATAAAGAATAATGAACCTAATCCATTCCAAGCATGACTGGCAGACCAAGGGTAACCCAACCGAAGACTACAGGCTATTTGTTGAAGGTCTTCAAATTGTATTGAATTCATAGCGATTTTTCAAGCTAGAGGAACAGTTCGCAGCTCTATTACCATTAAAGAGTTCGCTTAGAAGGTAAGAAAACTGAACTTTGGTTTTAGGGCAGCTCAAATAACATAGAAAGTAACAAATGCAAGCTGAATGCTCCTAGCTGACAGGGCGCCACTAAATCCTCCATTTCTCTCTATCGTGAAAATGATGGGAATTGTACCATCTTTTTAGGGACTTCGTGATGAAATCTGAAGATCTCCGACAACGCGTTAGAACGGCGTTGTTATAGTTGACATAGATTGAAGCTTCAAATCGTCCCTATCGCTTGTGTGATACGAGATACATCGTGTTTTCTAGTGAACGTTCAATAACGCTGAGTGGTTTTTCATCCTGCTCATGCAGCGGCCAAGTTTCTGGCACAGGCGTTAGAGCAAGAGAATCGCCGAAGCGAAACGGTGGGATTGGAGTCGGATTTCCTCCTTTTTCTTCGCTACATCCTGTATGCTCTTGAAAGCTTTCCAAGCCGCTCGCTTCCTCCCGCTTAATTCTGGAGCAAAGTCGTGCATCGTGGTGTTTTTCCGATCTAGACAGACGTAACTGGAACATTAGAAGATACTCATTCCAGAATGGGAATATGAAACCAGTCGTTTCTTCATGAACATCGTTTTTGTAAGATTTAATAGAGATTAATCTTTCTACAAGCGTTCTCAAAGCCGACTAGCATTCGTTCTGTCTAGGTAACAAATGGTGTCATTAACCAATCGATGATGGAGTAATTGCGGAGCATCGATTTTCACTCCCATTTGCTAATTCCGGTGCTGGCATGATAACATGGAGGGTGGGAGCAAAGAAATTTGGCGGTATCGTATCACCTTGTCCAACCTCTCTTTTTACATTGATGTTAATATCGTTTTAGGACGGAGATATTGTGGTTGTGATTTTTTTAAATGTAGTTTACGAAGAATCTTTATACACTGAGTATAGAGTCGTCGATGGCCTCCGTGAACGTTTCTATTTCAATTGAGCAAAATGCCTATTTAAATCGATGAAAGTTGGATCAACTGGTACCTTATACTCTTGCGATGCCTCAATGAGTCTTGTTATTTTGTGGATGAAATCCATCATACTGAACGCTGTTCGAAAGTTTGCATGCTCACATGGCTGCTTTTCTTCTAGTGTTCTGTCAATACCGGGTAGGAATACTACAGTAAAGAGTTGATAGGTAACAGACAGCAAGTGGGTTGGATGATAGTTACTGATATAATAGTGTTCACCCTTTTTGAAGGATAACACAGTCTTGCTGGTCCTCTACTGAAAAGGAACATCGGATTCTGACAGTAGTATGCGGTCAGCCGAGCCCGTGTGTATATGCGGACTGGAGGAAGGTTCTCAAGGTGTTCATGTCTTATCCTGTCTTGACCAGGTGTTGTTCGATTCTTCACCGACGAAACAGCATGACGAATTTCGAAAAGGAAAACTGGTGAGACGATATGTCATTCGGCCTTTATTACATATGACGAAAGGTGGACGTGGCTATCGAAGAGATCCGAGTGCTATTCGTGAATGATTTTCTCCGTTGTCTTTCTGGACGCTGTAACTGTTCTGTATGGGCGTCGGAGTGCAAACATCTTGGTATTGTAACTGACAAAGCTTCGGTGGGCTTTGCTGCGAATGCTTTTCCCAGCCCCTGCAGCTTCGACCATTACTGCTGCTCTTTTCTCTTTAAGATCTTTTATCGTCTGTCTGCATTGCTTTGCAAGTTCGGACGTTAGTTCGCGGTTGCCTGCTCTCGTGCGATTCCACGCTGGCAGATCAGCTCGAGTGTTTATGGAGACATGCGTACGTTGGTGACTTTCGAACTCTATGCTTTCAAAGCGCTAAGGTGAAGATGTTGAATGGGCCGATCGTATTCTCGTCGTTGTTATCCATAACGGCATATTCCCGAAAGCCGACTTATGATCTTAATTTATCCGACTTTATAGTGGTTTTGAGACATCGCTTTCTTAAATTTAACTGCTTCTGTTCTATCGCGAGGAATTGTAGAAATTTAGGTCAATAGTGTCATCGATCGAGCAAAAATTTCGATTTATTGGTCCATTTTGTAATGGTACTCTCCATTGGTAGAGTCCAACGTCCAGCATTTAGAGTGGGGGTTCTGGAGTTTATGAGTTACCATGAAGTATCTTGATCATCATGATAAACAGGGACAGTCGCTCATATTTTACGATTAAGCTGACGTTTCGGCGGATTTCGCTTTCTTCAGAGCCTGGAAAGGTCAAGTTGATAGCAATCCACTCGGCCAGACGCCTCCATAACCAAACAAAGAAACTCCAGACCAAGATTTCAATCACTTTAAACACAGCTTTGCACACTCACCGCTTTCTATGAGGTTTCCACTAAGTATGTCACGTAGAGACCAACCGCACAGAAGTCACGTGGAAGTATAATGTGCTGCTGACATCAAAAACTCTCGAGGCACTCTGGATTAATTCCAGAAATCCGAAAATGAACCGCAGGGAAGAATGCCTCATTATCACGCGTGATTTGGGCATTATATAAAACTGCTTTTCTAACAGCAGGAGCACATTATACTTCCACGTGATTTTTGTGCGGTTGGTCTCTACGTGACATACTTAGTGGAAACCTCATAGAAAGCGGTGAGTGTGCAAAGCTGTGTTCAAAGTGATTGAAATCTTGGTGTGGAGTTTCTTTGTTTGGTTATGGAGGCGTCTGGCCGAGTGAGTTGCTATCAACTTGACCTTTCCAGGCTCTGAAGAAGGCGAAATCCGCCGAAACGTCAGCTTAATCGTGAACAAAGAATAGTAACACCTCGCGTTTGCTCAACAAAAATACGAAGAAAATCACTTGATCAATGCCGAGGTTAATAGAAAGTCGGTCGTGGCAGCTCATATTTTAATTCGTGGGTCCAATATGGTGTTAATCAGACGTTGTTCTTTTTTCCAATATTGGTGGCAAAATCTGCAATGACGATACTGGAGAATACATGGTCTTTTCTCTGAAACTTCTCAAAGTCTATATAGAATGTTTCCACTTCGTGTTCATAATACCCTTATTTTAATGTGTAGACGACGAAGATTGTCCCAGACGCTATTGTTCCAAATCTTTTCAACCGTAAATAAACGACCGTTTTGGGTTGCTAGTTGATCGTATGAATCGATGTTCATGACCAAACTCATGCTGTCGAAAACGCCGACGCCGCTGACTCCTCTACTTTCGCATGTTCCGAGGAACAGTTCTTCTCTGGTGTCATACACGGCGTTTAATGGGTGGCGTCTCCTCGTCTCAGCCAGTTCTTATATTTTACCTTTCTCGTCTGCATGATCAAGTCCTCCATTGAGGACTCATATGCAGGTGTGCGTTTAATGCAGATACAAATCATCAGCTTATCCCTTCGAGATTTAAGCACACTAGATTGCTCTAAGTTTTTGGCAGCCTCTCTAAACTTGTCCCAACGCTGCCGTGTCGGAAGCTTTTCGAGGTAAGGAAAATAAAGGCGACTTGTTTAACTTTGTTTAGCATTTAATGCTCAATCATAGCTTGCATATAAAATTTTGAAAAACAAAGACTTGGTTTATTTTTCTTGAAAAATGTCTTCCTGTCTATCATGTTCTTCATCAATTTGCTGTTGGGTCGACGGCGAATTAACGAGTAACTTGCTGGTTGCGTAGATTCATGCATAAAAGACGAGGATACAAATCAACACTGCCGTTAGCTTATACGTCTTTTTCTAACCCATGAAACCAGTATTTGACTTCAGTTTTGGCAACGAAAATTAGAAGAATAAGTGAAAGAATATTATTCTGTTTATTAATGCAGTTACTATCGTTTATTTTAAAAATTCATGTGTTTTGTTGAAAACATATAGACGCGGGTCCTGTGTAAAACAAGTGACTTAAGCAGTTATGCCACCTAAAGTTCTAGTTCGCTGTCCCGATTTTCCTCATCAACTAATCAAATTTCCTTAGCAAAATCTTAGAAGTCGTTCATTTATAAAGCACAAGAGCTTAAGTAAAAAAGCTGCGAATTATTATATTATATATCATAATATTATTATATATAATATATTATTATGTTATACGTATTTTATTTATACATCTATTATATATTAAAGTAATATTATATTATCATTAATATTAATAATGTAAAGCTAATGAGAAATAAATAATAAAGCGTTACCCAGCCAAAACTACATCGAAAATACTGGAAAGATAAGAGCAATCTTTTCGTTCTTGTTTCTTAGTTGAAACCGAGCATAAATTTTAGAATGACCTGACATAAAAGGGCAGTATAAATTCTTAAGACATCAAAAGTTTTTACGTTTTCGTTTCCTTAACCTCGTGTATGTTTTTATCTTAGAGATTGCTGAAAATCATTTCAGCTATGAACACTTTTTTTTCTGCAAAATACGGAAAATCTTCGCGCAATTAGTAAAAAATTTCCTGTTTCATGGCCTGATCATATACCAAACGTCAGACCCATGAGGTAATCGGCGGAGGTTTGAGCACTTGTCTTTGCAATTCTCTATCCCCAGTTTCACTTCCGTCCGTTTTGGTTTTTCAACTCGAGGTTGCTAGCGAATTCCATTCCAGAAACAACAAAGCTATTACATTCTCTTCTGGTCTCCTTACTTGGCTTTTCTAGACTAACATTCTAGATTCAATTTTTATTTACTTACGTTACTGTTTTCGATATTCTAACACGAAATTGTTACCGAACATTTCACCGGCTAACGCTTCGATCATCTTCTGTTTCCGCATAGCCAATGGTCAGAGGCTTGTGGTCTGACATCCCAAGGAGTGCTCACAGCTGCTGCGTATCGGTTGTTGCTCAGAGGCATCACGTATCCGACCCACCTCATTTTCGCCAACTGTCTTCCACATCGGTATCTCTGCTTCTTGATCGTTAATAGAGGTCCAAGTTTCGGATTCCTTCTCTCATTTTCATAATACGGGAGACTCCCAACACCGTCCTCTTAAGAGCACGTTTGATGAGGAGGAGTGAACGTTCGCTCTGATTAGGCCAACCACCGAAATTAAGGCACATGAGCTAAATCAAGAGATCTACTACAGTCCAACAATTTGGCGCTGTGCTGCTTTTCATTTCCACTGCATACTAGAGTCTTGGAAGCTACCAAGCAGATCGATTCCTCCCATTAGCTGAAACTAAGTCGCCTGTCATACCGAATTCTTAACTCAGATATGCGTACAGGTAACATTCGATGATGTTTTGTTAAAAATGAATGGTGCATAAGCAAATCCATTTTTCTTGAACATAGCCTTACCGAGAAGCATTGCTTTTTCAGACATTGTCGAAACCGCCGACCATCGACTTTCACCTCTAATTTTTCTGACCGATTTTTTCACAACATTTTCGAGAGTGGCTGTTGAAGATAACATATGGAATGGAAGTATTTTGGTTGTAAAATTTTCATACAGCTCATAAAAATCTTTGTAATACTGGAAGGGTCGACCTTTTTGTCCAAAGCCTGCATGGTTGCTCCTGTCTCGATTGAGTCGAAAGCTTGTTTAAGTCGATGAAAGTGAGGCAAACCGATTCCATATACTTTCTAGATGCTTTCACGAGTCTCGTTATTGTGGGTATGTGGCCTGTGATACTGAACCTTTTTCGAGACCCTGCTTACCCGAATAGTTATCATTTTTATAGTGTTCTGCCAATCTTACAAAGCTTGACTAAGGTGAAGAGTTTGTGGATGACAGACAATAAGCAGATTAAGCGATAGCCGCCGATTTCGTGGAGATCATTTTTTTGAGCAATAACACAGCCTTGCTGGTTTTCCACTGAATAGGAACTTTGCATTCTGGCAAGTGATGTGTGAAAATCAGAGACAGTGTGTGTGTAAGAACCAGCGGAGGGTTTTTCACGTGTTTAGGTTTTGTCCTTTCGGGCCAAGTGTTGTTCAGTTGTTCATCAACAGAATAGCACGTCGCATTTCGGAAGGGGGAACCTGTGGAAAAATATATCCATCCTCCTTAATTTCATATGAAGGCAGCACAGTGTGGGTGTTAAAGACATCAGAATAGTACTCGAGGATGATATTTTTCACTGCTTTTCTGGAAGCCATAGCTGTTCCGGCGGCACGTCGAAGTGCTATAATCTCGGTCATACAATTGGCGTAGTTTTGGCTTGCGCTGCGAGTGTTCTTAACATTCCAACCTCTGTGGCTTTCAAGCATTCTGCTTTCATAATAGTGAGGTGAAGTGGCTGAATAAAGAGCTTGTATTCTTCATCGATACTATTGGTAATAGCGTCTTTTCATGTATCAAAAGATAATCTGAATAGAATCCAATTCATGATGCTTCTCGGAATTTAGTTCTTGAATTTCGTGGCTCTCCGTCGTCTTGTCTGTGTATCATATGTCCACGAAAGATATTTTGTTGCCTTGGTTTGTTTCTATCGTTTTTATACGAACTAACCGTAAGGACGTGCTTCTACTGCACTAAATTTCGTTAACAGCAGGGAGGAATAGTGTCAAAAAACTGATGATTGTTGGTTGGCCTTCCAGAAGTTGTCATAATTTAACTACCACTGTCATTACTGCTCAGTTCATTTATTCATAAAAATTATCCGGGATTTTTGTTGTCCAGAGGAGAAGTATGATCCGCTCTTCAGGGTTAATTAGAACATTATTTATTTCTACACTGAAATGTGACAAATTTTTTGTGCGAATAACTTGACACTATCAAGAAAAACACTCACATCGGCAACTAACGTGTTTAAGTTAATACGGGGTCCGTGGGGATTTTCCAAAAAAATCTCTTTTTTTCATAAAAATAATAATTGTTTTCTTCATGTTGCGGTAATATTATCACCTTTATCTATTTATTGTAACTACTATTTATTGTTTTTTTTTATTGTCCTTCCAGGCTTGCGAGGTGTGGCAAACACAGTAAATTTGCCTTTGGGTCTCATTGAGTCTATTCCACGTTATGGGCCCTAGGAAGAGAAAAAACGCTGCCTCGTTAGTCTCCGATAGTCATTGTATGGGCTAAATACACAGTTAATCACCCTTACAATACTCAATGAAGTCATATTCATGGCATGTCGCTAGGGAAATGATCAACGCTAAACTCACTATCCTTCATTCCTTATCTCCAAAAACGTCAGAAAAGTTGTTTAATTATTTTCTTTGATCATTAAGCTAACGAGGGGATGGTAAAAAATTTTATGCGGACATCGATTGAAACTCTCTGTGATGTGTGCCTTCGTAGTTGCATCGAATCGAATCCGCTGGAATGTAGTTCCTTTGAGCGGTACACCACTCCGAAAGATTCTACTCGATGAGACAACGAAAACCCACATCGTAAGGATGAACGTGCACTGAAGAAGCCGAAGACATCGAAACGATAGCCAATCAGAACAATATGGCATGATCCAAGAAAACATTGATAATTTATGCTGAGCTTAGATAAAACTCGATTCTTAGAGAAAATCACGTGTAAATCGTGTTAAAAAAAGCCTGTCAAGGCTCTGAAAGAGAAATGTTTTTCGAAAATACGAACAAGGTCTTTTCGATGTCACCTTCTTAAGAAATTCTGTGATTTTTGAAAATTTTTTCCTTACAAATCAACTCTCTATATCAACAATTTCGCACTGTTCTGTACGTAGTTGCCCCTGTTGACGATCGGGAAGAACATTTTTGAGAATTTGTAGCATTACCGTGATCGTGACACATGCAAAAGATCACATACGTACAGAACAGTGCGAAATTGTTGGTAAAGAGATTGGTGGGAACGTGAGGTTAAGCCACAGCATAATATTTATTCGTTTTTTCTTTTATTTTCATGGTACGGTTCCGCACAGCAGCGTGTGAATCTCAGCACTCCTCGTTACCACGCATCTGTCTTCCTCGAATGCGTCTAAGTAAAGGAGAGGTTGGGAAACTGTTTGTAGAATTCGTCTTCCTCATGAATGTCGCTGAACGTTGGCCAGGTTGATCCTTTCTGGAATCCCGAAACAGTGCTGTTTCTACACGTTGTCAGAGCTGTAGAGGAAATTTCACCTAATCGAATGGACCACAGAGCACCAAATAGTTCTGCTTAAACCACTGTTTTTCACCTTCATATAAACAGTATTTTTTCAAAATTTTTTTAAACGACGTATCTTTAAGACTGAAGACTAGATCCCTCATCTTCATGCATTCGCTTCGTTTTCTCGCATCACTCATCCATGAATGTCTTCCAACTTTTTCATATGGCTTCGGCTACTACTTGAGAATTTTCCTTTATCATAAATGTCATTGAATCCTCGTCTAGTGGATTCTCCCTGAAGGCCTGTGATAGCTGGGTTAGACATCTAGAGCTGATACCAAATTGCCGAATCAAGAGGAATGACGATATTGGTGAGCCCGGAGTCGGGTTGAGTCGGCACTGTGCTCGTGTTGAGCGCCATCACTACCAATGCGCCACCACCTCCCTCGTATAGACAATAAGACGATACAAATATGAGACGGTATGTGACCTGTAAAGGACGCGTTCGGCGTAGTGGTTGGAGCTACCATTGTGACACACGTGGAATCGATCCCCTACGCGCATTGCCCACCAAGCCTTCCATCCGTCAGGGGTCGGCAAATTGCTACCAGACTTGTCTGGAAGGATAGCAGCACTGGCTCGATACATCGGTAGACCACCGCGAGTAATTGTAAAGGCCAGATATGTGTTCAGTCACTTCCAACGATGCTTAATGAAGTCGAATGCATGGCGGATCCCTCATGGATTGGTCATCGCCGAGAGCATTATCCTTTATCATTTATGTGACGTGAACCTGAGTTAGAGAATAAATTTTCCTTTAAAACTACGATATGGAAATAAAACTTTCTTTCCAAACTAAACTCTAAATTCTAGCCGCACGTTAAACGACAAAATATAAGACTTAGGAAATTGAAGCAAAAAAGTGAAGAGCTCTCAATGAGACCACGATCCTTATTTACTGTCTGGAAGGGACGGCATTTACTGTAAAACCGTTGCTCTATGCGAGCCATTTGCACGCCGGGCGCAACCTTGTCTTTCTATACTTTCCTGTCTGCTGCTCTTTAGCTTATACGAAATGTCGTTTACACTTTGCGAAAAAAGAGTACATCCGGTGGACGATTACGATTCGAATACAAAAACAAATAAGATTTACGTTGTACAAGAACTGGAAAAGAAAAAATAGAATATATTTTCTACGCATTCGAGTAGAGCGATGATAGTCTTGAAGCACTCCTAGCAACTCATTACAGTCGGTCAGCTGCTGTTGTGGATCTGAAGTGACCTTATTCTGAAAAGTCGGAATTCAGTTTGTCCACTCCTTATAAATGGAGGAATTGTTTAAAATAACTCGCGATCGAACCCATTGATCATGTGTATATTTTACGGCATCTCTGAGCAGCAGGCTATAGCTCTTACAAAGAAGTGAATATTCTACATTTGCGGATTTGTTATATAATTAAACAGCTGAAATCTAGCACTGGTCAAATCGGTGTCAAATGGGTAACTTTCATTAATCCCAAAACATTTAACAATAGGAATTTCGCTGTTAGGCGTCACCAGTCAGCAGATGCTTTTCGATTTCTATAAAAGCGTCAAACGGATAGAGCGCTCGATCTTAATTAATCTCTCGTGTATGTATGGGACATGCTTTCGACTCCAATAACTATCGGATGCCTACCAATGCATTAGGCCAGAATTTTTATCCTCCAAGGAAGTACGCTGCACTATGTTCGGCGTGCCATTCAATAGGTTTGGCGCCTCGGTTTGAACTCCCCCAGTACCTGTTAAATCTCTTATCTCTCCATACTCTGGACTACTAGACTTTTTTTCCGAAAAACTCTTTTCTTCGCAAAAAGCAGTGGAATGTTGGTGGAAATGAACTTTGGTTTGCCACCATGGCTATCTCAGGGATTCACAGCGGATCCATGCAATCTGCACTCAACAACGTTCACCAAGAGAGCCAGAGATCCTCACGTAACAGCTGAACCCGTTCGATGTGCGAGAATGTTCATGATGTACGCGAGGAAACGAATCCAGAGCGAAAACTGCTGAGATCCGCGCAACATGTGATACCAAGTCATGAGGAAAAAAAGAATTCCTATCGCAATTTATCACTGCCTGGAAAAAAGTGATGGCGCATACTCGGTTGGTCTTCCTGTGCAGAGAGTGTCATAGTGCCGTTACCAACTTCTTTCTTGCTCTAGCTATTTTCATTTGTGGTGGCGGTCTGTTTTGAATATTGAGACGTGTACGAGTGCCATTCCTTCGTCTATAAAACACTTGCAGTGGTAAAAATAGTCGATGTTTGCTTCAGACGTGTAACACCACTTTATAGGTGAGTCGGGAAAAGTCGTGTAAGGTCCATTAAACTGTTCTTTTTAATCGCTTGTTTAGAAATGTTCTTCTTATATTAGTGATTCTTCATTGTTTCCACTTCCATGTGTATCTACCCGCATCTTCTATTAGGGATAATTATCGAATTTTGACCCGTGTGGCATGCGATAGCGTCGTTGGTCAGAGGATATCGTCTAAGCGCTCCCTGGATTTCGCGCGATTTCGACATAGTTAAGGCATCAATTTACATCTTACCAAATAGTGGATTTCTAGAAAAGCTCATTATTAAAAAAGTAGAATGGAAGGTTTGGTTCCTTACTTAATTGGTAGCTTACAAGAGATCCACGATATAACCCATGTTAGATCCACGATATAGCCCATGTTGCTTCCCTATATCTGAAAAACCCTCCTCCGCCTCATTTTCCATGTCCAGTGAACAGTTTAGATTCATGTAGAATGTGGGCAGTTACCAAAGAACCATTCATCTCATGTGTTGAAGAAGTTGGCTTTATTCTGATTTATTCGCAATTCCGTTCACTTCTTTATTTCCTTTCGTTAATTGAGTACCGTATCCGATTCTCTGGTGCACTTTGCAAATAATGGCGATGGCCTCGACAACGCGAGTGTTTGATATAAAATTACCATCAAAGAGGCGTATGCTCACTTCGTCCTAGTAGAGCGAATTTATTGTCAACTGCGTTATGACAATGAAGAGCTTCATCAGGGTGGTATCGCTCTATTGGGTCACTTCTAGATTGGAAATGAGCTGGTGGATAGACTGCACTTTTGTGGTCTAGCAGTTCAGCAGAATTTTTACGTATTACGGAAGTACACCTCAATCATGAGAATTATTTCAGTGGCATTTGCTTCTACGCGAAGCCACATTTTCTCACTAGACTAAGGTCAGGCGATTCGTAGCTGATAATTCCAACGGTACTCTACTGTTCGGAAAGCAAAATCTTGGTTCAAATCATATTTACTTTCCATCTATCTTTTTTCGACGTGCTTAGCAGGGCTATCTTCGTGAGCAATTTCTGGTTCAAATTGACCAGCAACTTGACCAGTCATCTTTCAGTTATTTTTGCAACCATTCATCCTAGAAACTGACCACGCCTAAAATTCTTTATAGATCCTATCCTTTTAGAAATATGTTTTACTACGATTTGCAAGAAGTGCGCGTTTTTTCTTCCAGATCAAAAGAGTGAGCTAATGATTTTATTTGGAAGGGGCGCCATCGGAATTTGGAAGCTATATGTCCTTAAAGCTCCCCATGCCACGCCGACCTCGAAATTTGCACGTTTCGTATCGAAGCTAGAGAAGAGTTATGAATTCACTTCTTGATTAATTCTTCACGCTGTTGCTTTGTCATTTGTGTGCTACTAAAAAAATGCAATGTCTTTTATCCTCTGTTAGTGGATTTAGCCTTCATATTCTTATTCCCGCTACGAATAAAAAAGCACTTCTGCAGCATTAATTATCAATAGTTTTCACAAATTGATAGGTATTTTGGTTTTTGATGGGGAGGACAGCACAGTGGTAGCAATGTTCGTCATCACGTGGGCGGTGGTAGTTCAATTCCACTCAGTCCAACCTAGTCTCTCATCCCTCAGTAAACTGGTAGCGGACTTGTCTGAGAGAAAAAACACTCCCTGCAATCCAACTGAGAACGCTCCAGTCCGACTATCTCAGGAGTCCAGAAGAATTGCTCGACCAGCATTCTACAACATTCAAGATGAAATGAAAATCCTTAAACAGCAACCCGAGCCACACGCAAAGTTGTAAGATTTTCGTGGAGATTGGTTGCAAAGAAACGAATCAAATGCGAGAAGTGTTAGGATCCGCACGGCTGACGTGAAGATGGGTCACATAAAACAGAATAAAAAAAATTTGCTTTTTAGTGTTTACACAATGTCAGCCGTTAGTCCTCACTTTTTTCAGTGCAGTGACATTCTTCTTGGTGGTTTCAGTTTGAAATCCCGATAGAGATCTTCTGCAGTTGTTTTGCTTCCGCTCGAATTTTTGATGCTCTGCTTTCCGAAAAGGGTATAACACCTTTAAGGTGCACTCATAAGGGCTCTTGTGGCGCAGTGGTTGGAGGCGCCACTGCGACACACACGTGGAATTGATCCCCACACCCCTGGCCCACCTAGCTTTCCATCCGTCCGAGGTCGGCAAATTGGTACCAGATTTGTCTGGGAAGATAGCACAGTGCTCGATACGTCGGTAGGCCACCGGGAGTCATAGTAAAGGCCAGATATGCATTCAGTCACCTGCAACAATATTTGATGAAGTTGAATGCATGGCGCAACCCTCAGAAATTGATCAACGCTGAGAGCTTTTTATCCTTTTAAAGCGCACTCATATGCAGTCAAGCATAAAAAATAATGAAAACATTGGTAGGAATTCATGTAACAAGCCCAACATAGTGTGAAACTTTTTGTTTTCGTTTAGTGAAGGTTTCTCCGAACAATATTATCTACCGTATACAAACAAGTATTAAAGCGTGACAACTGCAGAAGAAAGGCACATCATCCTTTTTCTTGTTTCCATTCATCTTTTCTATACGCTCTGTCATTTCGTTACTCTCATAACCTCGCTTATTAGGACTAGAAGAGATTTAGTAGTAACAACCATGTACTTTTTCTAAATGAAATAAATGTCTGTAAAAGAAAAAGACTTGTTTGCTTTTCACCATTTGACGTATTCGCAAACATTTAATTTTTTTTTTTTTTGGGCAATCAGTCACGAAGATTACCCTTTTCAGCAATCAACATTTATTTGTGCAGTCATGTCGGGATCCTGCTGGGACGAGATCCCAGTTGTTCAATATCTTTAGTGCTCAAAATAAGGCTAGAAATGCCAGAAGGAAAAAGAAGACCACCGATTGGTGCTTTTGGTTCAATAAATTCAGAATTCAGTACAGAAATAGAAAAGGAAACTTGTATGTGGTCTGCAAAGCTTAGCAGATTCTATTAGTTCGTGGGCCCACTAGAAGCTACGATATTTTCGAACAGGGGAAGGCGCAATACATTAATCTATTTCGACGTATAGGGCTCTAAAATAGCGGTCGCTTTAAACTTTAAGCAACAGTTTAAGACCTTGTAATAAGCCTTATTAAGGTAGCTGGGAAAACAGTGGAATCTTCCGATTTTCCTTTACAAGGCATGAATTCTCCCATCCCATCATAAAGAAGTTATAATTTCCTGTCGCATCAGTGGCTTTACCACTTTCCTTCACGAATGGTGAAAAGCGTAAAATTTCAGAATTTTTCTTCACTTTTTTGAAACACCCAATTCTAAGCAGCTCTAATAATTAAGTAGCGCTGTAAGCCAAGTATGCATACACTGGATCGTGTTTAGTGCAATAATGTGTTGTTCTCTGCAGTATTAAAGGGATCAACCACCGATTCGATCCTCTAGCTCGGGCTCAACAAGCCTTTCATTCCTCTAGGATCTTCCAAGTGGTAACAGACTAATCTGCAAGATAGCAACCCGATACAACGATGTGCCACCGAAAATTATTGTAGAGGTTAGATATCTATTCAATCAGATGGATGATAGTTAGTGTACTGGAATGCATGGCACAATCCTCATGGATTGTAGAACGTCGTACTTTTATATTTATATTTAACTTTTATATTACATTAAGTGGTTAGGAGTTAAGTTATTTTTGATTTTAAGCACATGCGAGGCGCCACGTCTCACCCGGGAATTCATAATTTAATTGACGTAGAAACGGACTTATGAAAAGGGAAATGTATCAAAAAAAAGTTTTCTCTACGATGACAGCACGTTACTCCATAATATTTTACGTTATCGCAAAGGAAAATTTGGGGAAAGACCATTATTGGCGCGCCAAACGTCGAAAAACAAAATAAGGAAGCTGATTAGGGGTGTGGTCAGGAACGCATCATACACTTTCGCCGTTTGCCTCCCGATATGAATTGAATGAAAGGAAAAAGGAAACGTCGATTAGACAATGTTTTCATAGATAACTGGTAGCACCTGTAGTAGGGAACTCTCAAATCCTATTCACTATCAATCAAACTCGGCCTTTCTCTCCACCTCTTCTTCTCCACCGTTTCGTTGATCTCCATTTTTTCATACATTTAAGCCTTCATGAGTTTCTATCTGTAGTATATGAGCTCATCACATTCGTATCCTCTCTCTTACCATACGCATTTTCAATGAGCGATACCTGTTTGCTTTTCTACTGAATTTGCTATTTTCGCATTGATGAATTCCGTCGTCTTAGCAATATGTCAACAAAAACGATTTTTTCGTGAAATTAAAATTCTTCTATAGATTTTTGTGGAAAAGTTGCAATCGTACTGTGACCCTAAAATGAGATGAGCGTCGATGTTCCAGTACAACTGCTGGGCAAAATTTTTGATGCTGGTAGTAAATGATTCATATCACTAGCAGTATACTTCACATTTGAACAAACTCGAAGCGTGTCCTTTTCCTATCCATCCTCATTCATCACATCCATAAGATCGAAATATTATGTATTTCGACCATCTATTTGTCGACATTCGTTTCAGGACCAACGTCTACGCCTACATGTACAAAACTGTCTTGGTAGGCTCGATTGTATTCGTCGTGGCAGGAATGTTGCTTACTGTATTCAGTTTGTTCAGTCCTACATGGCAGGCACGTTATGATTGTATTTCCTAAAATTATCCAACCACTGCGGCGTTACTGCTTCATGTTCAACAAAAGGACAGGAGTCTTTATTGATGATCACATTGTTAGGAAAACACATTCTACTCCACTCGTAGTGTCGTGCATGTCTCACCTATGCAGCGATTTTTGGAGAGTAGATTGAAGAGACTAGATACACGAAGTTAGTGTTTTTGTGCTCCCAGGTTAGTCTGACATCAACCATAGAAATGTGAGAAATGAGCAAAACTCGAAGTCTCACATAGGCTTCCAACTCCCGATTATCCTCATCGGGTGTCGCATGCTACCAATCATGGAAAAAAAACAAAAGTAAAGAAAAAAGCATAGCTAAAAAAAAGGCAAAGCAAAGTCTTACCTTGGTGACGTGGATAGCACGTTAGACTCCTGTAAGGATAACCACATGTTCAAATTTCAACTGAAGTTCTGAGTTTTTCCTTTATCTCAGCATCTCTATAATTGTATTTCTCATCGTACCCTTCCATGAAAAAAACAGTACGCAGCAAATACAGTTAAAACATATTCGAGCAAAATTTAAGCTTTATTCAGATAACCAGAAAACCGAAAACGGCCGAAATTCATCATCATGGTCTTTGGTGGGATTGTATAGTCTCAGATGGCACACTTATTCCACTCGACTGGGAAAAGTTTTCTCAACAAAGCAGTAATTTTTCTCCACCTTCTTCATGTTTTACAAAAAAACCATTAGCAAACTATTAATTCATCAATTAAAGGATTTTATGCAAAGATTTTACATGAATTACTTAACTGCCGTTAACTTCGGAAGAATGCACAACGGAAAACGCCGTACTGTTTTTACAATGGTCCGCAAGTGTGTGATTGCTCACAAATTCACGCCTGAATAAAGGGTTAAACGCCCTGCCGAGCGAATGCCGGGTGATGTTGTTGCTGAGTCAAGAACGTTACTGGTGTAAGCCATTCTGGCACAACCCAATTCTGACTAAAATCAGTCGTATCCCTTACAAAACGATCAACGGGCGAAGATCGCATGCTTCCTACCTACTTCAAGTTTTTATCTTTGTCGAATACGTTTCAATACATTTGACCCTTCCGGGATCGCTACCATTTTCGGGTGTCAGGCTCGTCACCCCGTCTGTCGGGTTCGTCGCACCGCGTGTCTTTGGAGCGCAGTGGAACGTTCATTGAAATCAAAATCTACGGCCCGTGCAATCGCACAAAAAGTACGACGCACTGGTTTTTGAGATTGCCGTTCTATAGTTCGATTCACTCATAATTTTTCTGCATCTCCTTAGCTTCTGCATATTCACTATGTTTTTCTCTGTATGCTACCATGTTCATCGACACCTCTTTTATGTGGTCTAACTCTTGAGTGTGACGAAAAAAAAACTCGTCCATTATCTAACCATGGTGTTACTAGCCTTCCGCATGGTTTTCTATGAGAGCTGAAGTGTATTTCTGCTTCTCTTTTATGCTTTTTTATATCCACCGATTCTATTCTGCCCTCTGAAACAGCTTCTTGAAAGTAGACCTGAGAATACCACCATGAATCTGTCCTGGTATAAAATCTATGCAAGAAAAGCCTTCGATTGACTATGGATCGTGAAGATGTTATAAGATGAAAAAGTAAGGTATCTACGAGAAAATCTCAAAAGGAAGCAGTTTTGGCCAAGCCTGTGCATCCAAATGGTTGTTAGAATATAAAAGTTTCAGCACTTTCACGAGTTCTACCATTTTCGCGTGGCTGGCCCATCGAAGGGCGTGTTACTGGAGCGTAATTGAGATGCGCATTGAAACCATTACACATGGTCCGAAACGTACGTACAAGGTCGTGAAAGGGATAATAGGTGTTGAAGTTTTTATCACGCTTAAAGAAGACGTTCCTTTATTTCTAGTTCCCGGAAACGACAAATTCGTTCTTCTTTGGTGAAATGCTCGCGAACTACAGATTCGATCGGTCTTCCATGAAGTCTTCCTTGTCTCGTGCTTAAATTGTTCACTAAGTCCAACTCTATCGACGCATAGACCAGTACATTTCTACTCGAATATTCGTGAAGAACCCGCGACCGACTTTCTATAAACCACGGCACTGGTCAAATAACTCAGACGACCGACTTTCCATTAATCTCGGCATTGATCAAGTAATTCTTCGTATTTTTGTTGAGCAAACGCGTGTTATTATTCTTTATTCACGAATAAGCTGGCATTTCGGCTGATTTCGCCTTCCTCAGAGGATGGAAAGGTGAAGTTGACAGCAAACTATCAAACCAAACACCTTTATAACCAAATAGAGAAAACGCTAAAGCAAGATTTCAACCACATTTAACGCAGCTATGCACATTCACCGCTTTCTATGAATCTTCCGCTGAGTATGGTGTGAAGACCAACCGCACAGAATTCACATGGAAGCGTAATGCGCCCTCCCATCACAATAACAGGTTTGTATACTGTCCAATATCACGCATGATAATAAGGCAATCTTCCCTGCATTTCATTTCCGGTTTTCTGGAATTAATCCAGAACGCCTCGAGAGTTTTGCGCGCTTGTGTTCTCGATTCCAGTGCGAGGATCGTGACCAGTACTTCAAAGTCCTCCCCGTTATGTCTCTGGGTCCTACGCTTGCCTAGTGGAATATTCGGTTTAGGTTTACCGACAGGTGTTCTTTTATGCAGACATAGAGTGGCCTACCCGTTTCGCCAATGTGTTCGCCTCTGCATGCCTTACAGGAGATCAGCCAAATTGCACCCGAACTCATGCAATCACCGTCTCTACCGTTGGGGAAATTTATGCAATTTTTCGTTATACAGAGACGGTCATAGAGACGGTTGCAAATTAGCTGGCGTCTTAGAATACTCGGTGGCATTTCAACTACGCTCACCGAATTCTCTACACCCGCCCTTATTAAGCAGCGTTTTATAGCTGCACTTACAACATTTGAGATGCAGGGTAGGATAAACGGAACCTTTTTATCGCTAGTGTTGTCGTTTGGGAACCTAGGATTTTTCCTACACCTATCCCGAGCTACAGTTTCGTAGCCACCCCGACGTTCTTTAGACAACAAGAGCCCAATAATGAAGTTGATGTTAATTTTCGGATGTTTATGAATGAAACTCTCAAAGTCCTTAATCACTATCGCGCGAAAAGATACAGTTCAAACCTCACTCCAGTGCAAAAACGTGGTATGGGAGAGGTACGAGAGCTGATGAGGTTGAAAACCATAAGACTATCCGTTAGTGATAAGGATGGAGAGTTTGTCGTAATTCCTCATCAGTTAGATATGGAGATAACGAAAGCATCTTGAGGATGCTTCGCTTTATCGCCCATCATCTGAGAAGGAATTTAAAAGAAAATACCGAAAATTGAACCACGAATGGGCCAAAATGGCAAGGGCTGCTGGTTTAAAACCATCAGTTATTCCTCAACTAAAAGTTGACTTACCAACATGCCCCGTCTTGTACTTATAAAAACTCATAAGTTAGTATCCAGCGCGGTGATCTTGCGTCTACCGATCCATCACTATTTAAGGTTAGACCTATCATTAGCTGCGTAGACGGGCCAACGGACAGGATAACATGGTTTTTAACCCTAATATTTAACCAGCTGTTGAAACACATTCCAGCCTATCTTACGAATACCCAGATGTTTCTGGATCGTCTACGTACTGCGCAGCCCAACAGCGCGTGGGTGATGGAGTCCTTCGACGTTACCGCCCTTTATACAAACGTGTCGAATGACTCCGCAATGCAAGCCGTACTCGAACTCCTTATGCAACACGAAGGAGAAATAAATATGTATGGCTTCAAGATAAAGCAGTTGATGGCACTCTTAAAAAAATGCTTGAGCTGCTCAATCTTCAGATGGTCTGAAAAGTACTACGCTCAAATAAGAGGGTTGGCCATAGGACAACGACTGGCTCCAAGCCTTGCCATTGCATTTATGTCTAAGGTGGAAGCACCGGTAACTGATCTCGGGCCGCTACTCTACTATAGATGTGTAGACGGCTGCTTTGTCCTTTGCTCAACACAAGAGGCAATGGACAAATGTTTCGAGTTGTTAAATGAACAGTCAGAGTATATCAAGTTCACCCGAGAAAAGCCGAAAGAAAAATGGCTTCCATTCCTGAACGTACAAATTCGCCTGTCAGAAAATGGCTACATTACAAGGTGGTACCGAAAGCCAAGTAGTAAAAACATCTTGGTTCATTACCTCTCCTCTCACCCCTCTCACACGAAAAGGGCGCTTATAAGAAACATGTTTCGAACAGCAACCAACGTGTGCACGGGAAGAGAGCAGAGAGAGGAGTCCCGGAACTTGGCACGGCAAATAGCCATTTCTAATGGCTACGAAACTGTAGCTTAAGATAGGTGTAGGAAAAATCCTAGGTTCCCAAACGACAACACTAGCGATGAAAAGGTTCCGTTTATCCTACCCTTCATCTCAAATGATATAAGTACAGCTATAAAACGCTGCTTAAGAAGGGCGGGTGTAGAGAATTCGGTGAGCGTAGTTGAAATGCCACCGAGTATTCTAAGACGCCAGCTAATTTGCAACCGTCTCTATGACCGTCTCTGTATAACGAAAAATTGCATAAATTTCCCCAACGGTAGAGACGGTGATTGCATGAGTTCGGGTGCAATTTGGCTGATCTCCTGTAAGGCATGCAGAGGCGAACACATTGGCGAAACGGGTAGGCCACTCTATGTCTGCATAAAAGAACACCTGTCGGTAAACCTAAACCAAATATTCCACTAGGCAAGCGTAGGACCCAGAGACATAACGGGGAGGACTTTGAAGTACTGGTCACGATCCTCGCACTGGAATCGAGAACACAAGCGCGCAAAACTCTCGAGGCGTTCTGGATTAATTCCAGAAAACCGGAAATGAAATGCAGGGAAGATTGCCTTATTATCATGCGTGATATTGGACAGTATACAAACCTGTTATTCTGATGGGAGGGCGCATTACGCTTCCATGTGAATTCTGTGCGGTTGGTCTTCACACCATACTCAGCGGAAGATTCATAGAAAGCGGTGAATGTGCATAGCTGCGTTAAATGTGGTTGAAATCTTGCTTTAGCGTTTTCTCTATTTGGCTATAAAGGTGTTTGGTTTGATAGTTTGTTGTCAACTTGACCTTTCCATCCTCTGAGGAAGGCGAAATCAGCCGAACCGTCAGCTTTAACGGAATAAAGAATAGAGTAACACCTCGTATTTGCTCAACAAGAATATCGGGAACTATTCGTGAAGAAGTCCAGCTCTCGACGCTATGCTCAGCCCTTTGTGCGCTTAATACGAACTTTCCGAGATATATTGTATACTGCACTAGTATGGTGTGTGAGTAGCAAAGTGGACGATGTGCATTGCATACTAGACAGTTCGTCATCTGTGTTCTCTTTTGCTTTACACCATACTCAATCGACGACTCGTCCAATACAGATGTTAGCCAATTCGTATAGCCAGCGAAAAGCTATTCTCGACACTTAATGGTTTGCAAAAGAAACCTTTTATTGGATGAGTTCCTCTTGCGGAAGGAAGACTATTGCTACTGTAGAGAGTTCTCACCATAGAAAGCGCAACCGGTAAAGAGGCACAGAAATACCTCTGCTTGAGCACTAAATTCGGCATTTAGGAAGAATCGTTACTGAGATTTCTTCAGAATTGTTCGTTGCTTACGGATTATGGTTTGATTGGAATTTAGGACATCGCAGCAGTCTACTGATGGTACAAACAATGTTCTGAAGCACATTTATTTTGCAATTCGATGTTTTACAGCATTTTGTATTATTTCGCAATATGTTGCAAAGAAAACGCTTACTTACGACTGTGTGGTCTTTTCGGCTCCTGGGATTTCCTAGTTATCAAAAATTTATCGTTTCCTACCAAAAACTAGGGTTGTTCGTTATTTGCAGTGCTTTAATCCAGACGAGTTTCACTGTTTCTGCACTCGTCATGAAATTACGCTTGGTCCTAAATGGTAGCACGCAAATTGATTAGAGGTCGGTACGTGTTAACATGTATGTTATCTCTTGGGATCCAGTCACAGGCGGCTCGTATGTATCAATTATCGTGGCTTATACCACAACATTTCTGAGTTTCCATCTTCAACGCAGATGATAAGTGAATAATTCTCTTCTTTCAACAACGGATTTTAATTCCAACGAAGGAAATTGTCTTAGAACTTCGAATTAGTCTGGTTGGAAACGCTGTTCGCTATATCTTACGTTGACTACGCTACGTCTAGCTCTCTTAGGCATAGTCAGAAGAAGAAGAATAAGACAACAACAACGACAAAAACAGCAACAGCAACAACAACAACAGCAACAACAGCAGCAGGAAAAACAACAATGAAATCGAAAAAGTAGGAGCGGAGTTAGTTGTCCTTTCTCTTCTTTGTTATATAACGAAGTCTGCTTGCAATCGAGTTAGAAAAAGAAACTATGAACGGTACGACTGACCTCCATAACAGCCGGTGATTAGAAAGAATTCTTAACACTCACAAATTATAAAAAATCAACCCATTCTTTACTGCACATCTTTAGCACGTATATTATTCTTCTAGGTCCAATAAAGTGGAAAAGTCGGCGCACTAAAAAGTTCGAATCCCTTTCTACTTCAGCTAGTTTCCCTTCGATTCCATCTCTACTAACTTTGCTGCTGCAACTCTTTCGTTCCCGTGATCCTTTTGTAAATTTTTGTTTGCATGACCCGTCTTCATGTTCACTGCGCGGATCCTAGCACTTTTCACATTCGATTCGTTTCTTCGCATCCATTGTCCTCGAAGATCTTCCAACTTTACGTGTGGCTTCGGTTGATGCTAAAGGATTTTCATTTTATTTTAAATGTCGTAGAATGCTGGTGGAGCAATTCTCCCTGGAGTCCTAAGGTAGCCGGGCTGGAGCGTTCCCAATTGGATTGCAGAGAGCGAGTTTTCTCAAACAAGTTCTATACTTTTAAAAGGATCTGTAAAAGGATACAGATCCTTTTATAAATAGGTATTGAAATAATTAAAAGCATGCAATATTTTGTGTCGACTATTAAATCGTGCAATATCGTAAAAGAAATAAGGGAATACTAGGCAATGAATAGGATTTGATTAAGTTTTTTGCTGATTTTTACGCTAAAGGATACATAAATCTAATCTACCGATGAAAATGTCTGATTGACTTAACATGGCGAGAAGAAAGTGCGCCTTTTCGAATACTAATACTTCTAAATACTAAATAGGTTAAAAATCTAGGTGAGAAGTGCGTAAGTAAATTCAATCCCGCGGTACATTCTCAGCTAAAGACTGTTTTGGAAAACGGTGACGCGTTCTCTAAAGAGCTCCTCTCTCATCGATTTCTTCGTGAGTCTTCGACTTTTTTCTTTATTTTTTTTTTACAAGCTTATTATGAGAAGACGATGAAGATGATAATGAGTAGCTTCTGTTTGTCATGATCTAGTTCACATATGGAATTGGTCTTGAGATAGACAGGATTCGGAGATTTTTCCTAATCAGAAATCCTAGATAAGTGTAGAACATCCTTTTCTGGATCCTTGAATAGCCATCCGTCATATTATTACAGAATCAGATGGAATGATGAATTACTACGCTACATTACTAAGTTAAATAAAGATCAATAACCTTCACACCTAATGCTGTAAGTATAAGCATGAAAAAGTAACAGAGGAAAGTGAACCTGAAGTTGCTGGTGAATTAGATTCGTTACGGAGGAACTCGTTAACCAAATAAGTATAGTGAAGGACATCGAGAATATTGGAGGCAGTATAGAGAGAAGTTGTTCAAGCGAATTTGAGAAAATTAACCGAGTCTTTTAAAAGAATAGAAAGGTTAATGTGCTTGATGTTTCTCAGCCCATGAGAAATGCATCATGGATTCGATATATTCAAGCATCGGTATAGGTGGTTGAGTGCATATTTGTACAATACTATAACATGCAGTAGCCCACCGATGTTTCGAGTCAGTGCTGCTATCTTTCAAAGCAAGTGCGATGTCAATTTTCCGACTTCCGAATGATGAAAGACTTGCCCAGCTCAGGGTAGGGTAAAGAGCCAGTTGCCGACGAAGTATGCCTTTGTAGTGCACTACTAAATGTGCAACAAGCGCCCACCGGTGTCTTGACGCACTGCTCATCGTGATGCCACTTGCACGGCGTGAAGACAAGATTTCTACCATTACCAGTGAAGGATTTGTGGCGGTGAAGTTTTATTACGCCTACTCTTTTGCACAGAAACTCTTCTGCTTTCACGTTTTTTGTAGTCGTACCGAGTGGTATCCAGTAGAGTAGAGCATTACTCGAATTACCTAGCATTTACTGCATGAATATGCTGTGATATGCACACCCCACCTCAATTTAATGAAGTCCAAAACACCATACTGGCAGGGAGAACTGCTTCTCACCTTATGACAACTGCGCGAAGGTCCTTAGCAACCTTGGAAAACCCGAATACTTTGGAGAACAACTTTCATTAACCTAGGAATGGGTGAGCAATATCCTAGTTTATTGATCAGGGTACATCCACCAGCACTATATAAAGTCGCATGCAATCATTGCACTTTAAGGTTCAATCACCACTCAGTTACACGAAAAATTCTGCAGTCACTGTTCGATGTACTGTAGCACAAGCTCTTACGGTCATCGGTCCAGTACCTATACCCAGACTAATTCATTGTCGATGACTATCAAGTGAATATGCCCTGAAGTTGTCTCGGAAAAACAAGTAATCACAACTATTAACCATCAGCACCCTGCATAAAATGACATCACCGAGTGAGTGTGCCTCATTCGAGAGATGGTCCGCTGAGGAAGACACAACTCGATACGAAGGCGAAGACACCACATCGACACAAAAAGGAACCGTGGACTACCGACTCGGATCGTCGGCTCTGATGAAGACGAAGGCGTCGAAATGTTAGCCGAATAAAAATTGTTTATCAACCTCGTGTAAGCTTGCGAAAAAATGAATGTGTGCTCTAAACTGTTTAACCAACAATCTGGTCAAGGGATTCTGCAGGCCGTGATTACACATTAACTGCCCCAGTTAGTTTACACATGGAACAGCTAAATGGTGTAAGGCGTCGTTGGATTTGGTCAATTCAGTTATTTTTGAGGTTTATCAATGAACTCCGACGATACCCGTATGCTTAATAAAGGATTGAGATGGATTTTCATAGATCTTCGAAATTTTAGTTAAATAATGAGGTACGTTAATCCATGAGAAGCAAATAATGTGAAGAAGAGAACAAGAAGATAGGAGAAACTAAAATAGCGGTTACTATTTGCTCCAGTCATTTAATGTGGAAAATAACTTGGACAATCTGTATTTAAATTGTTGAACCTACGCAAGGTTGATAAATTTGTTTATTTCGGCTAACGCTTCGACATCTTCGTCCTCATCAGAGCCGATGGTCCGTGTCGGGGGTCCACAGTTGACATCGAGATAACGAACAACTGTGCACCACCGACACGGATAATTGGCTCTGATAAAAACGACGTCGAAGCGTTAGCCGAAATAAACAAATTTATCAGCCTTGCGTAGGCTCAACAATTTAAATAAATGTTGATTATTTTGCTACCGAGGTTAAATGACGGTCAGTTTGATAACTTGGATGTCTGATCTGATCGCTGGAGTAACAGAAACAGCCTTGTTGTCTTTTTATGCGAGCTGAGTGGGGTATTCTACTTAGTCGGCGCGAGCAATTATCAACTGAAATATAACAATGGACTAGATAACAAGTCAGATTGAAGACGCATAAACAGAATGAATGGAGGATAAAAGTAGCTTAAGGAAAAGGTGCTGACATCACCGAGAATGGCTGCACTCTGTTGATCCCATGTAGTCACAAATGAAGCTGAGCACAGTGTTTGTGTTCGACATCACGAATTTCCACATTGGCTAAACAGCTGCGCCGCCGATGAAAGTTACTAGAAAAGCAAACTAATGCAGAAGGAAATAAGCGTCCCTATGGTTGTTGTAGAGGGGTCATGTAAAAGTGGGTGTAGCCACCAGTAATTCTGCAAAAAAAATAAAACGAGCAGTATATTCCTTGAAACTCCACGTTTTCCCAAGCTTATTGAAGACATTTGGTATGCAAATAATTACATTTCTATAGAAAAGTTCACAATTTCAGCTCATCACAAATCTGTGATATTTTTCTCCACGTTCACGTTAGTATTTGGAGCGATCGGCCTCATAACGGGTGCGTGTTCACCGTGTTTTCCGCTGAATTCGTTGCTTTACGTGATCTCATTATTTATGACAGGTATGTTGCTACCTTACTTACTTGGATACTTAAAGGGTCTGTCTTCACGAGCTGTGTGGACCCAGCACACATGCCATTCGTTCCTTTCTCTCACAATCGCAGTTCTGCAAAAAAAATAAAACGAGCAGTTGCTACCTAAGAACAGTTACTCTCATCGGCTTTTAAAATGAGGTCTAATTCGAGCTTAAAATCAAACAGAATCGAACTGAAAACCCACGTCGAAGTTTTGGAGCATGACGTGATAACGAAGGAAACTACTAGATTTTTAGCCTAAGTTTTGCTGAAGGGCGCCTGTGGTGCTGTAGTCGGAGGCGCCTTGCAACACACAAGTGAACTCGATCACCGCGCTCTTGGCTCACCAAGCCTTCCATCTCTCCGGGCTCGGCAAATTGGTACTGGACCTTTCTGAGAACTGGCTCGATGCATCGGTTGGTCACCGCGAGTCATTGTAAAGGCTAGATATGCATTCAATCACGTCCAAGGGATGCTTAATAAAGTTTAATGCATGGCGAATCCCTCAAAGATTGATCAACGCCGAGAGCTTTATCCTTTTTTTTAAGCTTCCGTAGACATCAACGAAGGAAATCTTTCTGAACCAGCGATCTGTCAGTCAAACAAAGAATGACTTGAAGCCTTTTTTCTAGTTTACAAACTATGGAAGAGCGACTATGATTAACAAGATGTAGAAACTCTCTGGTTCGGCTTTCGAAGCCTGTAATGCATTATAGGTGCTTGTTCGTTGCTATCGGATGTCGTTTTCGTTCTTGGCACAGCGAATACCGTAACAACTATAAAGGAGCCGTCGCACCCTGAGGGTGCTGGCGGTGAGGTGAGAAATGAGCTGGTTAAATATTAGGCAATTTTGAGTTACGTGCCATAAAATTTATGAGATAAATAATAGAACTTGGCATTTATGAGATTCGCTTAGACGGTCCGTAAAATTTGTGTAACAATTCAGTAGTACAGATATTTATGAACGACATTAATTTGTTTAGAACCGTGTTGGTATGGCTTGCTACGTCCACATGTTTGCAACGACTCTTTTCCTGTTGGCACTTATATCATCGATTGGCTCGGCTTATCTGTTAATGACTTCGCCTAGAGGACGAGAGGGGTGTTGCACCACCAGAAAACAGCTCATACAACAGCATGGGTTAGTTCCTTTTTTGTTATACACCCAACGTTACATATTGTGGTAATACTAGCACTCCTTTCACTTGATTCGTTTTTTGGCATCCTCCATGCACGAAGGTGTTCGAACTTTTGTGAATGGAGTCGGCTGGCGCTCGGGGATTTCTGTCTCCCTCATGAATTTCGTTCAACGCTGATCATGTCGACTATTCTTGAGATTCTGTAATAGACGTGCCAAGTTGTATCAACATCTTCATCATGGAAAGTCCGATCTCGGAATGATCGGGCTAGTGATGAGAAAGTGATAGGGATGGTCCCAATGCTGTGTCGAACCAGATTCTTGCGTATGTAGAGTGGCCTCACTACCACTGCACGCTCCACAAAGTAATATTTATCAACGAAACTCATCAGAGTTCCCACCGCCATCAGATAAACTTCTTCAATTCGTCCTTTTAATATAACTATTCTTCTGCTTAATTTCCGTGTTTTGAAAAACACCGTCCTTCTGTGCTTCTTTTAGTTTTTTCTTATTCGTTTATTAGGTAACTGCAAGAGATTTGCGGCTTTCTCCTCATTATGATAAATTAGGGGAACAAACGGAACACAGTTTATCATGGAACCGCTGCAGTCCTACGGCTACGGATTAATCTATAACTTTTTGTTATTGGCCAATGCGATGTCGCCTGTATATTTTTTCTAGTTTATGGGTATGTTGATAGTTTTTATGCTTACCATAGTATGAGAGGGTCATCTTGACAAATCATAAATGTCCTTTCCCCTGTATGAAGTAAATGATGCTCAAAATAAACAATCTACCTTTATGTCTTGCTACCTTAAGAAAAGCTCTTAATATTCTATTCAATTCTTAGTAAGCTAACGAAGTTGCGCAGAAATCTAGCATACCCTAAGAGAAGTGAGATGGTTCACAGAGCACTTTCAAGAATGAATTCGTATTGAAGCACCAGGGTTTACGGTATGTTCTGGCTCCATGAAAAAAACTTTTTACAATAGGGATATATGTTGAACTTCACCTTGGAATGCCAGACTTAAGTGATTCACTAAGTAAAAAAAACGAACTCTATTGATGCTCAACAAAATATGACTGCTGACATGAATCCAAACGGGAGACATTGTCATATTGTCTTGCTAATGTCACATAGGACATAGGACATACGATTGAGATTCGTTGAAGAGCACAGCGAATCATACGTTGATGTGTAGACTTTCACGAGGCGCTGGATAATAATGGGTGTATGCCATGGCATCAAATCCTTGAAGGTATTGATTGATGGGAAGTAATGATGCCAACTAACACGGGCAAGGACTTAGGTCGAGTCTGCAACGAACGTATTCTTTTAAGGTTGCTGAACAAGTTCGAGACTTCTCTGAGATCAGTTCACTTCCTTTAATCCCCAAAAAGCCACCGATACTTGTAATGAAAGTCCGGGGACGCTCTAGCACGGCGATTCTAAGATTCTGTGGAGAATCGACTCGACGAGCATTCAAAAATTTCTATGAAGGAAACAAAATCTTCGGCAAGCAAGTGAACGCTATTAAAACTCAAAAGACCTTCATGTATGAGGAACAAATATCCTCAATCAGTAGCTGAACCTTATGTAGGTGATAGGTATGACGAGGCGAATCATGTGGGAGAAGTGCTCGGATCCACACAGTAAGTGATTCGGAGTCGTTAAAATAAAAAAAATCGATTCGAGAAAAAGTCTAGGATGTGCCACTAAAAGAATCTTTGACTCTGCTTGAAAATAAAACCAATAACCGATTGATTCAGACGGCATTATGATGAGCGCACGATGCTTGGTTGCAGCGGTAAGCCTTGTCGGCCAATTGTCGTCATCGAAGACAACATTCTATAGTAGTGCATGATGTCATCACTTTCGTCTCACGTCGGCTTCTGTTCCAGTTTTTCTAGTGTCTTAGCAGTTCTTATCTTGTTTTTAATTTGTTTATATAATCTTGATCTTCTTGCTCAGTCTTTAGTTTTTGTGTCTAGTCACAACTAATACAAAGGGACCAGCATAACTGTCTCCGTTTACCCAAAGACATAGCTTCAAGTAGGGAATCGAACCACGATATAACTTTGCCTTTTTTGAACAAAACATTTTTTCTATCAGAGAACTAATGTAATTTATTACTGTTGTCTATATAGACAAAAGAAAAAGGATAAAGCGTCCATCGCTGTTCAATACCTGATAGATGTGCCGTGCATTCAGCTCTACTTGTAGCATCGTAGAGGTCATTGAATGATTATTTGTCCCATATAGTGAGTTGCGACGGTCCAGTGATGCATCATACTGATGTTCATATCTCTCCAAGGAAACTTGATATTAAATTTTTAACCCATTGGTAATGAAGACATGGTTTGGAGAAGGCGCAGGTTCGAAACAACAATCACGACTGAGTTACAGGGAACCTTTAACCATTGCGCTTTGACGAACCCTCCGTTGTTTTTGAGCTATCTTGTAAACAAACTATTCCTTCTTTCCTCTCGATAAATTGGTTTGAATCTCTTTCCTATGATTAATTTTGACAAGTGCTCTTCGGAATTCATGACTTACTGTTCGATTTTATCGATAGATATCAAATTGTGTGCTGCAGCTTAAAGATTATGACGAGGAATGATAATTCAAGCTGTGAAAAAATTCGAAGGTGACATCAGTAGGTGTGGTGCTTCATTTTTTCTAATCGAATACTTCAGTGATGTAGAGCTCCAGAAGAGGAGAAAACCGAAGCATGACTGCACTGCAACACATAACGGTTGGTAGTAAATGCGAGTTGCAAAAGAACCTTAGGGGGAACATCTACATTTGTATAGGCTTATTACAAACAGCACGAAAACGAACTATTTGAAAAAGTTCCGGCGGGATCTGTACAAGTATTTACAATGTTCCGCTATCAGCACAGGTGAACGAGGATAGGATCGCCAGAACTCCTCGCCATGACATGAAATTGATAACGTAAAAGCTATAAATCAAACTTTTCCTTCCCACGATTTCCGTTCTAGACACTAAGAACACCGCTGAAGAAAACTACATCACAGTACGACAAACTCTAAAGGGTTTTAAAACTACAAACAGGGTCAAACGTCACTAAGTTTGAATCAAAGTAACAAGGTTAGAGCTTGTCGTGAAGATCATATCGTTCAGAGCTCATCGATAGTACAGATACATTTGGAGCCATTCTTCACGCGAGCCACTATTTTCAATTCCGAACTCAACTCAATTTTTTTTAATATAGTAATGGTTTGTGACGAAATTTCGTCAGTTTTGACATTCATCCAATCACCACCGATCAAGTCGACTTGTAAAGGATTCTAGTACATCACTTGAACATCCTACATCAACAACCTCAACGTCGAAAGAAACAGTGCCGCTAGCATGAATTAATCATCCACTATTATTATCATAATTGTCTTCATTTATATCTATAGAAAGGGCATTGAGGGATGGGCTTTTTTCCATAAATGGAACTATTTGTTAGGAAACTCTACTTATACCTATTTTTCGTTCCATTTTGTTCACAGTCATCGTTTGAGACGTGATTTTGAAGAAAAGGCCAAACCGAGTGATTTTTCGAAACCGACTTTCCTTGAACCTCAGTATGACTAATCAATATGTATTCTTTCTCTGATGAGCTTACACGAGGTTGATAATTACATTTATTTTCGGCTAACATTTCGACGTCTTCGTTTTCATCAGAGTCGATGATCCGAGTCGATGGTCCACGCATGTTATTCGTCTCGAAGTGGCAGCTTCGGCTTCGTGTCGAACCTCAGCTAGCCATCTCTTCGAATGAGGCATACTCACTCGACGATGCCCTTTTATGCGGGTTGCTGATGGTGATTAGCTGTGATTGTTCGGTTATAGTGTGATAGTAACTTGTTTCTTCCGGACAATCAAACCTGCAGAACTTGGTGTTGTTATCAGCTAGCACAAAGACGTCGAAACGTTAGCCGAAAATAAATATAATTATCAACCTCGTGTAAGCTCATCAAAGAAAGAATACATATTGAGTGATTTTTGTTAAAATTCGATATGCCACTGAAAGGAGGGGTGTAGGGCAATTAGGGAGACTTTCAACGTGTTTGCATAGCTTTCTTTAATGAGCTGACATAAAGCATAAGGAATGCAGTATGCGGCATTGATCAATCTCTGAGGGATGCGTCATGCACTCGAGTTTATCAAGCATCACAGAAAAGATTGAAGGCATTTGTGGTCTACGCAATGACTTGCTGTGGTCCACCGATGTATGAAGTTAGTGTTGCAATCCTTCTAGATCCCAGACAAGCCTGCTCCTAAATCACTGACCCAAGAAAAATGGAAAACTTGGAGCCCGGGGCAAAGCATCATGCCAGAGATCGATCTAGTATATTGAAGAGCGTCCCTAACCATTGCGCTACCCATGCAACAACTTACACTGGAAGAAAAACACAATGTAAAAGGAATTGCAGATAAAGTCACACTACACTACCGTTTCACAATCTTTTGAGCTCTCTTGTAGCAGACTTCCCGACTTCCTCAGTTCGTATTTTTGGTACCATACTTCTACTTTAGTACTCAGCACTTTTTGCTTGCCAATGCATATTGAAATAAAAGTATAGGCTATGTACCGTGAAAAGGATTTTCTATGGCTGGATTTTTTGACTAGTGTCCCTCTAGGATCCACGGCTTTGAAATGCTTCATGCAAAGCGTCGCTATTTCAGGACCCTCTTTAAAAAATAGAGATTCATAGGCGAATGCAGGTATCTCCAGGAGTTGCTTCCTATAGCTATGCGAGGAAGTTGTTCCCACGTGTTGAAAACAGAGTGCAGCGGTCCCTTCACCCAGGAAAGCCAGCCAACTTAATGCCAGAAACACCAAGAAAAGTGTAGTGAACCTACAGAAGATACAAGTAGTTGTGTTAATTATAACACATTTTTGACAGAAAAGAAAAACTCATTATAAAAGCCCAACTGTTATTTACCCGTTATTGTTTTTTTTATTGCAGGGTATTACGTGGAATGCAACCACATGAATGCCTTAGACAGGAGCGAAATTCGACACCTCACTTGTGCTTCGAACCTGCCAATACCGTTTTCGTAGACTTATGTGCTGTCCAGTACAGCACCCTAAGCCCTTGGTTTGCTTTCTTCTCAGCCAACTATGTTTTCCAGTGCAGTTTTGGCTTAAGTGGGTTCAGTGCTTATCGATTTGTTCCCCAGCTCATTCTCGTTGAGTAGTAAATGCTACTAGCTCCGTTGGCATAAAAATTTGGCTGAGCGAAAGGGAAAGCAAGAGCTTCACTTTGTGTGATGGATAGCACGTAACACCCCGCAATGGCTAACCGCGGCTTCCAAGCTTTCCCAAGGTTCCGAATTTTGCTCATATTTAATCATCCTTGTGGATCTCCTTTTGCACAAGATACTTCTCAGTTTTCTTTCATTGCATCTCCTTCGAAGAACTTTCATTTTTTGTGGACGTCTTGAAAATATCTGGACCAGTTGTTTATTCATGCTCTTTTTCAACTCTGTGGTTCGACGCTCATTAAAAATATTCTAGAAACCGTTGCAATGTTGCTGTAAGCAATCCTACTCTGAAATATTTTTTTGACCACCTATAGAGCTTCAAGGGTTCATCCATCGCCGAATTGTTGAGTTGTAGGCTCATAAGGTCACCAAGAATGTTGTTCCATACAATATGAAAACGTTAATTAGGAAAATAAAAGTTCGCATACATAAGCGAGCTGAGCAATACAGGATTCGGGCATCAGTAACGGGCAAAACCATGAGAGTGTTGTTGGTTGGGTACTGAGTGACAACTAAGAACCGACTGTAGTAGCTTCACCATTGACAGTACTGGATCCTAAGATTTACATCTGCTCCACATAAACAGTTTGAAAAACTGAATAACCTTCATTATATGTGCTAAATGGTGAATTGAACCACTGGAATAGGACGCGTCTGGTGCAGTGGTCGGAGGCGCTCTGCAACACACACATGGGATCGACTCCCGCGCCCAATATGAGACGAGATGTGACCTGTAAGTGACCTGTAAAAGACTCGTTCGGCGCAGTGGTTGTTGGAGCTACCATTGTGACACACGTGGAATCGTTCCCCTACACGCATTGTCCACCAAGCCTTCCATCCCTCCGGCATCAGCAAATTGGTATCGGACATGTCTGAAAGGATAGCAGCACCGGCTTGATACATCGGCAGGCCACTTTGAGTTATTGTAAAGGCCATATATGCATTCAATCATCTCCAAACGACGCTTAATAAAGTCGAATGCGTGGCCCATCCCTCAGGGATTGATCAACGCCAAATGCTTTATCCCTTATCCCTTTTATTATCAAAAATTCAAAATGGATTATTTTCACTGAAATGTAGACAAGAACAGGTTGAAGATCAAAGGAAATTTTATCAATATCGAGGATTAAGTACAAATGTTCAATATCCGTAGCCTGCCTCGAACCTCGAAATTGTAACAGTGTCGTCACGGCAGAAAAAAAATATGAAACAAACTGAAAAATTAGTCAAGAAGGCATGAAAACACGAAGCTTTCGGCGTCAATCAGTCCTTTCAGTGACAACTCAGTATTATCGGCAAAAGTTTAGTAGCAATTTGTCCACCCTCAAAAGGTGGAGTGCCCTCTTTAGCGCGGTTTCAAACCAAACGCCCTCTGTGTGTTGCAGAACAGCTTTAATTAATGCACTGTATCCGCTCCAAAGTAGTTAACTGTCGAAAAATTGCTGGAAATATTATGTTATTTAAAAAGCAATTCAGTTCAGCACCTTGTGAATTTTGCCGTTTTTCGCGTTTTCGTCTATTGCGCGTACGGCTTTTAAGCGCACACCTCATCCTACACATACTTCCATGTCAGTTTCTCCTTGTTTTTTTTATTTTTGGGCTAAGTGTAACTGAAATTTTTGCTCAAGTGGGAATATGAAAAACCAGCTCAAACCATCCATTCGTATAAATCCAGAAAGAATGAGAATAGTTATCGAGTGCACGGTTGGTTCCTAAAGTCCCATAGCTAGCGGAACTTTGAAGACATGAAAGGTTGGAGACATTAGATATGACCATATGAAAGCTTTACTTTGAGCAGACTCAGCATAACGGTTCGACATTGGACGGATAAAGTAAAAGCAAGTGAATACGCTACAGTCACCGTAAATTTCTGACAAACTGGAAAGTTGCTGAGATATTTGCAAAACTCTGGACCGCAGGTGTCTATGGTGGGGAACGAACGCGCTATTATCCTTTCCGGGGAGTAACGCGTTCACCACCACACCATGCGGGTCCTTTGTTTCGCACGTCTCTCAGCTATTTCTATCGATCTTTTTGCCACAGCAATCACCCGTCAGCGGGGTTGATCTGGGGAGCGCAAATCGGCATAGAACCCAGTTAAGCTATGGCTGTAGTTGAAATCACAATGTTTAACGTTTTGTTTTCTGCCTTCTATAATTTTNATGGCAGGTTATTAAGCGAAATACAACCACAACGTTGCTGAGATATTTGCAAAACTCTGGACCGCAGGTGTCTATGGTGGGGAACGAACGCGCTATTATCCTTTCCGGGGAGTAACGCGTTCACCACCACACCATGCGGGTCCTTTGTTTCGCACGTCTCTCAGCTATTTCTACAGCCATAGCTTAACTGGGTTCTATGCCGATTTGCGCTCCCCAGATCAACCCCGCTGACGGGTGATTGCTGTGGCAAAAAGATCGATAGAAATAGCTGAGAGACGTGCGAAACAAAGGACCCGCATGGTGTGGTGGTGAACGCGTTACTCCCCGGAAAGGATAATAGCGCGTTCGTTCCCCACCATAGACACCTGCGGTCCAGAGTTTTGCAAATATCTCAGCAACGTTGTGGTTGTATTTCGCTTAATAACCTGCCATGAAAATTATAGAAGGCAGAAAACAAAACGTTAAACTGGAAAGTGTTGGAAAACTGGACAAGCGAGAGCCATGTGAATTCATCGAAAAGCAGAGCGACTGACGCAGTGAAATCTGCTTTACAATTCGTTGCATAACACAAGATATCCGTTCTTCGAAAGCAGTGTGTGATGAGGCCAACACAGCTTTCCTACTACGGTTGAAAAGAGATTGTTCGTGCAATGGTTTCACAATGAGTCTCGATGCGATTTCTAAAGTCAAAGTCCTTATGGTGAAGATTCGATGCTCTGCTCCTTCCTAAACAATTACGGCAGACAACTAGTGCAAGGAAACAATGTGGTCTGTTTGCAACGCGCATCTATTACACAAAGAAACTAATTGTATTGTATAGTACGACCCGATGATACATCGCACTGGAAAAACTGCAGAAAGTTGAAGCAATTGAGGAATGGAGCTCTGTCTTATCATGTTCACCTACCGAAGCTACTACAAGCCATCACTTTTTATGCATGGCCACAGCTATATCCATGTAATAGCGTTTGCTAAACGAAGAAGCTCTCACAATGCTACATAAGAGTCGTTATCGTAAGGTATGTCTCTACAAATTTATAGATCAGGTCAATAACTAAGACACAGGACAACAACTAGCGAAATATAAAGTGACTCCAGCTGCATAACTGCTCTAAGCAATGCAGAAAAGCCTATAATATAATTTGTTGATTATTAAGGTGCCTTTGATATTTGTAAGAAAGTACTGCATTTCCTGGGTATGCTTCAGATCTCCATACATTCGCCGTCATAACGAAACTGCCACTCTTCTTCACATTCACCATCGTAAAATATCCTGAAGAATTGAGGTAAAAGACACAATAGTTCATTCTTTAAACATACTCCACATCGCAAGAGCAAGCTATTTTCGCGTAAAAAAGGTTTCACATCGAATCTATAGTTCACCACTGGGATAATAACAACAAGACACGTAGAGAGATTGGCATGTACTCAACTTGACTCCAAGAACGCTTGAGGTGAAGGTCTGTTTATCATCGGAGTATGTGGAAATGTTAGGAAAATATGTAGGAATAAAGGAAGAGGCAAGCATTTTCGATGACTATGTATAGAGCGGCATTTCTTAAATATTTAAGTGAATGCATGTAATGACACAAATGTGATGGTGACAAAATGGACGATACGCACTGAATGGAATTCACAAAGTTCTTCGTGAATAAAACATTATTTTTGGAAGTGGTGCACTATGTTGTTCTCACAGTGGTGCTGAGATATGATAAGAACTCAGAACCTCAGCTGGGCCGCGAACCCGTGACCAATCTTTCTAGGAGCTCACGTGTTATTCGTCACATCAACCGAGGTTACTGGTTTGCCTTTTTCTCACCTAGTTTTCCTTTCCAAAATACTCTGCCATAAAGAAAGATAAAGCAGTAAATAAAAGGCTAAAAACATTTTCTATGACTATGTATAGAGCGGCATTTCTTAAATATTTAAGTGAATGTATGTAATGACACAAATGTGATGGTGATAAAATGGACGATACGCACTGAATGGAATTCGGTGCGCTTTCACGTGCAGCTTCAGTTTAACTAGCTTCAGTTTCAATTCATGTTTCTTGGAACATTCCCACTGACGGGGGGGGGGCGATTTATGACACCACCGAGAAAAAAATTGACCGAAAAGAAAGGAATCAAGGGCCTTAGTTAGTTTCTGGGTAGGAAGTGAGCCTTCATAAAGAATAACCTCTGGTTTGAAACACACCTGATGTCCTTAGTTCTACTTATATCTGACGTCCTTTGTCTGCTTCCGAGCAATGGTTTAACACCTCACCGTGGCTGGGGAGTATTTTCTTTTATAGAACTTCGATATAGAGCTTGACGGTCGTCCTCTAGAGCGATCTCCCAAGTTGAGAATTTTGAAATTTTGGTTCAGAACCCCAGCGATGAGGTAGCTAGAGCTGGAAATCACTGTGACAGCAACGTAGTCACTAGGTAACGAGTGCTGACATGATGTCAGGTCCTAGCATATCCTTCAAGGCTCCATGCAGAGAAAAAATTTTTCAACTAGAAAATCCTCAGTTAAATAGAAATCGTGTGAAGAAACACACAATTCTTCATGATTAGTGAAAGCGTATCACACAAGCATTCGATCTGCTTATGTTGTTCAGTACGAAAGCTGCTTAAGCAGTTTTCTGGATCGTATCCATTTTTTCGACGATTTCTCTGGTGGTACTGTGAAGCCGGCTATTTTTTACGACAGCAACAAGTGCATTTTTTCAGGTCTAAACGACCTACACTACGAAGACAGATCAAGCCAACGGTGGTCATGACATCGGTTAGCTGGAATGCTTACCTGTCCTTTGGACATTGGATTGAAATGAAAACTCCAGAGAACATAAGCATTTTACTGCGCTAAAAAAGGAAAAGTCGCGCCTGTCCTTTGAAAATCTTCTAAGCAAAGAAAATTTCTAGAATAAAAATGTCTCATAGCAATGAACCGAAACTTTCTTGACATTGAGAACACAACTGGACTAATTCCATGAGCAGCTGAGATATTTGCAAAACTTCAGACCGCAGATGATTGTAGTGGGGAACGAACGCGCTATTACCCTTTCTGGGGGCTAACGCTTTCAGTATCACACTATGCGGCTCCCTAACTGGATTTGTTGTCGATTTAGAGTCTCCAGATCAATCCCGTTGACCCTTATGGTGTGGTGGTGAACTCGTTTATTGTGGTTGAGTCACAAATAACAACCTGCCGTGAAAAAAATTGTAATAGGCAGTAAATAGAAAGATGACATCTTTGAACAGCATTTCTCTTTCAACTGCAAATCCTCTCAGTAAACACCTGTGAATTTATATCTGTATTCATAAAAAAGGGAAAAACACAAGATTCCACTTTTTGAGAATCACAAGATCTTGGCAGCTTCGATAACAAGATCAACATGTTTTTCTTACAACTTGCACTTTTGAATACCTAACTCTTAAGCAATTCGCGGAGCAAGGTCTCATGGTCAGTTATGCTAAGAAATAGACGAAGGAAAAACAGACTAACATAAAAAACTCAGCTGGAAGAACTCTGCTGTTAAAAATCTAGTGTTAATGCTAACTAAATGCCAATTAGTACTAATCTAGTAATACAATTATTCAATTTATTCTTTCACCGATTTTTAACCAAACACGAGGTTGATTAACTCAATTTGCTAATCGGAACTGATTTCATGATTGATGTGAACTTCCTTTGTTCGAAGTTTGGCGTGCGTAGGAAGTGAAGTGAAACGGGCATGCTTACGGATTTGACGTGAAAGCGTCTGGGAACGGGTTCCCGGATACGAAGTGACCCGGTGGGTCTGATGGGCAGGGGCCGTACGCGCGCTTAAAAAGCGTTCTTGAAACATTCGAACGACGACAAGAAATCATTCACTATGTTTGTTTTCCTAATTCTAACTCCTGTCGCACAGGTGAGTCAAAATCATTCTCATGTAGTTTAATCAAGGTGCTCAAAAACAATCTTACAGTTTCAATCAACATTAGTTTTAGTAGAGCACGTTTTTGGAAAGGGCGTGGGTACTAATATACGGTACTATACTAACAGCTGTGACGGTTCACCACAGTAATGCTCACGTAAGATGAAGTTTGTGAAAAATCTTTTTTTCTCCTTTCATTAGCAGTGAACAAGTGGGACTATAGCGCTGTCTTCATAAATGAGAACTCATTTAACTTAAAAATTATGATCCCCAGAAAAAAGCTACTAGAAAATTGAAATTCTTCGGCTATCGGTTTTATCTATAGCCATGCTGTTTGTTCCTTACCAAACTACCGAGAAGTCAAATAAGCTGCGCATAGAATATGTACGTTCACATTTCTGACACATAAGATTCTTCAATTATCACGAAGCTGATCCTATGCTTGCTCTTTTTCAGGCGTTGTTCTTTGGAGGAGCGGGCAGTTCATGTTCATGTGCTACCCCTCCAGTCTGTCCTCCTCCTATTCCAGTACCATCTTGTGCTCCAGCTTCTGGTGGATCGTATGCCGTAAGCAGTGCTTTTCTGCTTATTTAGCTGTAAATATGCGATAGTCTAACGAGCGATAAAAAAATAGTGTAAAGACCACTCTCAACAATGTATGCGACAATGAGCGAGTGAGGAAGGAAATCTCCAATTTTGTGGATATGGGCTCATTTACAAGTCTAACAATTTATAGTTTTCACTAATTTAGAGCGCCCCATACAAGCCACTGTTTTCGGCATCGCAACGAATGGAGCCGGCCTACTTACGTAAGTAATGAGCATATATGGAATAGTACATCATTAACATGGTTGTCGGTGAGCAGTACACTCATGGACAATAGCTCTATACCGCGCACTGATCTAACCAAGCCCTTCAACTCTTTAGGGTCACTGAGTTACCATCAGGGTGCCAGGTTTGCTTGGAAAAGCAAAAACACTGACTTGATGAAAAAGTTAAGTGGAGAACCTGAGGCCATTTTACATGCCACACACGTATTTAAATATACTCTACGGTATTTAGTTGGGGCGAGAGCAGGTCTATCCTTGAGGGATTGAAAGATGCCAAATTCTTTATTATATATAAGCCATATTTAAACTCTAGTGACTTTTCCATTATCATATGCACTTATTGCACTTATATAACAGATTGATCAGATCCGTCACTTAAATTTTTCATGATAGTCTTGGCGTTGTCTTTAACACTTTAAGGTACCATGCAAATTTCAGTAGAACAAAATTAACAAAAACCTTGGGAGGCAATAGAAGGCGTTCAAAATTAAAAAAGGAAAAGAATGCAGTGCAATTTTATTCCCCGTTTACTGGTTGTTTCCAGTTGTTCCACCAGCTGCTCCACCAGTTCCTCTACCTCCATTTGATGGAAACATTGCTCCGGTTCAAAAAGTCGATCATTCTACCTCAGGTGGACCGGGGCCCAGCGTGAGTAACTACTATACAGCTTGTGTTCTTAAAGCAATGTGGCAGTAACTTTTTAAGAAATTGAAGTCGAATGATGCGTCTGATATGTACATGGCGCCAAGTTCTGAACCACGTGCTCGTCGTGACAGCGAAGTAGCATTCGATGCAAAATGTAACTCTGAAGCTCTCAGAGAGATAATTCTTGAGGTGAATGGATTCCCATTTCTAAGAAAATAGACTCTTATAAATGTAACTGGTTCAAAGCTACCAAAAAATTTTTCAAAATATTTTGTTACTGAGGAAGTTAGTCTATAATTCCACAAAGCTATAATCGAAATTCCATTGCTGCTTGAGGACTTTGCAAATTCAACAATTTTGCAGTGGCTAGAAATAACTCACATGTCAACGAAACCAGAACTCTTACTTTTAAAATCTTGTTTTATATGTGATGAGAAACGCTAGAGATTTACATAGGTCATGAATTTATTGACTTTCCAGCATAGAGTAAGCTTTAGCTCTAGCGATGAGTTTGGTAACTTGCAGAACATGCATGGAACAACGGCGGAATCTAAACGTCAGATCCAGGAAGTTGCCACAGAGGAACTTGGCGGGAGGTTGGTATACATATCCAGGATTATTTATTTATCAGTTGTTTTATAGTACTAGTATTTAAACATTGTGCGGATTATATCAGTTCTTTCTCTCATTAGTTGCCTCATCTGTCTCATCCACGAGAGTCTTTGGATTTGCGTGTGGGTTCAGTTGATATTTGGGGACTTGGTCTATCCCATGAATTCCGATGAATATCGATAGAAACGAGTTAGGCAGGAATAGGTCAACTACTGCATTAACGGAGTAGTTGGCGGTCTTTTTGGATTGAAGAAAGGTTTTTCTAGACAACTCTGACAGCAATTTTGCGACAACAGAAAGATGGGGAGGTTTGGATTCACTGAGAACGGTCCGAAACAGCGACCGTGGGTACCCTACTGCGCAGAACCGCTTTCCGCTATGCATTATGTTTTTCATGTAATGGCATCACTAGAACTTTGCGAAAGCAATGGTTTTTGAATTTCCTTGAAAAATAACGCTTGTGATGTTTCAGAATCGACGTAATTTGTTCGACGGGTTCTTTCTCTTATATTGTGAACACGGAGTACTACTGTGAAGCTGAATCGAATGGTTTAACCTGCTTGGCATTCCGACAGTCGTCTTGAATCAAAAGGCGCACACCCATTATGCGAACGACGGCTGGCAATTCGAAATCTAAGGGTAGTAAGATGCATCACAAGAGAAGTTTCTTTGTAATCTTCTGATGTGCCAATTATTAATAAAGTTTATTTGCTTTTCCCAGATCTCATTCAGTTAATATCGCACATCACTTTGCAATTCTGCTTGCTACGGTACTGCTTAGGTCTCATTTGGTGGGATTTTTTTCAAGATGGCTCGATATTTCGGTGAGCCAATACATCTTCGGTCAAACAGCACCCTACTTGTCAGTGTCACTACTCAAAGTAAATAGCTGCGATATAATTACAACAGAACTGTAGAAGGGGTGTGTGTAGTGGGCCAATAATGATGCAGTGAAATGCAACCATAGCTGTTTATTCAACCTCATACCTTGGGCAAACCAAGCCCTTCATCCTCCCAAAGTCGGCAAAGTAGTTCTAGATTTGTTCCAGAGGTTGCAAAAATTGATTCATCAGTAGGCCAACCTAAGTTAAGGAATAGACCAAATATTCATTTAACTACTTCTACAACTGGAGCTGAATGCATACTAGGAGCTTAACAGAACATTTTCTCCCTTCCACTTTGTGGTGGTGGAAGTCGGGCCGTGGTTTTATAATTACGATTGAAAGTCTTATAGCATATTCTCTTTGAAATCGTTTTAAAACTGAATGAGATCGGAAAGACGATCTGATTGCGCTTAAATGATCCCGTTTTCACGAAAGGCCATGATTAGATCATTGGATCCCAGAAAGTTTCTAAACGTGGAAATAAATATTGGAACAAAACCTCCATTACAACAAAACAACATTCGATACCCAAGCTCTATTGCTTTTTTATACACTGTACAGCTAGCAATGATGATGGATGATTCAACATTTGAAACAACAGTGTGAAAACATTTTTACAGTCATAGACAGCATTGGTAAAGGATAAAAAATATAAAAAGGAAAACCCTCATGGCGTTGATCTATCCCTGAGGGTTGCGCCATGCATCCTACTTCATTAAGCATCGTTTGGAGGTGATCGGATGATTATCTGGCGTTTTAAAACGACTCGTGGGTGGCTTAGCGAAGTATCGAGCCAGTGATTTTATGCTTCCAGACAAGTCTGGTACTAATTTGCCGATCCCGGGAGATGGAAGGCTTGGTGGTCCACTGGCGTAGGAATCGATTCCATGTATATTGCAGGACGCCTCCGACCATTGAGCCACATCCGCTCCCTTTTGGTAAAAGCGAAGAAAAAACTAAATTTTTTGATAAATATAAGCAAAATATGAGTCAAAAATACTAATCAATTAATATCAACAATGAATAAAAATTATTATTATTTATTATACATTTATTTTAATATCAATTTGCGAGAAAATAAAAATTTCGCGTCAAAACAACGTTCGTAAATTCCTGGAGATCAGGGCAGTATTCGACCATGTCGTTCAAATCTGGAATTGCCAAAAGAAGTCACTAGATTGATATTTCGAACAAAAGCTTTATTACTACTGACGATGTACTGATTATTCATGCAATCATGGATTACTTTGAATAAACTATTTTCCGCACAAAATCCCGCACATAACTGGACTCAGAATAAAAAGTCGATGTGAATTTGTTGTTCAAAGACGAGTGGTATGTCAGGATAGTACAGTTCGCCTGCTAAACCCAGTTGATTAGGTGAAAATTTTCGCAAGGGAACGACATTGACGAACGTCGACAAATTGGATTATCCGTTTATGTGAACAGGTTCTTCACTTCGCACCAAAGACGCAACAATCACTTGGTCGCCATGAAATCAAAAGTTTTGACGCCTATGAAAATGATAAGATAAGGAGCAGACTTCTATAATGCCGAAATATTTGCAAAACTCCAGACCGCAGGTGTCTGCAATAGGGAACGAACGCACTATTGTCCTTTTCGAGGAGTAACGGGTTCACCACCACATCATACGGGTCCTTCGTTTCGACTGTCTCTCAGTTAGTTCTACCGATCACTTGCCATCAGCAATCACCCGTCAACGGGATTGATCTGGGGAGCCCAAATCGGCATTGAACCCAGTTGAGATGAGGCTATAGTTATAATCACAATCTTAACCTTAACATTATAGAAGTTACATTTCGCAACATACCCTGCCGTTAAAAAGAAAAGGCAGTAAATAAAAAGGTTAAATAAAGAATAATAGGTAAATAAAAGGTAAATATTAATGGCTAATAGATAAAAAGAATAAAAATCAGATTCAAAGAGAAAGCTCTGATAAGGGAAATCTCAATGACGTTGGAAAGATCTATATGCATCCTGGCATCAATTTTTCGAGATGGAAATTTGCCAGAATGGAATGATGTAAAACGAGGGAAAAATATTTATTTCGAGTCAAAGACAACCATGATAAATAAGGCCACAAAAACAAATTAGATTAGCAAATCAGAGGCACGGGTTTCAACGTAATCAGAAAATCACTTGTTCATAGGGTGGCTTTATTGTGGTAGTCCTTCGTAGCATTCACAAAATTTGTTACAACTTGTGTTACGGCACGCACTGACAGCACTTCAATCTGGCTACCGGCCTTTGCTTTTGATCAAGCGAAATTGCATAAAGCTTGACTGAAGACCTGGGGCAGACGTTGGTCAATCTGAACTCGGGATTCCAAGGAACCACAATGGGTTAACCAGAAAATCTCCGAAAAAGGGTGATTGTGCTGGGCCCGCACGACCAGTGAGGATGGGCCGTTCAGGTGTCAAGTGTCAGTTGCATCATTATGGTTACATTTCCTGTAACGCCTTGCCATTAGGAAAAAAAGTATCACCTGTATCACATGTCGCCCATCATCATAAAACTGTCAGATAAGTAGGAACCATCCGAGAAGTAGAAACTGTGTTCCGGAAACTTAAAACCTGTGTCGTACCACTTCCTCGAATTAGAAGTAAGCTTGATTCTATGGCAACAAAAATACCATGGTCGAAAATAAACGCCAGCCGTAGAACATCTTTGTAGAAGGGTCTACATAGGTGTTTACTACACTATTTGACTTTGTGAACGAAAAGAAACTCACAATATTTCAGTTGATATTTATTGCCCACTCCTTTTTAATTATGTCAAATACAACTACGGTTATGCTGAAGCTATTTTCGAAACCATCTGGGTTCAACGCTTTTTCCTGCGTCCACCAGATCATTCCAGTGGACGGGTAATTGCTGATAGCATCGCAAGGGAACGGTCTCAGTTAGTACAGCGAATAACACGTAAGCTACGAAAGCACGTGATCGCTTGTTAGAAGCGCACATCAGGATGGAACTATGGTCGGATACAACCATGATCTGGAATTGACAACGCAAAACTTTTATACCGCACTATTCCATTCCACTATTTAATTCTTGTACTCTGAAAACAACTGCTTTGAGAAAACGGCCCAGGATTCTACCTTCTGACTTTGAGTTGAGACAGTAACCACGAGTAGGTGCTCGGCTCTAGCACCAGATGATAATATAACTCATTAGAGTATCATAAAACATAATATCACTGCCGATTTTCTTGAAGCAGGAGGCAACAAATATTGAGTGTACTCTCCATGAAGTTTAAGAACCCTGTCGCCCATACAAAATAGTTTGGATAATGCAGCACCAGTTGAGCAAGCAGTATCCTAACAGGGGTTCTGCCGCATAAGCCACATCCAAGTCGTACTTTGGCTCAAAAAGTCCGTCGGAAGTACAAACTGCCTCTTCCTTTAACTTCATTGATAACCCTGAAGCTGTATCACCTGTACCACCTGTAGCCACGTTGTCGCCGAATGACTTGCGTGGGTGCCAGTAAATCTTCCATTTTTCCCTGTTGCGTGCAAAAGTAGCTCAGTGGGTTCCGCCCGCTCTAAGGACTTGTCGAGCATCATAACTTTCTTCCAGGCTCTTCGTGAAGAACTCTGACCATCAGGTCGGTGGTCTTTCTGCAGTGCGTTCGACATCTCGAGGAATCCAGTCACTTATGGCTCCTGTCCATCGGTTGTCGTTCATACGCATTACGTGTCTGGCCCACCTTATCTTCGACTGTTTGGGGTACAGAGCGGCATCTTTGATTTTTGATCGTTGACGCAGGTCGGAGCTTCAGATTCCTTTTCTTGATTGTATGCAGCGGGATCCTCCTAGCATCATCTTTTCGGCAGCGCGTCCAATAACGCTGAGTGATCTTTCATCCTGCTTACGCAGCGACCAGGTTTCTGGCGCATACGTTAGGGCAGGAAGCACCGCTGAGTCGAAAAGGTGGGCACGAAGTTGGGTGTTCTTTGTTCTCTTCACTACATTCTCGATGCTCTTGAAAACTCCCCAAGCCCCTCGTTTTCTTCTGCTGAACTCTGGAGATAAGTCGTCCATTATGTTGATTTCCCGACCTAGATAGATATAACTGGGACATTCGGAGATATTCGTTCCGTTGAGCGTGAATGGGGCGTACGAAACCAATCCGTTCTTCATTAATGTCGCTTTTCTCAGATTTAGTCGAAGATCAATCTTTCTACAGGCTTTATCAAAGTCGGCAAGCATACGTTCAGCCTGACTAATGTTTGATGTTACAAGAACGATATCATCAGCAAAGCGAAGATGGTGTGATTGCTGACCATCGATTTTCACTCCCATATTATCCTATTCCAATGTACGCATGACGTTCATGAGGGTGGATGAAATAATTTTGGCGAGATGGTATCTCTTTGCCTAACCCTCTTTCGACGTCGAAGTTAATATCGTTGTAAAATAGTGATACCTTGGCTGTAAAATCTTTATGCAGTTCACGAAGAATCGCATTATAGTGAGTGGAGACTCTCTGATTGCACAGAGCATTCATCATTGCTTCTATCTCAATTGAGTCAAAAGCCTTCTGAAAATCGATGAGGTCGCGATATTTCAAAACGTCTTGTTATCGTAGGATGTGGTCAGTTTAAGTGAATGCTTTTCAAAATCCTGTTTGATCACACTGTTCTCCTTCGCTCAGTGTTCTGACAGTCCTGTTTAGGATGACTAGAGTGGAAACTTTGTACACGGCAGACAGCAATCGTTGGGGGATAGTTGCCGATATCGGGGAATGGAGGTCACAATCCCTAAACAATAGCACGGTCTTGCAGGTCTTCCACTGAGTAGGGACCTTGCATTCAGACAGGTAACGTGTGAAGAGCCGAGCCAGTATGTTTACGAGAACTGGCGGAAGGTTCTTCAGGTGTTCTGATCTCATCCTGTCCGGACCTGGTGTTCGATTTTTCACAAACGAAATAGCCGGTGGATTTCGGAAGGGAGAAGTGGGGGTGCGACATACTCATCCATTTTTATTAATAAAATGATTGGATGGGCTGGGGCTACCAACGTTCTATTCTGTTCGCAGGATTGACTTTCTGTTAACCTCGGTATTGGATTATAAATTCGTTGTTTGCTTTCTCAAAAATCACGAGGTTGCTAAACAGCATACGTTTACTTTTATACAATAAAGAACCGTAACCATGACGCCGACAGTCGTCAACCATATGCGACTCTGAGCGGCTGTTCTTCTTCGGTGGAAGACAGGTGAAAAAAGCGGCTCTGAAGAAGGCTAGTCTGCCGAAACGTCAGCTACGGTTGTATTGTATGTGTGTTATTGTATGGAAGTTCAATTCTGTGTAATCGGAGAGAAAATGTGATAGCAAAGGTTAGATAGACAAGGATATTTATCCTTTGAGAAAGTTCGCGAAAAACAATCGACAAAATGGAAACAACGAACGCCAAATGTACGTTTATACTGTAAAAATAGTCGCAACTACAAAATACACCGAATAGTTTGTAATGAATAAGTACCAATATGTGTAAACCAATCAAATTTTTTACCCGTTGTTGCAAAAAAATTTCTTTGTAGAAGGATCAGCAAAACATTAAACGTTTTTCAAGGAGCAGCGACAACCCTACAGTGATGGGGCTATCATACGTTACAAAGATGTTCTGCTCAAGAGTTCATAAACAGCGCTTCCAATTTTGTTCTGCCTTTGGTAAGAACAGTCACACGAAATAAATGAAAATAATGCGTACTTTGTTTGAAATATCTTTCATTCATTGCTTCACATGAGTAGCACCATTCCCAAAGGCTAAAAACCGGCATCAGCAAGCTGTTCGGCCAAACCAAAGTCAGGATGATCACGAACGGAATTAAGGGATATTTTCTTGTCCTCTCTTGGTGGAAGCAATTGTTTAGGCAGATGGTTTAGCATTGTATTCTCCACCACCTGAAGGATCTTCATGTATTAGTATAAAGAAAAAACTTACCGTCATCATACTTTATTAAGTTATATAAAAAGTTTTAAGCACTTTTTATGAAAAGCTGAAAAGGTTTCAATGGTTTGAAAATTGATGGTGAAAAACCGTTTACGTAGAAATTTTGTAGGTGAACTGTTCATGAGCGTCTACGTTCGAGCTCTAATTTCTTGGTCGAGTTCTCATGGAACCATTTACTAGCTTAAAAGAAGAGAGCTAGTTTGATTAGCGCCAACAAATAAACTCGAAAAGGCCATCATTGGCATTCGTATGTGTGATGTAAACAAATTGTTGAAAGAAACAAAATCTATTGTGCCAATGTAGCACTACTTTTCTTTTTTCGATGAATTGTTGACTGAATGCTCTATGTTAATGAAAAATTGATGGGTGGTCTAAGTTTAAAAGAGAAAAGCACTCTGCGAAGAAAAATATGAGACAGGGAAGATTCAGTTCTCTTCTTTACTTAAGAAGTAACTTGCTCAGTAAGCTCTTCACAGTACTGTCCATCTAGAAAACCTGGATTTTATGCTCTCTATTAAGCTTATGAGAGTTTTCATACGTTCCCCAAAGCTCACCGTGGAGAAATGTCCTGCATTACATAGTGGTGATGTGCATACACAAAGTAGAGACGGTGCCTAAAATAGAAAGAATTAGGGAGACCGGAGTTTCCTTACGCCTTGCAGTATCACCATTTGTGACGGAGGAGCTGGAGGTGAACCGAATGACCGGTAAGCCTGTGGTATTGTAGACACCTGAAGTCTTCCAATTCTAATTCCTATTCCTCTGAGTGCATAATTAAATTAATAATTTGCAATTTGAGTTCGTTCGGATAAAAGCTGCTTCAAACCCTTTACGTCTAAAATAAGAGTAACCGTTTATTAAATAGTAGATAAGTTTTTCAACCACTTCATAAGGAACGTAATTTGACTACGGAGAAACAATGGATGTTTGCCGTAAAACTTACGATATTCAAATTTTGACAAAAGCTTGCACCAGGAAATAACAAGAGGTAACGGTAGAGCGGTGAACCGGCACTAGTGCAGAACTTCCTTACTCGTACTTCGCGCCCGCTACGGAAAACCGCCATCGAGCAAGATGAAACGCCCGGAGGGCAGGTGTTTTTCTAAGAAAGAGAGTATAAAATAATGAGCAGCCACAACATAGATGATAAGTGGAACCTTATCATCGAAACATGACAGGAGTCGATATTAGATCTCATTAGTTGCCACTCTATATCTCCCTTGTTTCGAAATCCTACTTACTTGGATACTTTGACGACCCGTCTTCACTGCTTGTGCAGGCCTCGGCATAATCTTCACTGTTCAGAGTTTTGGTGGTTAAGCCATTGTTGTTCCCTGGCTCCTGAAGTCAGCCTGGCCAAAGTCTGCCCAGGTCTTCACCACTACAGATAGTCGCCGCCCTTGTGGATCAGAGCGAGATTTGCCACCATGCGACTTTGATACCAGGATGGCGGTGGATCCTGGTCTCGGCTCACTCTTAACTATACTTCTTGATGGAAACGCCGGCGTTCGTCTCAGCTTGGGAGACTCTGCTGAGGAGATGAATCCCACGATGTACATCGTAGTCCCACAACTACGATCACCTCCCAGCCACGATTAGGCGGTGAACCGTTGGGAGGCGCTTCGAAATCATCAGTGTTTATTAAGATATCGTAAAACTTGTTGTAAAGTTCCAAAGTTCAGGAGGATGAGAAAGTAATCGTGCCTTTTCCTAGCAAAGCAGAAGTTTGTAAAAGCTTAAGCCTCTAACTCATACATGACGACTCTTTGGTTTTTAAGTGGCTAATTTTTTAGCTGCGTGTAGTGTGCAGTAAGAATCTTGCCCCAAAAAAGACCTTTGCAATTTATTAAATACAGAGAACAGCTTTCCATTGAGGATGTTAGGTAAACTATCCGTGTTGGATAAGCTGTGGATTGAACACAAAAACGATGGTGAACAAACTTCGCGCAGAAGAATAAACATTTTAAAATACATGCATTGAATCCGATGCAAAATTTCCATTCGTTCAGTGTTAATTTACTTTTCTCTCATTTTTTGGATTCTACTAGCGAGTTTTCTCCATGACAACGCAGGGCTTGTCTTATCTGCGTGCCTTTTTGATTAATCTTATTTCAAGAAAGCTGCAAGGCTGTTAAAACTGTGAATCTAAAATTAACAATAACTGGTTTTTTTAAAAGGTGAATACTTGGTTTATTCTAAAAGCTAAAAAAACAACGTCTGTAAAAAGTTGGGAAATCGAGCGTAAAAGATTACTTGAGCCAAGAGATTAGTAATTGGTTACTTGGGTATGATTTTCTTTCCTTGGTTTCTCATAAGCCAGAAAGGGTACTACTACTTCATCACCACTCGCCACGTGATGACTATCTTGTTGCAAGGACAGCAATGATTCCTGGCCTGGATTAGTTTGATCTAGACATCAGGACGACACAGTGGTTGGAAACGCCACTGCGGCACCCACGTGGAGTTGATTCCCGCGCCTATGGCGCACCAAGCCTTCCATCTCTTCGGGGTCGGCCAACTGGTATCGGCAGGCCACCGCGTGTCATTGTGAAGGCCAGATATGCATTCAATCACCTCCAACGATACATAATGAAGTCATTTGCATGGCTCATCCCTCATAGATTGATCAGTGCGAGAGTTTCATCCCTTATCCTTTATCAGGATGGCAATGGGGAATATGTTTCCAGTTTGAGCTTACAAGGCTTTAGGGAAATGTAACCTTTAGCTGAACATCGTTGTTTCAACCCATGATCATACCTATCAGCGATGAGGCAGTAAACTACTGAAAGAAATTCGTTAGTGAAATTTCTAAAATTTTCGAATTTAGATATGTATTTCTTACCTGTTCCACACAATCGTGTCCTTTTCGTGAATTACAAGTGTAGCATTCAAAAGTGACGGCAAAATCCACAATCATCGCTATCGTAACCAATACAGGAGACCGTAGCATGTTCATGAATAACCCAAAAAATGTAACATAGCCGTTTTCTTCGTTTAAATACTAATAAGAAAGTTAACTTTAATGATGCTGAGATATTTGCAAAACTCTGAACAGCAGGTGTCTGTGGTGGGAAGCGAACGCGCTCTTGTCTTTTCCGGGGAGTAACGCGTTCACCACCACACTATGCGGTTCCTCCGTTTCTCCTGTCTCTCAGCTAGTTCAGCTATCTCAGTATCATTAAAGTTATATTTCACAATATATACTTTGCCGTTAAAAAAAAGTAGGCAGTAAATAGTAAGTTAAAAATAAGAAAGTTTTTAAAAAAAACGGACGTAGTCACCGAACAACTATAGGCTTAAAGGAAGTTCCACACGTAAACGCTGTGGCATAAAAAGAATGTGCTGCAAAGGCTTTCTTTAATGGTTAACTTAAACAAAAAAATTTAATTAATGTGGAAGTGGAACAAAACAACGATGAAGGAACAGATGTGAAGATCAGAAAAAGTGCTAACCTAAGGATTTTTAATTGGAGGCTTTTTAATAGCATGCAAGCAGTAGCTGAAACAGTCGCTTGCCCGGAGTGGAAAGAAAGAACTACAAGAAGTTTGCAAATGCAAGCCAACCCCGTTGATGGTTGATTGCTGATAGTAGCGTTAGGTAGAAATCTAGATGAGAGAAACGTAGAGCAAGGACCTCCGTGGCGCATTGTGTAATGCGCGAACCCTCGGAAAAGGAAGTCGTGGTTCGATCTCTCCCAGAGTCCAGGTTTAGCTAATATCTCACCATCGTTGTGGTTGTAATACACATCGAACCCTGCCGTGAAAAAATTACATTAGGCAGAGAATGAAAGGTTAAAGTTAAAAAAATTTTACAGTTTACTGTTCTTCTAAACTATGTAAATGCAGAGACCAAACAAGGGAAATGAAATCGAAGAGAAATTAGGGGTGCCAAACACTACACCCGTGCTCAACGGTTGAGCCCGTGTTGCTCCAAACAATTCCATCCTTCGAGGTTAGAAGATGTCGTCGGGATTGTATTGAAAAAAGTTAGCATCTGCGATATCTGGTTATGAAGAGCTGTGAATGCTCTAGGGAGGCTATCCAAGAGATCTAGAAAACGTTAACTTAACGTCGAACGATATTTGTGAACAAGAGAATTTCAAGTGGCACTAAAAGCCACAAGCACACCGAAGGTTATCGTAGTTGATGAAAGCTACACGATGAATCGTTTAGAAGAATCTTTAAAATTTGCACAATGAACGAAAATAGATTATTTAAATAAATAAATAATTAGATTAGTTAGATAAAATTTAGGTACAAGATTGGAAATTGAATATATTGAAGTACGCGTGGCTATAAAAAGTAGATGACGGTGAGCGAATATTCCTAGGACACCATAAAATTTATTGTAGCAGTCAAAACATTTTTAATCGAAGATCAGATTACTAGTTGTTGAGGTGGTAATAACTGGTTTTCTAGACATAAACACTTTCTACACTCTAAGAAAATACCGTGATGGCAAACGTGGCCCTCATTATAGACCTATGAAGCAAACCTGTTAGCCAAGCAACGAAGTGAAAAAGGAGACGTATGAAGGCAAACCCCACACCATCTTTAAAATGTTGTACTTTAGCGTGCAAATGTGCAACTTTCATTGAAATTGAATAAAAATTGGTTTTCACGATGTTATGAAACCAACTACAACAAACTGCCCAAATTGTTTTGAACCCGAATTCTTTTTTAGTGATTTTTTTTAACATTTGGGACAATCAGGGTCTGATAGCGCAGTAATAGTGAAGTCGGTGACTACGAAGACGATTCTGGTTGCACCCCGCCCCACGTCCACCGAGCTTCTCATCCCTCTTGGGTACGGAAGCTGGTGCTCGACTTGTTTGGAATCAGCTCATTCCCTCGTACCCAGTTGGAAAATCTGTACCACACCTATTACATGATTCCGAAAAAATTCAACTCAACGTGCAGCATTCAACAGCTTTTACATAGAAAACGAAAGCACTCAAGCACCAATCAGACTCATACGAAGAATTTAGTTGACCTTAGTGGATGATAATGACAATCAGGGGCTCTTTTTAGCGAATCAGAAGGATCAATGCGAAGCATGTTAAAGCAGATAATGTTTAAAAAATTGCAGCGGTGCAGCTTAGAATGCTAGTCCCTGAAGAGGTGAGGATCAACATGGAGCTACATTTCACCCTGCTGCTCCTTGTCTTAGGCCTCGACTCTTGCAATCATGAGATTGGCAGAAAATAGCCGTTTTAGAGACCCGGAAAGGCTCGCAAGATTTATGAACGACAACACATCGACTTGCACATTGAATGACCCGCCTTTTATTACAAAAGAGGGCAAAAAAGAATTAAGTGTTTTAGAGTGATTTCATCGAGATTAAAAATCTTAATAAAGTGGATCGACATGGAAAATTGCGCACATTTTTTCTAAGAACAAAAGATAAAACGTTCGGCATTGTTTAATTCCTAATGAGCTCTCCGAGAAATCAACCCCGTTCGTAGCATCGCAGTACTGGATTAAATGCATATTTGACCTTTACAGTGACTTGAGGAATCCTACCGATATATCACATCTGCGTATTTTTTTTTTACCCTGGATAAGAATGGTATCGGTTTGCTGGTCTCAGAGTGATGAGGAACCTTTTTGGTTTCCGCAAAGAGTGTAGTCGAACCAATGTTCATTTGTCCATTGCAAGCAACACTAACCACTAGTACATAGGCTTCGAACATCTTAAACAGCCTGATATCTCCAAATAGTAAGAGATCAAAAATGTGTGGGTTCCACCAAAAATAGCAACCAACAGTTTTTAAGGTTTACCAACCAATAAGGAGGGGCTACTGCATTCTCTGTGACCCGACACGATATAATGGATAGAAGGACAAAGACACTGACTTGACACATCAATAGGTCATCTCAAGTTATTATATGTGCGAAATATACATTCAATCATTTCTTCGATGCTCGTTGTGTAGCGCACCTCTCAAAAATTGGTCATCGTCGAACGCTTTCTCCTTTTAATTAATTTCATTTTGAGACAATGTCCTCCAGAACCAAGATTTTTTTTTCGAAATATGAACTACCTCGACCAGCAACGCATTCTTATTCGTTGTTCGAGGCACGAGTCTCTACAATAACAGTGGAAAGAGGAAAAAAGGAACAATTCGTGTCACAAAGAATTCTGGCCTTTCTTTGGAATCAGATAAATAGATAGGTATCGAACTGCTAAAAATGTATGAATTATAACGGTTTATAATGTTACGATGTTCAACGCTGAAAGAAGACTTGACACACTTTTATCAAAAACATGAGTCATATATGACTCATTTTATGGCGAGTGGAATGAATGATGATTTTTTGCGTACTTCCTATTACATTTTTTACGGCAGGGTGTTATGTGAAATGTAACCACAATGATGCTAAGATATTTGCAAAACTCCGAACCGCAGCTGTTTGTGGTGAGGATCGAACCCGTGATTACACTTACAGGCCAACGTGCCATTGGGCTAGTTTTGTACCTAACAGTGCTATGAGCAATCAACCGTTGATCTGGAGAAAGACAAATCGACATTGGAGCTAGTTAAGCTGAGGATGTAGTTGAAATCAGAATTTTAGCTTTTTATCTACTGCTTACTAAAATATTTCACGGCAAGGTATTATGGTAGTAGTATGGAAGCAGGTAATAGTGTGGGAACGCAAACAACGGTTTCGACTCCAACCGCAGATACATGCGGTTCGGAATTTTACAAATGTCTCAACATAACTGTGGTTGTGAAAACGGATGACGGATAAAGCTCTCGGCTTTGATCAAACCCTGGAGATGCGCCATGCATTCGACTTTATTATGCATCATTGGAGGTGACTAAATGCATATCTGGCCTTTACAATTACTCGCCTACAGATGTATCGAGGTAATGGCATTTTTCTCCCAGATAAGCCCGGTACCAATTTGCCGGCCCAGAAGGGTTGGAAGACTTGGTGAAGCTGTGGCGCAGAGATTGGGATTATGTCTATTGTAGGGCAGGTCCAACCACGACCCCGCACGCTCCCTTCTATCGTGGTTGTATTTCACATAATACCCTGTTTTAAAAAATTGCAGTAGGTGAGTATCGAACTTGGCAAGGAATGCTTTTATAGTTCCTCTGACAAATTTTAATTCGACCGCTATACATTAAATTGACATTCACGGAATCCTCAAAAGGCTTCCCACCGCATAAGCAAATTCTAAAGAATTTGTAATCGATTAGCAAAAGGCAACTACTCAAATGACAAAACGTTGCTATTTCTAAAATATATGGTGTTAAACCTTCTATTAAATAGATAAATAAAACTTCAAGTACTTTTAGAAATGAGCAGAACTCTGAACCTCGGAGAGGTCCGGGGCTGCCCTCCACACCAATCAGGACCCTTGCTTTGCTTTTCCTTCAGTCATGTTTTCATTCTATGAATCGTATCAGCAATTACCTGTCAACGGGATTATTATGAATCAAATTAACTCGTCAACACTTCTAAGGAAAACAGGAAAACAGCCGCTGGAAGGAACAAGGACGACTCAAATTTCTTTACTTCACGAATTGGGCCAGGACCAAACAACACTTTAAAAGCACATGAACGATCTTGGTTGGTGCGTTGGAAATCACGTGAGTCCCTGTAACGCTTACCAAGGGTTCGAAGTCCTGCTGAGACTCCGAACTTTGCTCACACCTAAGCATCCTCTTGGATGTATTTCACATCATCCTATGCCGTGGAAAGAGGACTGAAGGTGAGTAAGAGTTAAAACATTCAGTAAACAAAATTTATTAAAAAATTTTACGAATTTTTGAAAACTCATGATTGGCAAAGAAATTAACCCGTGAACACTTCTAGGGAAAAGAGTCACTGGAAGGAACAAGGACGGCTTAAATTTCTTCACTTCACGAATTGGACTAGGACCAAACAACAGTTAAATTTCGGCAAACATCTCATTACCGTTGTGATGAAGAAGGAAAGCTGGAGGCGAGGATATAATCGCCTCATATGAACTGGATATTCCACAAAACTAGCGACGTTAGGCGGCGTAATTCTAGAGATCTAATAAGGAGAGCCAGTTGGGTGGGGCGACGATAGATAGATTACTAGTGACGCGAACAAAAAGAAGCTTTGTGGCTCTGGAAGCAGGAACTATACGGTCGTTGGGTGGGCCAATTCAGTTCGAATATTCGGAATGCTTCGAAAGCGACCATGTTTGTGAGAACACGAATATTCGACTGTAGTCGTATAAGAATTCATATCACCAATGCGAAGAGAAAGTAGACTCTGGGTGGGAGCCGCTCTGGTGTATGTCAGTCAACCTGAAAAAGAAAGTAATTCAACGCTTAACAACCAGTTCGGTCATTAATGCTCGAGACAAATTTTGCTGCAAAAACGGGAAGATTTAAAAAAGAAGACATTTTCATCTACAATCAAAGGAGAATCTCATAAAAGGAGAAGGATCGAAAGCATGACACAGTTTTCGGTCTTCACTGAGAAAAGTGGGCCATCGTTGACTTTTCCGTGTAGCGGTTCTACTCTTCAAGTTTGATTTCGTTGACATTCTGTTCTCAAAACAAAGAGGGAATTTCAGTTAAAGAAGGTAGAGATCTGGCTTGCTTTAGGAAACTGACAAAAGGGGGCCCGTTGTTATTCGCTCAATAGAAGTTGTTTATGACATCAGAGTACAGCGAAAATAAGAGCCTGTAATTTTCACGAAACAAGCATTCTATTGCAAATGGTGATTACTTAAGACCTGTTATTGAATCATTCTGCCAGAAGTTTCTGGAAATTTCGCACCTCTTTTTTGAAGTCTCGGTGATGAAAGAACATTACTGCATCTGCCTTTGTTCCCTCACTTCAGCCTTTCCAGATTCCAATTCAGAGCATTATGGATGGAAAGCGTCAACCATGGGGAAAATGTGGAGCTTCTAATATTCACATTTGCCCATAGCTGGCAAATAGGATGCAGAGCTTCATTCGCAGTAAATGTCACGTCTTTGCTCACCTTTGAAGAACAGCGAATGACTTTTATATAAATTCCGCCTTCATAGCTCTTCTTTTCTTCTTCTTCTGCTGGAATACAAATCCATGATTGGAGCTTCCATTTCCACGTTTGATAAGTTTTTAAGAAAAACTCCAGCATAGGTTTTGCTCGAGTGATTTGTTTTTTAAATTTGCAACTTCTCCTATGACTAAATGTGCTAAATCTCGTACAGTTCCAGGACCGATTTTATATTAACCTCAGCATTGACCGAATACTGTTTTCTTCTTTATTAGCCGAAAAAAACGAAACCGAAAAAGAATAAAAATTCAACCTTAGATTCTTCTAGGAGAAGGATAGAAACAGTATTCGTATAAATGAGCACCTTCCACACACAATGTGCTATGTTGATCCCATCTGCCATACTTTTTCTTTTGGAGTGCAACTATAGTCAAAAAACAGTTCGTGGATGCATTGTGAATATTTCCTTGGAGCTTTTTCATTGCTCTTGTTTTATTCCTCGATTCTTTTTTCGTCATAAGCTAGCTGTGCATATGGCCTCGACTAGAGCAATGGCTAGAGATGTCCTGCAAAACATACAGAGTCTATAACTCGGTTCCGTGCTCCAGGCCAACCAAGCTTTCTTCTTAGAGGACTACGTCCTACCATTGTCTTCGATGATAAAAACACTGAATCAGTGCATCAACTGGTGAGTTGAAATCACTGGCTCACTGCACCCGGTCACCTTTACGGTGCCACGTATGCAGCCGAAAGCTTTGCGTACCTTAAAACGTTTGTTCAACGCCAAACCCTTTACGTTTCATAGATGTGATTTCGCATCTACATCTCGGCTAAGGTATATAATGTAAACACTTATTCGTGTCGCCTGGAGCTGAACAAAACAGAGAGGAAAATCTGTCGAACAGCGATCTGAAATATCCGGAATAACGGTGTGCGCCAGTGAAATCTGTAATTCAACATATTCGTTCTAATAAAACCTAAAAAGATATATTCGGCTACTTTTAGAGCTAAATGTGCAACCAAAAAGTGGGAAAAGTAAGGTCTATCTCAGAATGAATGTCGTTTGAGTAGCCTTTATAAAAGTGGACTTGGGTGGCCTGCTAATCTCTTCTATAGCTCTAATCTCTTTAGTCATATTAATAAAAGAGCATTATGAGAACTTTTCAGATTAAATGAGACATTACTCTCGTCAAAAAGAAAAAGTTTCTTTCTGCACTCGACAATCGGAACTGAAGTCGTAACTTATTTCATACGTGATGCCCAAAGGTGGGTATTCGAAAAGAAGATTGCATAAATTTATAGAAGAATCTTTGTTCTATCGCATTGCTCATATATGTTACCTTTGTCCATTGTTCTTTTAAGGTTTAGAATAGTTCTATATCTATACTGTGTCTAGCTCGAATCTGTAGCTATCTTCACACGAAGTGACAAAAATTTTGCTGAGGACCCAAGAAGATAGTGCAGTAGAAGGCCTGTTGCCACTGTTTTGCATGCCACCCTCTTTTTAAGCACCTCGTGACCTCTGTAGGAGTTATTTGAGCCAAAAATACCGACTCCAACTTTAAAACAATACATCTCAGCTTGTAATAAATTTAATCAGTTGCTATCAGAATCTATTAATCTGCAATTAATTTGCATGGAGGACAAAGATTTTCTCGTTTAACACGACGAATTTACGATTTTCTGAAGCCCATGGCATCCAGCTCTTCCATTTCCTTGCTTCAAAACCCACATTTTGAAAGCGAAAACAAATGAACAAGCTGGATTTCATCGAGCCAAACAAGATACTGCATCCCAGTTCACCGTTTTACTCTCGGCACTTAGTGCGAAGTTTCGAAAGGTTAAATTTCGTTACCAATTCGCTGAAATTCTTGATTTGATGTATATTTAACTTAGAAAGTAGGCCGTAATAAAATTATACGCGCAGTTTGCCATAAAACAAGCTCTTTTCCATGAATCTAAAAGTTCTGCCCTCCAATTATACTAAAGCAATCACGAAAATGTTCTCTGTTTTCGAAAAGCCAGATTCGTCGCAAAAGTGTCATGTCTCTAGATCCTCATTGGTGGAATAGATAACGCGCAAACTGTGAAAAGAATTATCGCTGGTTTTACTCTGTGCTGACGTCCTAGTTTTGCAAATATCTCAGAATCATTGTGCTGAAGCGACATTCCCACCGCGGTTTCACATTTTCAACGCGACGCATTCATTCTAATGGTCGCAGTAAAACAATAATGACAGCTATCATGTTTAAGCTGGCGTATTTCACATCTTAGTTATCCTTTTGAATTGAAATAACGATCACTGAAATGTAAATGCCACCGAGAAAAAATTTTTGCAACCTACTAGGTAAATTTCTGATTTACTGGAATTCACAAGCATTTTTTCCTTTTGTTCTGTGAAGACCGCCCTAACAGCATCCTCGTCGGTGCCCCTTCTAGGGACGAACCACTTAGTGCACCACTTCTATTGGTTTGTGAACCAGCGGGTAGTTTTTGAGCTCTTTCAAAAATTGGTTTCATTGAGCTTATTTACCAGCGGACTCCTTTTATCTCTCCTTAGCACTAAAGCAGACTGTCTCAGCGAAATTTGACCTTCATGATAGTGCTAAAAATTTTAACTACCCTTTTCAAATTCACTGTGTGGACCCAACCACTTCTTCTATCCACCTCGTCTTCGTCAACCACGTAGAACTTCGAATGTGCTGGGTCGGTTTGGCTGCTGTAAGAATTGTCGTCATCATAATGAATGTGGCTGAATGCTGGTCCAGTCGATTATTTCTCGGATCTTTGTCTATCGTTTCCACCTGGGTTGTAGAGATTCGATTGTTTCCAGAGAAGTTGGGAATTTATTTTCCAATCGTACTTGGATTGAAAAATCGATACCCAACTTTTCTGGAAACATCCACTCTTTGCAATCCAGCGAAACCTTGGCGAACCCTAGGTGGCGACGGAACAGCACCATGCTCTTGACGAACGGCATGACTACCAGTGCACTAGCAGCTCTTTCTAGAGACCTTACCGTTGAAGCATATAAAAGGATACCGAAAAAACATTTAGAAAAAATATGGCTGAATAGAAATGCACAAAATTAGATACGCCCTCGCGTCTCGTCGTTAGCTTGGGAATCGCTTTACTGAATGATGAAGGTAATCTGGCACGTAAACATTCAGAGGATTCAGAGCCATTAAGAGATACCTTTGCCCGTTAGAAGCAAAAGCGTTAGAGATCCAATTGGTCACAGATCGATTTGGAATGATTAGCGAAAACGAGCAGTTTTTCTTTCCTAGGCGCATCCGTATCGACTTGGTGAACCTATTCCAACTGAGGACGGTTGGATGTTGGCTTCAGGGCAATCTAAAAACGAATTGACTTAGCAACGAAATTTTCTAGCTGAAAACAACTTAACAAATATTTGAGAGTTTCGTTAACGTAACGAGAGCCACACCGTTCTCATGTAGGACATGTAGAAAAAACTTGTTATGCAGGAGGTACTGAAAATAAGGACTACCTCTCATTTGAAGTTTTCAATTCGATGCGGCTACTTAGTTTACTAACCAATGTCTTTTTTTCTCATTGCCTCCTTAATAATGAATGAAGTTGGTTTATTCGTTTTTGTCACGAAGAAATCCTTCGCGATAGACTATTACAACCTAACTTTCATTTAACCTCGGTATGAATCATCAATGCATCTTATTCCATTGATAACCTGAGACGAGGTTGTTACAACAAAACATTTACTCAGATAACGTTTCTACGTCTTCGTCTACTTTAGAGCCGATGTTCTGAGTTAACGGTCCACAGGTGTTCGCCTTTTCGACGTGGTATGGGGAGCTTTCCTCTTGAAAAGTTCTCTATCTATCTAAACATTCGCATTTGATGTCGATATCATGGTCGGACAAGACACGTTTAGTGTTTCAGGCAGTTGACTTGGGTCGCACAGCAGAGGCTTATCCGAGGGTGGAGGCGTAACAATAAAAACAGTAAAAAAGTTTACTATTCCTTTGTGAAATAACGAAGCTATCAACGTTTGATGTTTCAGGCAGCTAGCTGTATAGTCGTCCTCAGCCATCCTTAGTAAGCCTCAGTCACCTTCAATCATCCTCATTTATCCCCAGTTATTGCCAGTCATCCTGAGCTATTCTGAGTTATCCTCAGTCGTCCTCAATCATCTCGGATCAATGTATCTCGCTCCTTAGCTAGTCTACGGTGCCTTGTCAGTAGCGGCGGGTGTTTTCAAGTGCGTTCTGCTTGCAACGCTACCAGCGACGTTACACGGCTCATCTGACCCCCTCTGTCCCCAGCACCGGCGGCGGATGATGAGAGTACGGCATCGCCCATTGCTAACCAGCCGTTATTTTTATGTTGTTATTATTCCTATTATTATCGTATTAATGATGCAATAATGTTCCAATGCTATTATCTCGTTGTTAGCCTCACTTCACTACTAGATATAGGACCTCATAGTTAAACTTGAGTGATTCTTGTGCCACTACTTTTCTATCTTTATTATTATGTTATTAATGCTGTACTCATGTAAATAAACGGTTTAGTTACTCAGGTTTGACGCCGTTCGGTCAGTGCAACATTGGAAAGACCCGCGCGGATAACTCAACTACACAATCTGAATCGCTCCTCTCCGCATCTACATCTTCTTCACGCGTGGTGTCTTCGTCGTCGTTTCAAGTATAACCTTCTTCAGTGGAGCACCGTTTGAATGAGGTAACCTCATCCGGCAGCGCCACTTTTACACAAGACAGTTGTGCTGATAATGGCTGCACTTTGATAACAGTTTGCTTTTCAAAGGACAATCGCTGTCGGCATCAGACAAGCTTGTACGTAGAAAAACATATCTTCTTCACGAAAGATCTCATCGAACCAATCGAACTGTATGCAATGAATTAAATGCACCGTATTCGTTGCAAAGAATTTGTAGCAGTATCGATGGTGTAGCAGACAAATGAGCGTTTTATAATGACTCTGGAAAGGCTTTCTAACGGCAATAAGTATAGAGCAGCATTACACCAAATAAAAACGTAGTAAATCTTTACCTTTGTTTGATTGAAAGAACTCGCCCCAATTTAAAAGGTTGGTGAATTCTCGTGGCGAAAACTTAAGAACTCTTTAGACAGGTCTTACAGGATTTCAAAAAAAATTATCGCGAGCGAGATTTATGAAGAAGGCAAAAAATTTCAAGCAGTGGCCGAATCAACGGAGAAAACCGAGGGTTTTGTGAAAGACGGATGCAAGGCAACGAATCGAAAAAAGAAAATGCTGGAGAAAAAATATTGGTGTCGAATCATATGAAGAATTAACTATTATAGATGTGAATTTCAGGACATATAATTCGCTCAGGCAAAAACTTTTTTTGCAAACTCAGCCACTTCTTCGTCTCAAGTCTAAAGCACGAAGGTTGAACATCGCTAGATATCTTTGCTCATTTGATTTCGGTGCTCTATCGTTTTGCGTAAAGTGATGATCACTGAATGTAAATGCATGTGCTATTATTCATGACAAGTCGTTAAATCTTTATGATATTGAGTTCAGATAAAAGACCAGTTTGTAGGCGATAATAAACAGGCGTCATTGTGGAAATTTAAGTCCAACAAAAACGTTCGATTCCACGCACGAATTCCAGCACTTCAAAAGTTAAAAGGAGGACTCAAAAATTGAACACGGAAGCCTTTTTCTTGTCGATGTTTGACAAGTTCGAGAACTAATTAAACCGAAAACTAGCAGAGTATCAATTGGTGATAAGGGTAGTGTGTAGGAAGTACTAGCCAGTTAGAAGACGACACAACGGGAAAACATTTTGAAGACGCTTCCGCTTTCACCGATCATTTGGAAAGGAATTCTGAAGTCAGTACCGAAAACTCAACACGGAAAAAATCAAAGTGGCAAACGTGGCAGGTTTGAAACCATTAGCGATCTCGAACTTAAAATTGCACTACCAACATGTTTCGTTCATACCTGCTTACCAAAACTCATCGTTGGTACCCATCGATGACATTGCGTATATCGATCCATCACTAACCAAGGTTAGCATTAGCTGTGTAGAGCTAACGAATAGAATAACATGGTTTTTAATTCTAATACCCAGATATTAAAACATTCGTAACGCGGTCCTACCAGCGCGTATGTGATGGAGTCTCTAGTCGTTGTAGCCTTTCATGCAAACGTTCCGAATAACCGCGCGTGCAATCAATCCATAGACCAACTACTCATGCAGCACGAGGGAGCAATAAATATGTATGGTTTTCGATTAAGCAGCTCACGGCCATCCTTATGTTTGCGGTGGAAGCCGCCGCACTCGATGTCCGGTCATTACTCTACTGGAGGACATCTAAATCTGGTTTGTCATCTGCTCAACACGGGAAAAAATAGACAAATGTTTTGAACTTCTAGACCAACACTTAGAGGACATAAATGTCGCCCAAAAAAACCAAAGAAAGAGACTTGCATTTTTCAACGTTCAAATCAATTTGTTCTAAAACGACTACACGACCAAATGAAACCGAAAGCGAGGCACCAAAAACGCGCTGGCTCATTACCTCGCCTCCCACCTTTCACACTCACACACAAAGAGGGCAGTTGTGAGGAAAATGATTGAAACCATGATTGCACGACTTTGCACATGGTGTAGCTAACTTCTTGTAAAACGAGTGGGGACGAATACGTTGGCAAAATGGTTAGATCACTTTGAGTGCGCATTGAAGAACACCTAGCTGGACAACTTGAAGTCAAACAGAAGGCAGCTCCACTAGTCGTATATAGGGCTCAGAAACACAAAGAGAAGGTTTGCAAGTATAAGTTACTATTTTCTGCAGAAATCCAAAACAAAGGTGCTACTGACAAGAGGTTGGCATAAAACTTTTATTCGGCCCATGTTCTGGCACCTTCACTTACTTCATAGCGGTGTTGATCCGAGTCGATGGTCCAAAGATGGTGGTTGTCGTGATGTCGTTGTTCGTTATCCCATTGAATCGAATCCAGGAATAGCACTGCTCTAATGGGAAACTTCACTCAGCAGAGCCCTTTTATACATTATGATCGACTGAAATTTATCGCCGTAATAAAAAATGGAACTGAAAAGAATGGAAAAGTGAAGCGCCCATGCGCCGGTCACTTAGCACTCACTACCGAATAAGATACGCTTATTCTTATGTGACGCCCCGCAGCGACAATGTTAAATAATGTGCCGTAGACTAACCAACATTTTCTTCCTTCTGGACACCAAGAAAACTGACAAAAAATTTTCTTAGATAACATACTAGTGCCATTGGTTTTGCGGCATTTTCATAGTTTCGGTGAGGATTTTGGCCCTATAGACTGAGGACGAGAAATAATTTAGAAATCATGTGCTAAAATACTGTGCGGTGAAAAGGAATACCGGAAATCTGCCGATTACCAAACTTCCTATTAAATAAACAATTCCGATAAGGAAATTTCCAAATTACTATGCGAAAACAACGGCTGCACAATTGCACGAGCTGATCTAAGATAGAGAAGATTATCCATAATCCATACTGCAAGGGATGGGTCAGAGGACGGGACAAATGAAAACTACGATAGGAAGCTTTTCCACGATAATTCTCCTTAACTCAATAATTCACAGTGGGCGGTATTAAATAAACGGTGGTTTGGCATGTTTGATTTAAAGTATAAAAAAAGGATAAAGCTCTCGGAGTTGATCATTCATTGAGGGATGCGCCATGCATTCGACTTTATGAAGCATCGTTAGGTGATCGAATCTGGTCTTCACGATGATGACTCACGATGACCTCCCGATGTATCGAGTCAGTGCTGCTATCCTCCCAGATAAATCTGGCACCAATTTGCCGACGGAAGTGGAAGGCTTGATGGGCCATGGGCGCGGGTATCGATTCCACGTGTGTGTTGCAGGGCGCCTCCGACCAATGCGCTACACTCGACTCTTTATGTTTGACATGGGTTACGATTTTTAATAGCGTTAGTTTTGTTTTGTTTTGGTAAGGGTATCTCTAAAAAAATCTTATTTAGTTCTTTAAAAAAATCTATTTGGGAAATAACCCTTTCTTTTGATCGAACTTGAGTGTCTGCTGCTTCACAGTCGCTGAAGATAGCTAATTTTCACACCACCTTTAGCGACTCCTTCCTTCCTCCTTTCCCTGTGCACCCATTGTCAGCGGTTCGGTACATGTTTTTGACAAGTGCTTTTTTATGAGTCAAAGATGCGAAAAGAGGTAGTGCATTAATATATTTTTGCATCGATATATAATGGCTGACTCCATTACACGAATGCTACTTTGTCGCGCGTACCATAGGTGATCTAGGAACATCTTGCTATCAAGTTGATGAGCTGGTATGGACTTCAGCAACTGGGTGAGAATGGAGTTTGCTAACCACGTTATTTTTCCCAGTAATTTGCCTATGCAGTTGATGATATGTCTAGCGTTAAATGATGGTGGTCGATCGATTGATCGACTGAATAACAATCATCAGTAACTCCCAAGTCCGACTTTCTATTAACCTCGGCACTGATTGAATAATTCTTTCTACTTCTGCTCAGCAAACGCGAGGTGCTACTTTATTTTTTTATTTACGGACAAGCTGACGTTTCGGCGGATTTCGCCTTTCTCAGAGCCTGGATAGGTCAAGTTGACTACGACCTATTCGACCAAACACCTCCACGACCAAACAGAGAAAACGCTAAACCAAGATTTCAATCTCATTTAACACAGCTCTGCACACTCACCGCTTTCTATGAGTTTTCCACTGAGTATGTCGTGTGAAGACCGACCGCACAGAATTCACATGGAGTGCTCCTCCCATCAGAATAACAAGTTTATATACTGTCCAATATTGCGCGTGATAATGAGGCATTCCTTCTTGCGGTTCATTCTCGATTTCTTGGAATTAATCCAGAATGCCTCAAGAGTTTTGCGCGCTTGTGTTCACGATTCTTGCGCGAGGATCGTAACCCTTACTTCAAAATCTTCTCCGTTATGTCTCTCCGCCCTATGCGTGACTAATGGAGTATTTGGCTTATGTTTGCCGACTAGGTGTTCTTTTATACGCACGCAGAGTGGTCTACCCGTTTCGTCAACGTATTCGTCCCCGCACGCTTTACAAGAAATCAGATAGACTGTACCCGAACTCATGCAGTCACCGTCTCTACCAGTGGGGCAAATTATGCAATTTTGCGTTGCACGTAGACGGTCGTATAGGCGGTTAGGAACTAATTGGCGTCTTAGACTACTCGGTGGCATTTCGATTATCGTTACCGAATTCTCTAGACTGGTCCTTCTTAAACAGCGTTTTATAGGCGCACTTACTTCATTTGAAATGAAGGGCAGTATAAACGGGACCTTGTTGTCGCTAGAGTTATCGTTGGGGTACCTGTGGTTTCTTCTACACCTATCTTGAGCTACGGTTTCGTAGCCATTAAAAATGGCTATTTGCCGCGCCAAGTTCCTGGACTCCTCTCTCTATTGTCTTCCTGTGCACACGCTGGTAGCTGTTCGATACATGTTTCTCACAAGCACCCTTTTCGTGTGAGAGGGATGAGAGGAGAGGTAATGAACTAGGATGTGATAGTGTTGCTCCGCAGTTAATTATGGTGACCTGCTGGTTGATGCACTTACTTATTAACTAAGATACTTAAACTTCCCGTCCCGTCTCTGGCAAATACTGACTTACGCATGCTATTTTGGCATTCAGTGCACGATATTTTATTGAAAAAGTGAAGAAATACTTCTAGTGCTTTATGTGATAAGAAGCATATATTCCAGTGAAGATAGTCGAGAACCTTTGTAGAAAGCAACAGGACTTGCTCAAATAGATGGGAAACGGGAAGAGCAAAAGGGATTCTCGGACGAGAAAAAATGAAGGTTTGTGCCAATGTCGTTGTGTCGAGAATATTTTACTTTAAAATATTATTTCAAAATATATCATACATTTTCAATGTATCGTTGTTGTAGCCATAAACTGTTATATCCAAACTCAAGGTTGTTCAAGACAGTTACGGAGGAAAGTCCCGCGTGGCGAATTCATATAAAGTCGAGCATTCCACGTACAGTTGGCGGACGAAAGTCAAATCCGATCAACTCCCTAATCGACTGGTCAGCTAGCACAAACAACTCTTAGCTATCCTATAAAACACTTTTTTTTAAGACCAAAAAGTGCTCTTGGAATTCCTGTTGCAGTTATTATCCTTGCATCCAATGCCCCACGCAGTCAGGTAGTTCGCAACCACCTCTGTGATCGTTTGTGCAGCTCAGAAAACTGTGTGGTCTGTCCTAACGGGAGAGACAGGGATTGCACGAGTTAAGGTACAACATACTTAAAGCAAGCGGTGACGAATGTGTTGGAGAAACGGGTGGACCACTTTGTATCTGCATAAATGAGCATCTAGATGGGAAAGTTAGAACTCGACAATACTTCTAGTCATTACAGCCAATCCCACGTTACCAACAGCGGTTGTTAAATTTGAAATTTGCTCTATAATTCCGCTACCATCCCTAATCTTCCGTTTGTTCTCTGAATCGTACTTTGCAGTACCATTATAGTTTTCAGTCGAGCAAAATCAAGAGCTCATAATTTTATATTTCGAAACCGACCTTCCCTAAACCTCGGTGTGATTAATCAATATGTATTCTTTCTTGATAAGCTTACACGAGGTTGATAAATATATTTATTTTCGGCTAACGTTTCGACGTCGGATTCGAGAAGATGGCTCGCTGAGGAAGATCTGGCTCGACAGGAAGGCGAAGACGCAACGTCGAGGCGAACAACAAGCATGGACCATCGACTCGGATCGCCGGCTCTGAGGAAGACAAAGACGTCGAAACGTTAGCCGAAAATAAATATATTTATCAACCTCGTGTAAGCTTATCAAGAAAGAATACATATTGATTAATCACACCGAGGTTTAGGGAAGGTCGGTTTCGAAGCATTTGTCAGTGATTTGCGTATAAAGATATCTTCTTAAAAGCCGTCATATCATTTTAAAAATTTTCAAAAGGTGGTGGTTTTGGAATTTTACTCCTCGAATGTCACAGTTTTCCCTCTTTTCCGCGAAGTACAGAAACCTGTGCCACGGAAGTCATGAGCCGGTCCCGTTTGAAGTTCTGAGACAACAGCGACATCAGTTAAAGAAAAACTTTTTTCGCATCATGTCTTTTCGTTCATCATTTTTCTTTCACTATAAGAATCCCCTGTACAACGTTGGGAGTGTGTTTTGCGAGCTCTGAGTTAGCATGGATTGTCATTCGCGGTCGTCATGGTAACCTAAAATAGCCACACACCCATTGTGCTCTATTTCATTCCGTAAATCTTAATGTGTTGTTTTCCAAACGTTATCTTAAGTCTCCTCTCAACGGTTTATTGCCTCATCGTGGATGGGAGGTACTCCTAGGAGTCGGGCCGCGATTTACAGCGTGGAGACTCGGGCTTAATTCCCTTGGCAAGGTCTCCCAAGCCGAGAAGGAGCTCTGCGTTTCATTGAGGAAGCCCAGCTAAAAGACCAATGCCAGGATCCGTCACTGTCCTGGTACTAAACTAGTCTCATTGTGGCAAATCTCTCTCTGATGCACGAGAGCAGCTACTTCTTGCGGTAGTGATGACCTGGTGCAGACTTTACCCTGCCTGACCTCGGGACTTCAGGGAACCACGATAACCAGTAAAACTCCGAAAAAAATGAAGATTTTGCAGAGACTCACACAACCAGCGAAAACGGGCCATCCAAGTATCCAAGTAAGTACCTTAGGTCCTACTTTAGCGCTGCAATCTTCATTCGTAAGCGTGCGATTCGAGCTGTTAATTGTTCGAATTAATCTATGTCTATTGTCAAACTTGTGCTGACGAGAACGGCGACGCCGCTGACTCGTCAAGTCAGCTGACCGCTGACTGCCTCATGTTGCGAGAAACAGTTCTACTCCGCTTTCATATACAGCATTGAATGTACGGGCGCCTTCTCATCTCCATCAGTCCGATGACGTCGGACCTTATTCTTCTACCCTGGCTTGGTCAGGACTTCTACAGAAGACTCAGATAGAAGGGAGCGTAAATTGCTACATATCTCCTTCCTTAATCGCTCGAGATTTAGATAGCTTTGAATGGCTTTGAGATTTTAGAAGCCTTTCCGCACTCGTTTTATCCAGCGCTGCCGTATCGCAGGATCTATCCGGATCAGGTTAGTGAGGCCCACTTGTTTTAGTGCTAAGCTGTGAAGGTAGAAGCTGTGATACAAACACGGATAGATTTCCAGGTTTTCCAAGAATAAACGTAGAGCTCGTTTGTAAAAGGCGCCTCCTATAAATTGATTTCAGCATTTTGTTTGAACTGACGTACATAAACAGTTTGAGTATATAGGATCAAATCAACGCACGTATAAATGAACATGCCCGTGTAACGTGGAAAGATAAATACCTAATCGATGCACCAAACTGGGAAGTTCACATCTCATGGAGATTTGGCTGCGTCTTACAAAGTCGCTTTTGAAATGTATCTTACCTTCTACCCGTTGTCTGGAAAAGCACTACATAGTCTCGCGGCTAACCCAATTAGTGAGAGACAGACGATAAAATAACCAATGCGTGAATGAAAGAAAGTAGCCTTAGTATTAAAAAATGGGATCTCATGCAGCACACCGAAGTGACAATGTAAAATGATCTGCCGTAGATTAACTAGCATTTCTTTTCTCCTGCGCAGTAATAAAACAGGCCAAAATTTTACTTAGGTGACATGTTATTTCCAAAGAATGTCCTGCGTTTTCATGGATTTGGTGAGTGGTCAGGCTGAATAGGCTGCTACGTGTAAAAGTAATAAATTCACAAAGTTCTAGTACGGCTCGGCTCAATCTTGGATTTGTGGAATTAATTCAAAACCCTTCAAGGGTTCTGCGCGCTAGTGTTCTGAATTCCTGTCCAAGGATAGTAAATTTTACTTCCAAATCTTCTCCCTTATGGTTATGTGTCCCGTGCATTCCTAGTGGAATGTTTGGTTTCGCTTTAAATTTACTAGACGTTATTTTAAACGGAACCAGAGTGATCTATCCGGATCGTCAATGTATTCATTACCAAAAGCTTCACAAGAGGTTTGGTACACCGCACTCGAACTCATTCTATCATTCTATCTATCAGATCTATCACAGTTTGTACCAAAGTGGCATGTCATGCAATTTTCCATTGTACGTAGAAGGTCACAGTTCTACGTGGGATCTTAGAGCGTCGGTCTGCATTTCTATCACTGTTACCGATTTCTCAAAATCGGCTCATCTTAAACAACGTTTTAACAGCTACACCTATGTCGTTAGAGATAAAGAGCAGGAAAAACGAAATCTTATTCTCGCTAAAATTATCGTATAGGGGTGTGATTTTTCCTGTGCCCCTAGACCGACGAGTTATGGTTTTGCAGCCTTTTGAAAACGTTATTATCTCGCGCCATTTTCCAGGATTCTTCCTTCTACTCTCTTCCTGTGCACACAACTGATTGCTGTTCGGAATATATTTCTTACAAACTCCCTGTTGGCATGCGAGTGGTGAGAGGAGGGGTAATTAACCACTATGCTTTTGCTTCGGTACCGCATGGAGCGACGCATTGTATCGACATCTGTAAGGAAAACAGGAAGGGACTTCCCAGCAATTCATCCAGTTGAGGCTAAAGACAGGTCAATAGATAATAGAATAACAGCGCTGTAATAGCATTAATATGAAAGGTATCATAGACACTTATACTGTATTGAGACGGAATTTTTTTTCTAAGACTCGTAAAAACTGTTGGTTATCGAGAGCAATAGTCAAGAGGCGGTAATGGAAGCAAACAACCATTGGCTGCTCTAACACAATGCTTCTCTTCTGCCTGGACGTCTGGGTTTGGTAAACCCTTGGAACACTTGTAGTGAGCACAACCTCGTTTATTAATCTCTGGATCAGCATCTACTTGCTTTACAATGGCTGCAAGAGAGCCTGAAAGAGAGTAATTGGTCATTTTGTTAAAAAAAGAGACACCAGGATCCCAAAAAAATGCAGGTAATTTGTGATCACTTGCATGGCAATACGGTGGGAATCCCGCTGCTGGACGTGCTTGACAGGTTCCACCAGATGGAGTCATTGTAGTAAGCTCAATTTTTTAGTGTTTTCATCGACATCAGGTAATGTGTACATCACCCGTTCGATATGCTCGAACATTATTTATTGTAGGCAACGATTCCTGGTTTTATATGGAGATCTTTGACATAAGATTTTAAAGTCATATGTGAAGCACTTTCTGGTAAAATAAGGATGAAGCTCTCGGCGTTGATCAATTTCATAGGGTGCACCACACACTCGACATCATTAAGCTCGTTTGGAGGCGATTGAATGCATATCTGGCCTTTACAATAACTCGCGGTGGCCTACCGATGTATAGAGTCAGTGCTGCTATCCTCTCAGACCAAACAAGTTCTTTACCAGTTTACCGACTCAGGAGGGATGGAAGGTTTGGGGGCCATGGGCGCGGGAATCGACCCCATGTGTATTGCAGGGCGCCTCCGACCACTGCGGCACAATCGTCCTATGTGAAGCGCTTTCTGGTAGTATGAGTAAACTAAGAATGAGCCCAGCGGAACATGATTGTAGGAAAGAATTGTAAGTCGTTGTTGGTATTGGTTTATTACTGTTAATTTATATGTATGATATATATGTACTTACTATATCTCTGTAAAAATTCCGTAGATCGTAAAAATAAATGTAAAATATGAGAGTGATAATGCTTGATAACTACTTCGAAAGACCAAATGTGTTTAATCCCTTTGATAAGCGCATAGAGCGTCGATATTCGAGCCACTCGGAAGAAGACGTTTAAGTGATTTATCATCTAGGCATTGCCAGAATATTTCTCTCCTCGTTGTTGAATTTCAGTATTCAAAAAAATTTTTGACCTAACTTTTGTACCTCTTTTCCGGACAAAGACTCTATGCTGGAAGCTTTCTTCAACAGCAACAATCTCTCACCACAGGAGCTTTCTACATGTCGACTACGACATAAAGGGAGCGATTCTACCGGAGTGAGTCGGTATTCACTAGCTATTTCCAATCAAACCATTATTGAACAAAGAGACCAACAACAATCCGAACATCGATACCAACCTCACATTGGCTAAAAAGCGGCAGTTCGTAAGAACATGTATACAGATAACTTTAATGATGTTGAGATAATTGTAGAACTCCGGACCGCAGGTGTCTGCGACGCCTGAATGCGGCTCACGCTGTTCCTTTCTTCTGTCTAGTTGCTCCTTAATGTTGTTCTCCATGTTCGTCGAATGTCCAAATATCCACGGTACACTTACGAAATGGTAGTTCTCTGTAGTTGGAAAACCAGTTTGTTTGATTTACACGCCTTCTTCTAATGGGCTCTTTATGAACCGAGCCTTATTCCTATTTTTGGGCAGCCCAAACTTTTCTCTTGATTCATTAAGCTCATTTAACAGCGTCTATGCTTCGTCAGTACTTCTTCATAAGATGATGTCGCCGGCGAAGCAAGTGCAGTGCACGCTAGGAATCTACCACCAATGCGTATGCCTGCGACGTTCCACTTGGGCATCCAGGTATCCAGCTGGTTCTTTGCAAAAAAATTAAGTATTTTTTAACTGTTTAGTTAAAGAATAAATAAAAAGTGGTCTAGTGTTGTCAGATACCGATTCTTTCGTGTATTTTTGTGGCAATGACATGTTTTTCGGCGTGAACTTGTAGATTGTAGCAATACTTCGCTGGAAACTTTGTGTTTCCCTTGCCTTGAAGCAAAGAGCGATCAGCTAAATCCTGGAAAATAGATGTCATCTGACGTTTTCCAAGTCGTCGTCTTCCAAGTTGGAATAAGTTGTTGGCCTTCAAAATTTTAATCAGCATTGTTAAAATGACACTTTAGTTTATAGTTTGCTTCCTTCCTTTTGATCTCAAACCTCTAGCGAACTCCAGTAGTCGATTGTCTATTTCCCTACGGGTAGCGATCAAGTTTGGGTCATATCTCCATGATGTGTTCCTGAAATATGCACATACGAGGGACGTGGTACAGATCATAAAACAAACGTGGTTTTTCTTTTGACATATTAAAATTATTAAAACCAGTCTAGGGAATAGAAGGATAGTACGCTCGGCTTTCATCAATCATTGGGAGATGCATCAAACATTCGAATTCATAACACCTCGTAGTTGTTATTGGCCGCTTTTGTGCTCCGAAAGTTTCCTCGTGTATGTACAGTTTGGCGCTTTTATCCTCATAATTTGACACCAATCAGGCACAGTTAGCAAGAGATTGGATACGAAGCTACCCAGCGTCTGTGTCTAAATATTGTAGATCTTTTTCTCAAGCCAACTGTTAACAGCTGTTTAGTTGACACCAACATCGACTACTCTCTTGACGGATTTTCAGCGCGAAAGCAGTCTTTTCAGCAATATCTTCTTGCCTTTCAGAAACAGTTGGTAGGGTAGTGATTAGAGGTGCCTTCCAATGAACGCGTGTTCAGACTCGTTCCAGCGCCTCAGATCACCAAGCGTTCGATCCTAATGGGTTGGGCAAATTGGCGTCAAGCTTGTCTGAGAGGAAAGAACACTGACTTCACACATTGGTGGACCGCCGTAATTTACTGTATAGGCTAAATTTTAATAATCTCACTCATTCATCACCTGTAGAGATGTTTAATGAAGTCGAATCAATGGCGCATCCTTCGAGGATTGATCAACACTGAGCACTCAATACCTTGTGTAATAGTTAGCCTACGTAACTCCGAATGATAGAGGTTCATGAATACAAATAACTTTCGAGAACAAACCTCGTATTTAAGTCGATAGCTAAAAGTTCTTTATGCAATAAAACTTAACATAACTATAATCCTTTGAGCAAAAAATATGGTAATTGTAATTCACTTTACAAGTTACATTCGGAAGCATTATGACTATTTTGACTGTATTTGGTATTGCTTACCCAGGTGTACAAAGGGAGAGCTCAACAGGTCCAACGGTGGGATTGTACCACTTCGAACCCGATTCTGATGACAGTCTGAAGAAGGTTTAGATTTTTATGCTGTGAGCTCTAAAATTTCTTCTACCTACTTTTCCAAACTGCTACCGAATACTACTTGTTTCGTAGTCTTTTTAGGTTAACAATTTTAGTGCCGAATCATATCAAAGCAAAACATACACAAATTTAAAAAAACGTACGGAAGTGGAATTTTGGAATAAGCTCTCAACTGTTCATTTTTCCAGTTGTGAATCATAAAGTCACGATCTTTATTCCATTTACTGTTCGTCATCCAGTTGTCACGAGCCCATCCTGTACCCTAAGAACAAAATATGTCTTTTTTAAATCTGAAAAGTTTCCTAGAGCTGCCTCTTATTGATCAATTTCTTACGACGAAGTTCTCCTTCTCTACAAAAGATTGCGGCGCCTGCGGCGCAGTGGTCGGAGGCGCCCTGCAACACATCCGTGGGATCGATTTTTGCGTCCATGGCCCACCAAGCCTTCCATCCCTCTGAGGTCGGTAAATTGCTACCAGACTTGTTTAGGAGGACACTAGCACTGGCTCGATAAATCGGTAAGCCGCAGCGAGTCATTGTCAAGGCTAGATATGCATGTTTTAAGACTCCTTTAAGAAATCTTATCACTGCAATAACAACAGATTTTGAGATTAGTTGACTGACAGCTCACGAACAATGTGGTAATCTAAAATGTGTTGCATATTCATAGCTAAGTTACGAAAGCTGTGAAGCACTGCTTACCAACCTGCAGATTATCTATGACAGCGCATTTCTAAGTTTGAAGGTAGATGTAGTAGAACAGTTTAGAAAAAATTTGCCGTCGTTAGATAAAAAAGCAATGTTGACGCTGGAATTATTGGAACTGCACATATACACATACTTGGAAGCAAAAACGGTGGTAGGTGCGTGCAATAATCTTGTTGCATGCATAGGAGCACTTCATCACTCAAATTTTTCATGTATGAAAGAAAGTCCTTAATTGTGTTAGTGCAATAAAAAGCTCTTAAATATGGAACTGCCACGACCGACTTTCTATTAACCTCGGCATTGATCAAGTGATTTTCTTCGTATTTTTGTTGAGCAAACGCGAGGTGTTACTATTCTTTGTTCACGATTAAGCTGACGTTTCGGCGGATTTCGCCTTTCGCCTTCTTTCGCCTTTCTTAAATATGGGAAATCGAGAAAGGCGCAAACAAGAAAGTGAGTACCTTCGGAAGTATTTTAATCTTCCCGAATGTGGTGTTGCTGCCTAATGCGTTTCGAATACAGGCTTCATACAAGAACAAATCGGGAAATCCTTTCGAATTGTTGTAAATGCTAAGACAGACAGGCAGTTCCACATTATTCGCTGGCATGATCAATTCAGCCAGATATGCCTGAAAACTTCTTAACACATTATGGGCCGCTCTTTCGCTTTGTTTACAAGTGATGTAGTTTTCGAAAAGTTCAAGTCTGTCCTTCACATTTGACCTATAATACTTGAGATAATTCGGTCACATAGACCTTTTATAAGTGAATTGTTCAGTAATCTTTAAATTTCATAGATCACAAAAATTGGCACCACTTCTCTTCCTTGTTTATCATCAACTCGAGCGATACTAGTAAATCTTCTATTTTTCCTTGTCTGCTGAAAGATTTTGTTCGTATTTTTTGAGCAAACGCGAGGTGTTATTGTTCTTTGTT
>UYYA01003837.1:187831-236684 GCA_900624975.1 Angiostrongylus costaricensis | reverse complement strand
AGAAGGCGAAATTCGCCGAAACGTCAGCTTAATCGTGAACAAAGAACAATAACACCTCGCGTTTGCTCAAAAAATACGAACAAAATCACTTGATCAATGCCGAGGTTAATAGAAAGTCGGTCGTGGCAGTTTCTGCTGAAAGAGTTGTCCAGCGCGTTTTGCTAGCTATAGGAATTCTTCGAGCATCATATCTTTTTTTCTAGGGCTTTTGTGGAAAATTCTGATCATCGAGTCTCTGGTATTCCTGTAGCACGTTAGACATTCTGTACAATCTCGTCACTAAAGGCCTTTTCCCATCGATAGTCGTTGCTACGCAATACACCTCCAGACCACGTCATCTTTGACAGTTTGGCACGTCGTTTTAGATATTGGTCGTCGACGTAGGTCGGAGCTTTGGATAGCTTCCATTACTTCCGCAGTAAGGAAGACTCATAGTATCGTCCCATTGACTGTGCGTTCAATATTTTCAAACAGCGTTTTATCCTGCTTACGTTCCGACGACGTTTCTGACGCACACGTCAAGGCTGGGAGAATAGTGGAGTGGAAGAGGAGGGCCTACAGTAGGGTGTTCTTTATTCTCCTCATCATCTCTTCGATGTTCTTGAAAGATCCCGGAGCCGCTCGCTTCATGTTGGTCAACTCTAAAGCTAAATCGTTTGTCACGTTGATTTCCCTATCTAAACGGACGTAATGGAGCATTCGGTGATATTCATTCCGTTGAGCGTGAATGAGGCAAACATAACCAATCCGTTCCTCATAAGCATTATTCCTGTATGATTTAGTAGAAAACCAATCATTCCACAAGCGCTTTCAAACTCGCTAAGCATTTTTTTTGCTCTGCTTCGTTAATGTTTGATGTTCTAAGAACGATGTCATCAGCAAGGTGAAGATGGCACAATTACCGACCATCAATTTTCACTCCTCTGTTGACCCATTCCAATGTTTCCGTGACATACTTGAAGATAGCAGCAAATAATTTTCAAGTTATTGTACCACTTTGCCTAACCCTCTTTTTTTACGTTGATGCTAACACCGTTGCGAAATAGTGATATATTCATAAATATTCTTGTTGAGCAAACACGAAGTGTTATTTGATTACATTCTTTATTCATGAACAAGCCGACTTTTATGCGGATCTTACCTTCCTCAGAGCCTGGAAAGGTCGAGTTGACCGCAATCTACCTAGCCAAATAGTTCCATAACGAAACAGGTACTAAAACAAAATTTCAATCACATTATACACAGAATAGCTTCTTCGCGCACTCACAGCGTTCTATGAATCTTCTACTGAAAATGCCACGTGGAGACCAATCGCACAGAGTTCACATGGAAGCGTAATGTGCCTCTCACATCAAAACAACAGTCTTGAATACTGTCCAATATGACTCGTGATTATGAGGCATTCCTCCCTGCGGTTCATTTTCGGATTCTTGGAATTAATCCGGAACGCCTCGACAGGTTTGCACGCTTGCATTCTCGATTCGTGTGCGAGGATCGTAACTTCAACTTCAAAACCTTCCCGTTATGTCTCTGTGTCCTATGCGTGCATAGTGGACTATTTGGTTTACGTTTGCCGACTGTGTGTTTTTTATGTGAGCACAAAGAGATAGACCGTTACCCAAACTCATGCAATCACCGCCTCTGCCGTTTGAGCAAATTATGCAGTTTTTCGTTATACATAGACGGTCATATAGGCGGTTGGGAAATAGTTGGTGTCTTAGAGTGACCAATGGTATTTCTATCACTCTTACGGAATTCTCTAAACCGACCCTTATTAAGCAAAGACAATTTATGCAATTTTGCGTTGAACATAAGTATAGGCGGTTGCAAACTATATAGGTTTTTAGAGTATTTAAACCTGTTATTTTAATATGAGATGCACGTTACGCTTCCACGTAAACTCTGTGCATTTGGTCTCCACGTGCCATAGTTGGCTTAAGTTTAGGTAACAGTCTATCTGATCTCTTGTAAAGCGTCGAAGACGAATACATAGGCGAAATGAGTAGACTACTTCGCTTCCGTATAAAAGAACACCTAAGCGGCAAACTAAGGTTAAACTAAGTACTCCACTATGCACGCATAAGACACAAAGACATGACGAGAAAGTTTTGAAGTAGAAGTTACGGTCCTCGCATAGGAGGCGAAAACACAAACACGAAAAATTCTCGAGGCGTTCGGAATTAATTCGAAGAATCCGAACATGAAGCGCATTGAGGAATGCCTCATGATCACGCGTTATATTGGACAGTATTTAAGACTGTTGTTTTGATGTGAGAGGCACATTACGCTTCCATGTGAACTCTGTGCGATTGGTCTCCACGTGCATTTTCAGTGGAAGATTCATAAAAAGCTGTGAATGTACGAAGAAGCTATTCTGTGTTCCATGTGATTGAAATCTTGTTTTAGTGTCTGTTTCGTTATGGAAGTATTTAGCTATGTAGATTGCGGTCAACTCGACCTTTCCAAGCTCTGAGGAAGGTGAGATCCGCATGAAAGTAGGTTTTTCCGTGAATAAAGAATGTAATCAAACAACATTCCGTATTTGCTCAACAAGAATACAAAGAGTTATTTGATCCGAGCCGACGTTAGTAGAAAGTTGGTCGCGAGAATTATTACGAGTGATATTTTGGTAGTGAAATTTTTGTATAGCTTACGAAATATCTTTATATTACATATTGAGTGAGGAAACACTCGTTTTCTATTGCCTCCATGATTGCTCCTATTTCAGCTGAGCCAAAAGCTTTTCTTAAATCGAAAGAACCGATGGATAAATTGTCATCGTTTGCTTGTTCTCCATATTAGTGAATTCGTTGTGAAAGGACCATGTTTGCTCAGATGGCTGACCGCTATCCATTGTTTTATCAATCCTATTTGGGATGACACGAGTGAAGAGTTTGTAGACGACAAACTGCATACAGATTGGGCGATAGTTGTCGATATCGTGGAGGCCCCCGTCCTGAACAGAACCCCTGTCTTGTTGGTCGTTAAAGTATCTTCACTAACGAAATAACAAGTCGGATTCCAGAAGGAATACCCGGCGGGACGACGAAGGATTTCTTTTTTATTTTATATGAAAGAAGAAGAACGTGGCTACAAAAGAGTACAGAGTACTAATAGTGAAGTACTTTTCTATTGCGTTATTGGAAACAATAACTGTTCCATCCAGGTGTCGGTGTGCAAAAATATTTATTCCATAATTGCCGAATTTTTGGTGGATTTGCGAATGCTTTTCTCAGCCTATGCAGCTTCGAGGCCTTATTCCGCTTGTCTACATTGTTTTGCACATCGAACTTGAGCTATGGGTTCAGATCGGCAATGTGAAGATGTTAAATGAACCGATCATGTTTCTCGACACAATGTTATCAAGAACGGAATCTTCCCAATAACACTTAATAAATCCCAGCTTAATGAGGTTTTTGGATTTCGTGTTTTATGCTCAGCTGCTTTTTCTATCTTTCAGTAAAAATGGAGTCTTGCACGAAGGAGGCGATGGCCTCATCCCGTGTAGAATATTGGGACAACAGCGACATCGGTTGGGCGAAACATTCAATTTACTATAATATGGCCTATTTCGTTATGGTACTGTCCGTTGGAAGACTCCCACGTCCAGAACTGACTTATGGGGTTTCCGGACTTGCAGGTTACCATTAATAGTCTTGACCGTCATAATAAGCTAGGAGGGCCGCTCACCCTGCTTGTTCCATTGTAATCCGTGACTCTCAATGTGACATTCTTCAGACGTTCTTCTTGGTCCAATCTTGGCGCTAAGATTTTCATTGATAATCTTGAAGAATGTATGGTCTTCTCCGTAGAGCTTCTCCAAATCCATATAGAATGCTTCTTCTTCTTCATAGTTTGATGTCGGCGCGTAAACGACGAAGATTGTCAAAGCCGGTATTGATCCACATCTTTTAATCGTAAACGTCCAATTCGGGTTGTTATTTGTTCGAATCAGTCGATGTTCATGGACAAACTCGTGTTGGCGAGAACACCAGCACCGTGGACTTTTCAACTGCCGCATCTTCTTCTCCGGTTTCATAGACGGCGTTGAATGGCTGGCGTCGCCTCGTTTCGGCCACTCCGATGACGTCGTGCCTTATTCTACCTGCTTGCGTGATCAAATCTTCTATCGAGGACTCAGATGCAAGTGTATGTGCATTGTAGGTCCCAATCGTCACCTATGTCTTTGCCATTTACGCATCCTTACAAGGTCCTGCGATTTTGGAAGCCTCTCTGAACTCCTTCTCAACGTTGCGTTATCATGAGCTAGTTAGATGTCAAAAGAATAAGGTGCGTACATTTCATTGCGCTTAGCGTTTCAAACCCAAGCATAGACTGCCAAGCTCTGAATGTTAGAGCTAGGTATGATACTCAAGGGCAGTTTCCAGTCTCTCCGTAGACTGGGAAACTCAAGTGTTGAACACAACTTCTAACCGACTTATATATTCTTCCCTTTTACCTGGTATAATCCGCATAAACGGGAATACACCCGCGCACGCGTGCATAGATACGTCTTCGTAAACAAAAAATATGTTTGCTAAATCGGCTTAGCAGAAACAAAGGATCCGTTCTTTGGATCGACTTCTGTCTCAAGGAACCATAATGTCGCTTTCCCTCCGTAGTTATTCCCCTATGCGCGACGTGCCCCGTTACCTCGGAACTAACCGGCATTAAATTTCTTTATACACTCCGTGGTCCACTAGAGTAAAGAAGGGTTTTCTTGAGCAAACTTCAATCATAGCGTCATTCGTTTAACTTGGCGGCATTTTAATTCTCAGCCGCTTACGCCAGTGCATAGGAAATTCTCAGGACAACAGTAGACCCTTATCTTGTGTATCCTTTTTGTATATACGTATGTGTATACGGTCAACCTTTTTTCTTAAAAGAAGACTGGGCATTGCGAGTAGTTTTACGTAGAGCGGTGGCAAATTAAAAAAACCTTCCCTCAGCCTTTTATGAATTTATTCGACATAGGAAAAGCATATGCTAAAATGCACCGTAATCACGAAAAAATAGTCAAAACGCTTACATGAAGCGCACCATTGTCAGTTCCATGAAAGCTTTTTGGCAATCGAAACTCGTAGTCTGTGAAATCTTAAATGATGCGACGTACACTTATGAAATTACCGAATATCACCGAAGTGACCTCGTTACCCTATGCATAAAAAACTTTCCTTTAAGAAAGGTCTGTGACCATTTCGAATCTCTCACTAAATATGATCCAGCCATAACCTCCCAGTTGAAAAAGCGATCATAGAATATTATTTCCATTTTCGGATCAATGAATTCCTCGATTCGCCTGAAGAGCTCGACTTGTTTCTCGTACAATAATATCTCTCCCTCATAGGCAAATTAGTCTTTGGCAGTTTTTCCTCTTTATGTCGCAAGAGTAAAAGCTATCTTTTGGTCTCAATATCTTGAAGGGCAGTTTGAACGATATATTTAGTTGAAATCACAATGATTAACGTTTTTTTTTCTGCCTTCTATAATTTTTATTGCAGGTTGTATACACATACGTTGTGGTTGTATTTCGCTTAGTAACCTGCCATAAAAATTATAGAAGGCAGAAAACAAAACGTTAATCATTGTGATATATTTAGTTTTTCCCAAACTCAAGCAGGCCATCAATTTCTTAAAACTTCCACTTTTCAAAATGATAAAAACTTATAATTACACTGTAGTTCTTGTCAACTGTCCTTGTTGAACTGATGCTAAGTTAGTATAAATTGTTACTGGCCCCACGCATAACAAAACTGCTTTGAAGAAGGCGAAGTCGCCAAAACGTCAGCCATCGAATCACAATAGCAGCAACTGATAGCAATCTCGTCCCAGTTTAGCAAGGAAAGTTCGTAAAAATTGCACATAACAATTATTAACCCCGAGGTTTATACAAAGTCAGTCTTTTGATTTATACAGCAGTTAATTCGTAAAAACTATAAAGATCCAGTAGAAGTGCAGGAGGAGATTTCTTCTAAACTTTTAATGACGTTCTTCAATTGTTCAAGTCTGTGGTAAATAACCTCTTCGGATTTACTACTCCTATATCGGAGTCTATGAAGAGAACGTAGTCGAATTCCGTGAATTCTTTCAAGAATTGAGCAACAACACAATGACGTCGAAAGAACACCTGAACAAAGACTTCAAATTCTAACACCGCTGCAGAAATCTGGATCGCTTCCAATTCCTGCGGCTTTCCGAATTTTTTTGGTCATTGCCAACATTGTTCCAAAAATATACAAACACCCACGTCACGATGAGGACAGCTGAGATTCTGGTACCTGCCGCTACTTAGTATTCGAAAAGGATAACTTTGAATTGAACTGTAACACAACACGGTTTCTGAAATGTCATCACTTGTTTTCTGCTTCCAACGTGTTAGTAAGATCCGCTAAAGTAGAAAGCCAGAATTAAAAGGCTCCCAGCCAGTGCGTGGCTGGAGTTTCTGCGGAAGTTACGAAACTTGTGTTCAACCAGCTCCAACAAGAGTTTTAGTTACCGCACGAATTTTGGATAACGGAACAAAGCGTTTGGGAAGGTGAAGCCAGATGGAAACAAAACAGAGTTTGTTCGACAGTTTTCAGTAAAATGTTTAGATGTTGGCAGGAAGGGCAAAAACCAAGCAACCACTGACGTCATTCAGACTAAATATTTCAATAGTTTATATGTGATAATTTCACTTTTTCCAGCTGACTGAAGGTAAACTATGTGGGAAAATGGGAGCGAGAAGGAAACAAGTGTTAAAAAAATAAGACTTGCGGACGGACACGTTGGTATGAGCTGTGATCTCCATCAATTACTTCTACGATTCCGATGCGGTACGTCGACTTCCTGCAAACGCACGTCATGTTCAACTGAATTGGGAAAAGAAACAGCTTATCAAATCCATTCGATGCCCTTCTAAAAAGTGCTGATTTCAAAAACGCGCTGGACCGAAATCCAACACACGTCTTAAGGATAAGAGGGATAAATTCGCCATTAACCGGTTGCCTGCCTGGTAGACTGCATGTGACCCGCTCAGCAGCAGGCAAACGGGAACTGGTGAATCAGGTACGACTCATGTTCTTCCAATCCTTTATTTTCTCGCTTAACTTTTTCTGCACTTTGACTTGATGCTTAACTTAACCAGCACGGCTTCTGTAACAGGAGTTCAAACATTTTATTTTGTACTTATAACAAACCTAGGACTGACATTCTTCCAACCTCACCACTGCTCTACAATTAACTGTTTTCTTGGCGAGCAAACATGAGGTTATTAGCACAAAATTTACTCATTCATAGTAGCTGAAGCTTTAACGGTATCGCCTTCGTCAAATCCTGGAAAGGTGAAATCGACACGCAACGCACTCAGTCAAACACTATCATAAGCACGTGAAACACAATGCGTAAATTTTCACTGCACTACAAACAAATCCTTTTAAACACTCACCGCTTTGTTCTCTATGAGTCCTCAAGCTATTTGATGAAGACCAGCCGTACATAGCCTGACATGGGTGAGGAATGTGCCTGGCTCAAGACAAAAAATCGGCCTAAGATATCGCGTTAGGTTAGGGAGGCGTGATCACAAAACACTCTTCCTTGCGGTTCATTTTTGGATTTTTGGAATTTATCTAAAGAGCTTAGAGAGTTGTACTCGCTGATATTTTCGACTCCTCTGCACGGATAGTGATTTTAACTTCAAAATTCTCTTCGTTACTTCCACTTGTTCTAGGGGCGTCTACTGAAGTATATGGATGTACTTGACGCGCATGAAAAACAGATCGATAACGAGGAAGATTTTGAAATACAAGCCCCTGTTCTGGCACTGGAATCTAAAACACTAGCGTGTAAACTTTTCAAGAGTTTTGAATAATTTCCAGAAATCCAAAAATGAGCCGTTAAGAGGTGTGCCTTGCCACTACACGTGACGTCACACCGTACCTCACGTTATTTCTTTGTTACCTGAGCGCGGTATATTCCTCTCAAATCTAAGACTCTTCAGGGCTGGACTCCATCAAGTAACTGGAAGGGTTGCAAAGAACAAAGTGGTGACTATATGGTAACTGGTCTCTGGATGCTTCCAATTTCTTCATTATTTTAAGTTTCCCATGTTAACTGTTTACTTGTAATAATCATACATCTATCCTTGCACTTTCTGCAAATTCTTAGCGACAATCTCATGCCCTTGCCTCGCAGCTGGAAGGAAAGGAATTCTGTAACTTCTTTTTGACTACTGTTCTTCTCCTCCCGACAGTTCGTGCAACGAATAAGCAGCTGCCAGCTGTAGACATTCTTCAGCATGTGCCATTCAAATCTGATTTTTCCCCAGCTATACCTCAGGCTGATCCAATGACCTGACACAGGCACAGTCCTCGCCCATGTATTACTCTGTGCGGCTGCTATCCACCAACTCACTCTGAAGAAGGCGAAACCGCCGAAACGTCAGCTATTCTATCCTAATAAATTCTATAACAACAACCTTGTGTCTGCCTATTGAAGAAAAACATCGAATTATCAATCAGTGCCAAGGTTAACAGAAAGTCGGTCATGGGAATCGGCTTTTTGTAAAAGCTGCTGTATTGCTACCACATATGTATTATTTGTAAAAGCTTTGTACAGCGTAAATCACAATGTTAACTTCTTCATTTACTGCCTACTACAATTCTTACTCCAGGGTATCGTGCGAAATCAACCACAACGATGTTGAGAAATTTGCAAAACTCTGGAGGGCAGGTGCCTGCGGAGGGGATGGAACACGTTATTACCCTTTCCGGTTGGTAATCCTTTCAACACCACGCCATGCGGGTCCTTCGTTTTGCCTTTCTCTCAATTAGTTTTCTATCTACCAGTGCCATCAGCAATCACCCTTCAGTGAAATAAAATAGACAAATTTCAAATAACACCAGTAAATAAAAAAGTTAATATTGCAATTTCAACTATAAGCTTAGTTTAATTCAGTTCAATGGCGATCTGTGTTTTACAGATCAATCCCATTGACGGGTGTTTGTCGATAGCATTGGTAGATAGAAAACTAGCTGAGAGACATGCGGAACGAAGGACCCATATGGTGTGGTGGTGAACGCATTAGCCCCCGAAAGAATTATAGCGTGTTCGATCCTCACCGCAGCCAACTGCAGTTCGGAGTTTTGTGCTTTGTATAGTCTTCAAAAGCTCTGTACAGCTTCTTTAAGCATTATCTCTAGCTCCTTCTTTCAAAATTCCGCCCATTACAGAAAGGGATGTAAGGAGCACTATTAGTCATCCGGAGAGTGCCCGTAGTCCCACTGCCTCAGCTTCTCCGCTTCTCCGCATTCCAGTGTTCCCGCGCTTCGCTCGTATCCGTTCGCTCAACTAGATATCGCCAGATTGTTAACATTGTATTTTTATTATTGCTATAAACTGTTTTAATCCAAGCTTGAGGATGTTCTCTGTAGCTGCGGAAAAAGTCCTGCGTGGCAAACTCGCACAAAGTCGAGCATTCCATCTACAGTTGGAGGACAGAGGACAAATCCGACTAACCACTACTATGTTCCACTGGTCAACTTGTACAGAGTACTTCAAAAAGCTACTTGCCTTTAAACTCACTATGATTAAACAGTGCATGTTCTTCCGTTGGCCAGCTAACACGAATCTGATAAAATAAATTTTATTCAGTTAACATTTCGACGTCTCCGTCTTTCTCAGAGCCATTGATCGGAGTTGATGGTCCACAGTCGTTTCTCTTCTCGACGGGGCGTCTTCGTCCTCGTAACCAGTCAGATCTTTTTCAGCGGTACATCGTTCGAATAAGGCAAACTCTCCCAGCGTGGCGCCTTTATACAGGACGGTTATTGCTGTCTGACTATTCGCTGGAATTAATTTGTCGTTTAACTGGTAAACGATCCTGCGTCAGTTCAGTCCGCCCATCAACAACCACCTTGTGTAGAAAAGCGAGCGCTACCGTGTGAAGTTGCCTCATTCGAGTGGTGCTCTACTGAAGACGACCCAAGTCGATACGAAGACGAAGATTAGCAACTGTGGACCATCAACTTCATCATTGGCTCTGAGGAAGATGAAGACGTCAGTGAAGTTTATTTGATCAACCTGGGCTTAGCTCATTAATGAAGGAATACGTAAAACACTGTGTTTAAAAAAAGCTGTTTATTACGCAAATAAAAATTTATGTATTAAGCTTTATCTAAAGTATTTGGGTGAGCAGATTGTGTGTCAAATTGACGGTTCGAAGCTGCGAAGAAGACGAAATCGCCTAAACGTCGGCTATGGTGAATGAATAAACGCTCTGATATAAGCAGCGTGTCTGTTCATAAAGAAACAGTATATATATATATATATATATATATATATATATATGTTTATGCAAACAACCACCCACCAAACAACGACAAATGCTTCCTATCAGGCTGTAACACATGAAATGTCCGATTTTAGATGTAATTTTTAAATAACCGTAACTTATTTGTGCTAAAAACTGTTAATTAGAATACACACCATTAAAATCACTATATTTTTTCCAGCAAGAAACAAATTTACTTATTCCAGTTGCATAAAAGCCTGGTGTTATAGAAGCGATGAATTCGTTGAAGGCATTTTTTACGTCGCCGTGGTTGGTGAAGCATTTCTCGCAAACGAAGTTGTCGAAGTGCTTGAAGAAGTGATAGCCAGTGGGCGAGAGGTCTGATGAATATGGCGGACAAGGCAAAGTTTCTTAGACCAACTCGCACAACTTCTGCAGCGCTGGTTCCGCAACGTGAGGCCTGGCGTTGTCGTGGAGAAGAATAAATTCTTTTCTGCGGACTAGTGTCAGTCGTTGCTGTTGGAATTTACGGTGCATTTCGTCGATCTCTTGGCAATACTTCTTTGCCGTAATGGTTTCGTCCGGATTGAAAAGGCTGTGGTGAATCAGCCTGGCTGCAGACCACCGAACAGTTACCATTGCCTTTCTTTAGTGAATTTCGGCCTTGGGAAGTGCTCTGGGCTCCGATCGAAATCCAGCCATTGAGCTGAACCCTGCCGATTGTCTTAAAGAATCTACTTCTCGTTGCACGTCACGATTTGATCAAGAAAATGGTGGTTTTCTTGCGCAGAATAACAGCAGACGGCACTTCCAGGCGGCAAATTTTTTTGACTGTCCTTTGATTCTTGCCTCACCCACTTGTCGAGCTTACCCGTCTTTTCTATGCGATTCAAGTGAGCGGAAATTGTTTCTGTGCTTACGCCATGCCGTTCTTCACGGTATCAAGCAGCTGTTCGCGTGTTTGCTTCCACTAGTGCCTTCAACTCGTCGTCGTCAAGTTCACTGAGACGTCCGCGGCCATCCTTAACTTTGTGATCGAGATTGCCAGATCGAAATATTCCAAGCCATTTTTACTTGTTGATCCACCAACACTACCTTCTCCCAAACGTAATCATATTCCGAACTCTAGCCGCCACATTACGCCCACTCTTCCACTCGTACAAAAAAAGTACACGAATATCACGTTGATCCACACCAAAGTTAAAGCTTATGAAAACGTCAAAATACTAAACATTAAAAAATCATATATAAAGGATAAAAAAGCAATCATTCTGCTTTAAAAATATAAAAATAAAAGAATAAAAAAAATAAAAATAAAAAAAATAAATAAAAATAAAAAAAAATAAAAAAATAATAAAAAAATAAAAATATTTTAAAAAAATAAAAAAAATACTAAAGATACATAAAAAACAGAATTTTCATCTAAAAAAATTACACGAAACTTAAAGCAATAAAATCGGACATTTCATATTTACAGCCTTATATGATGCCATGATATTCGTGAACCTTAAAATCTTTTTGTTACTAAAAACAAGGAAGTCCGTAATCAAATAAAAGCAGGCCCACAGCAAAGGAACCACCAATATGTTAAAAAAAGCCTAGACAAAAGCGATTCCTGTGTTGCCAGTCACGTAACAAATGTTGATTACGTGATACGGTGTTTTTTTGTTTGCAACCTCTCAAATCGTTTTCTGAATGTCGACTGCGATTACTGTTTCCAGGTGATCATCGTCAACTGTTAATGGGTGACCATTTGTCATCACCGATTTATTCAGTGGAAAATTATTCAAAAACAATCTTAACATTTTTTTTGCTGCCCACTTTAATTCTTAACGGCAGGGTATCATGTGAAATACATCGTTACTCCCCGGAAAGGACAATAATGCGTTCGTTCCCCACCGCAGACACCTGCGATGCGGAGTTTTGCAAATAACTCAGCGTTATCTTAGTTGTATACAAAAACACTTCATCGGCCTATTGATTAATGATGGATTTCTTTCAGAGAACGATCTTTTGCCGATTAATCCCCAGGCAACGTGGCGCGTCCCTGTGTTGCTGACAAGGGGTTGTTGCGGACCACAGGCGACATTTGCATCGCTGAGACATATATGTATCCAGGTGATTGACTCCCTGTCTATGCTCCGCCGATTTGTCACATGCTCTCTGTATAGACGAAGCGTATTCATGCATGCATGCGTGGGTAGCTTCTCGTTTACGCAAGTCGAATTCTACAAATCAATTCGCCCAAAACCCTGAAACCAAGTGAGAAGAAAGCATTTTGGAGCCGGTTAGGAGTCGCCTCCAACAAATAAGCTCCGTGTTCATTCTGGGAGAGACTGGGAAGCTACCTATGAGTATACCCATCCTCCACGGTCAGAGCTCAACGAGCTATACGTGGGTAACAAAAAGCTGAACACAGTAGAATAAAACGGCCTCGTTCGTCTGAGCATGAAAAAGCCCGATTCGGCAGCGCTGTACGAATAGGCTGTTAAAATAGCAAGACATTCTAAGTTACTTGAATAGCAAAGTACAAATGTCACTATCTGAGCGTACAATGCACGCACACTTGCATCTGAGTACTAGATAGACGACTAGACCACACAAACAAAAGCGATAAGGTATGACGTCATCGGACTGCATCAAACTATGACGAAGAAAAAGTAGAAGCGTGGAAAGAAGAAGTAGAGAAGACTTAGAGAAGTTCTGCAAAAAAGGCCATACATTCTTCATGGTCATCATTGGCAATTTTAACGCTAAGATTGGACTCAGACGAAGCGTGGAATCGCACCAGCTGCAGGCAACCGCGAACTAACGTCCGAACTTGCAAAACAATGCAGACAGGCGATAAAGGAAAATAGAAGAGCAGCAGTCATGGTCGAAGCTGTAGAGGCTGGGAAAAACATTCGCGATGCACCCCGAAGCTTCGCCAATTATAAGATCAAGACAACTGAACTCCGACGCTCGGGCGGTACAGTTACTGCGTCCAGAAAAGTAGTGAAGAAAACCACGATGACTACTCATCATTTACATCATGCGAACGTTGGAATGGGACAACAACATAAGAGTGAAAATCGATACTCAGCGGTTACACCATTTTTGCTTTCTAATGACATCGTTCTTACAACACCAAACAAAAGCCAAGGGAAACGAATGCGCGCCGACTTTGATAAAGCTTTTGGAAAGATTGGTCTTCGAATAAGCTCACAAAAACAATATTTATGAGGAAAGGATTGGTGAAGTTGGGGTGCTCCATTCGCTCTCAACGGGGTAAGACATCCGAGTGCCGTCATTACGTCTACCCAGATTGGGAAATCACCGTGATCAACGGCTTAAGTCCAGAGTTGAGGAGAATGAAACGAGCGGCTTGGGGTGCTTTCAAGAGCACCGAGGTTGTGCTGAGAAACACAAAGAACACCCGATTTCTTGCTCACCTTTTCGACGAAACGATGCTTGCCACCTTAACAGAATGCATCAGCAACGCGGTCGCTGTATAGAGAGAATGAAAGATCACTTAGCCTTCTTGAACGCGCAGTCGAAAGAACAATGTTAGGAGTATCCCATGTCACACAAATCAGGGAGGGATCCGAAGCTCCGGCCTGCGTCAACGATCAAAAATCAAAGATGCCGTTCCCTACGCCAAACAGCCGAAGATAAGGTGGGCCGGACACGTAATGCGTATGGATGACAACCGATGGACAACAGCCGTTAGTGAATGGATTCTTCGAGATATCGAACGCACCTCACGAAGACCACCAATCCGATGGTCAGAGTTCTTCACGAAGAGCCTTGAAGGAAGATATCATGCTCGATGAGTCCCTAGAGCGAGTGGAACCCACGGGGCTACTCTTGCACGCGACAGGAAAAAACGGAAAATTTACTTGCACGCGCTATAGTCACTCAATGAACAACGGGACTACAGGACTTACCAAAACCCCAAAACAACCTCAAAGTTCTTTACGAAAATTCTATAAGTACAGTATAGTGTTCAACGAGCCCCCTAGAGTGAGGAGAGCTATGCTACTCTTGCATGTTATAGAGAAAAATGGAAGTTTTATGGGCGCCCGCTTGAGTCAGTTGGCGGTTAACGGGACGACAGATGAAGTAGGTGAGGGATTAACGGCATTCCGGGCTGTTTTCGATCCACCGTGTTACATGCTACTACAGGGAGAGTGATAAACAGTTTATTGCAAAAGTATAACCATAATCTCTGCAAGCTCCGTGACGATTAAATCGCTCCTGCTTCGGCAACAACTTATCGAGGAAAAAGTTCCGATGGTTTTCATCATGTTCACGTCAATGCACATCGATAATCTTCGTAATTTAATTTAAACTGTCATCGAGGATGAAGAAAAGCAGTCGTTAGACCGAGTGTTCTCTTCCCATTTTTTCGAAATAGTTAATTCCCAAGCCGATATTTTATGTCTTGTTCCAGTTACTGCTTTAATTAAGGGCATACCAAAGTCTATGTTGACAACATGCAGTTCATCTTAACACCAACCATCAGGTGGTGAGGGTTGATCCCTAGGGCAAATCTCTCTTCCACTGTTACCGAACATGCTGGTGATCAAGAAAATTTAAAGTAGAAAAGCAGAGTTGTAGTAATAATTTGTATTTCAGCACGGTTTTGAAGAAACTAAGGACATTTTCAAATAGAGTAGCTATCTGCGAAGCTTCGTACAGACATCAAATCCAGCATTCCACCGAAACAACCTGCACACTCTGTCTTCATCAACAAAAAGTTATGACATTAACTCACTCATGACGTGCTTTCGGCTGGAAACTTGAAATGTTTCTCACTCCTATTCGATGTTGTCGACGGCCTTTCTAAAGCTGATCAAGCTTCATAGTATTTCACTGCAGCAAAATATTCTTTTCCTCTAAAAAGATTGTAAGTCTATAAAAGTAATTTTAAAACACTTTTATAGTATTTTATTAGTAATTCCCGCAACTTGCCATTCATTATCCTCGGCAGCGATAGAATAATTCTTTATTTTAATGCTACAAGCAAATTAAGTTTCCATGTGAAGCAGTTCGTCTCCACGTGAAATATACAGTGTACTCATAGGAAGGGGTGAGCGTGCGAAGAAACTATTTTGCTTCTAACGCGATTGTCACATTGGTTTAGCATTCCTTCTGTTTGGCTGTGGAAGTACTTGGTTAGGTAGATTGCAGTCAACTTTAGCTTTCAAGGCCCTGAAGAAGGTGAAATTCGCCGAAAAGTCAGCTTTTAGCAAAGAATAAAGTAACATCTCGTTTTTTGCTCAACGAGATTGTACAGAATACTTTATTAGCGCTTTAGATTTTTAGATACATTTTATTAGATTACTACTTAGATTAGCTTTTCAATGCGGCCATTAAACTTTACGTAATTTTTCCCAGCAAAATGAAGGAATTGTTACAGCTTCCAACGGCATTCCACTTCCAAATGCCTCGCCTTGCTAGAAAGGATTCCGCTTCTCTAGAATAAAGTCAGACGATGTGTATAAGCCCTCCACCAAATTTTTGAATCATATGTACTTCGTGGGGATTCATTTCATTGAATCATATGTACTACGCAAAAATTCAACCCGCCGGCAGGGTCTCCGAAGCTGAGAAAAAGTCCGGCGTTTCCACGAGAAAGCCCAGTTAAGACTAAAGCAATACCATGATCTGCCATGGTTCTGGTATTAAACTAGCCGCGTGGTGGCAAATCTCCCTCTGGTCCAGAAGAGCGGCGACCAGGTGGCGACCTGGGGCAGACTTTGGCCAGGCTGCCCTCGAAACTCCATTGATATACAGTGGCTGAGCCAGTAATACTCCAGAAAAAATAGAGATTGTGCTGGGGCCCACACAACTAGTGAGGACAGGCTGTCCAAATATCCAAGTGTCCAAATAATCTCAGTGGTAGGTAAACTTCTAGTATCGGTGTATTAATGCTATTGTTTCAAAGTCGCATAACCCTTGTGCATTTTTCTCTCTTTCACCTTGTTATAATTTGCGCAGCAGTTTTATTATTTCCTGTGGCAAATCAGATAAAGAGGGCCATTCTCTAGAGAACTAACAGGTGAAATTGATGCATCCAGCAATCCATTGCACTCAGCTGAGCAAGTGACGCGCTACTACACCAGCTGCTGTTCCTGCCCACCCTCGGAAGGGAAAAACTAGCACAAAGCATTCAATAACTGCATTATTATCCACGAAAATTAAGGTACTGGAAAAACGGCCTGCCCTTTGGGAAAAGCAGATGCGAATATATGTAAGCTCATCGCAAGCAACAGCAAGAGGAAATCAAAATTCAGAGCTGAAATAGAGAGAAACAAGGTAACACCTGAATGCTATATGGGAACAGTAAAAAACTTCTATATGCAACCCAAAAGCAGATGCTCGATCATGAATTAAGGCCAACACAAAACGAAAATAGACCTACTTGGAAATGCAAGAGTCACTCAAACTGAGTTCATCAAGCTTGACAAGAATTTAGAAAAAATGGCGAAGAACGACTTTAAAAATGAGTTGTACCCTAACTCGCACACGGTACACTTATCACCTGTTTCTACAGCTTGGTCCATTGGCCATACATATGGCTGCAGAAAGATTCTGGAGATTATTTGATAAAAAAGGCATTTGCGCTGCACGGATTTCTTTAAAGCGAATAATTTACTGGATATGCTTCAAGAGAAAAAGAAACGAATATTCACACACTTCGAAACACCTTAAGAAATGTACTCAATAGCGACGCTGTATTTAAAATAAAAATAGGGAAATCGACAAGCGTCTTCCGACAACGTATCCTACGTAGTGCTCATAGCCCACTGGCTTAGCACGCGGCTTCAAGACCAAAACAAACTGTGCGAATCACTTCATTCCGTAATCGTTCAGTTATCGCAGAAAGAAAAATATGTGGACACATGCTTCTGCTCCAAGTCCTAAGAAGTTTGCGAGATATGTTTTGGAACCGAGAAGAAAACGAGGAGAACGTAGAACACAGAAGATGGAGTAACACCTAGAAGCCATTAAGGAATATACTAAAGAGGAACTGCAAATTAGAAAACAAGTACAAGTTTCATTATATTTAAAAGTGGGATTAACTACCACACCAAGGTATTGCTCATCACACACACAGACACAGACACATAAATTGTTCACCGAGACACCACGACCAGTAGCCAGAATCAGAAAAACATGAGAGCAAGAAGATAATAACAAATAGGGCATGAGCGGAGAAGATGTACTCTGAAAGAAAATGAAACTGGAATCAAAACCTGAGGTGGGCTACAAACTCAAGATTACCTCACTAGGGCTAACCTGTTACCCCTGCACCAACTGATGCCCCTTCTTTGACACTCTCTCAGTTATGTCTTCACCCTACTGATGCTTTCAACAAGTCTGCGTGAGTTGAGTTCAATGGCGATTTGAGTTCCATGCATTGTTCCTGTTAATGGATGATTGATGATAGAATTAATGGCGTGTTAAAAAGCTGAAACAAAGGTTAATAAGGGTCTCACTTGATGTGGCAGAGCACGTGAGTCCCCAGTAAGGGTAAGCGTGGGTTTGAACCTCACATGATCTGACGACTGGTGATAGCTGATGATGATGACCAGATTTAGTTACTTTTTAGCACCCTTTCGGTAAGACAAAAGCTCTCATCTGATTCAACATGAGAAGTGGTTGGTCGTCGTGTTCATATGGGCAACGGTACACTACCAGAAAAGAATTCTTCACAGGAAATTATGCAGCAATCCATCTTTCAATTTATAGCATCGAATCATCAAAAGACCAAAAACACTGCCTATGATTGGAAATTTCGTTCGATCTTCTTTCTGCAGAACGAGGAGTCTCTTTACCAAGACTCTGTTGCCTATGGAGAACTGGCGGCTTCAAAATGGCAAAAACTTCTAAGATATTGCACTCCCGCAAGTGCGTCGCTTAAAAACTCAGCAATCTATTGGCCTCAGCATTCTATGCTCTCGGTTTTACGGTCTGCTTTGTAGCTCAGCACATGAGGTGATTGCGACAAAATCCTACGTTTCCGAAAACATGCTTTAGATGGAGATAACGGATTCTAGGCAAGTGACGAGATTTATCGCGTGTAATTTCGATCTCCGTAACATTTTTGATTTTCTTTGATAATGACATAAAGACCTACAGAACAAAATAGCGAGGGGGGAACCGAGAAGAGATTCACGAGAGATACATAGTCATAGCAGACAATCACGTTGTCTTAAATGAGTAGTAATAAGATGGTTTTGCAAAGAGACATCGCTTTTTTAGTACCATTGCATTCTTGAAAGCCAGCGCTGATATGTAAACGTTTTCGAGAATCTACATGGCCTTGTTTGTACTTATGAGCTCATACTCTTACTGAGCGTGTGTTGCGCAGTGGTCGGAGGCGCCCTGCTACACACACGTGGAATCCATCCCCACGCGCATAAGCCACCAAGCCTTCCATCTCTTCGGGGTCGGCAAATTGGTGCCAGACTTGTCTGGGAGGATACCAGCACTGGCTCGATACATTGGTAGCCCACCGCGAGTCATTGTAAAAGCCAGATATGCATTCAATCACCTCAAAACCATGCTTAATGAAGTCGAATGCATGGCGCGTTCTTCAGGGACTGATCAACACTGAGATGGCTGAGAAGCATTAATACATCAGGCGTGGCTCGAAGACCCGTCCATCAAATAGGATGAACTTCTAGCTTGGTGGTGTCCCATAAGCTATTGAGATACGAAACACACTGATACGATACTTCAGACCTAATCTTGGCTAATTTTGCGACGAAGCCTTAGAATATTACCTTGCACGAGTTACGAGCGCTTCTTCAGGTACTTTACCTGTCCATATTAGGTGATTCAATACCATTTTTATATCAGACTGATGCTGAAGCATTTACGACTAAGGCTGTGAGGGACTGTGGTGGTAAACATTTTTTAGCCGTAAATATGCTTTTCGAGTCATTACAATCAATGTTTGTACCCATGCTGATGTCGATGAAGAAACATCTACAGAGTTCCAGTTTCAAGAATAAAAACTTCCTCCATTATCACAAACTAACAGACTGTTTTATCTTTCAGTCAATGTTTTAATATTCGATTTTCTCAATCGACTTTATAAAGACATCAAAAGAATCTTCAGATGCTAACAGCCGCATATTGTCAATACTCAATTTCTCAACAGTTTTTCGATATTTTCTTCGACGTCGAAGCTGTGTATATGCTATTCCCGGTCATTTTGCAGTACGCATATCTACTCCAATCCCTTCACGAGTGAGTATATCAAACTGGCTATGTTTCGACTAGAGCCTATCCAACGCAGAGGAGCAACACTATGAATGAACATGGGTTTCAATGGAAACGCCACATAACTCTTGGTGGGCGTCTGCACGGTAAGATTAGATTATTCTCTTGAAGGTGATCTTTGATTGTGTTAACTAATAGTAAAGGATAAAGCTTTCGGCGTTGATCAATTCCTGAGGAATGCGCCATGCATTCGACTTCATTAAGTACCGTTGGAGGTGATTGAAAATATCTGGCCTTTACGATGACTCGCGGTGGCCTACCGATGTATCGAGCCAGTGCTGCTATCCTCCAAGATAATTCTGATACCAATTTGTCGACACCGGAAATATAGAACTTCTTATTTTAGGCGACCTTTCCCGGAAATAAAAACTCGCTATATGTTGTGATTCGACACCGAACAATATACCATTCATCCACAGTGAGCAAACAAACCACTGCCGAGGTATTGATACGAAAAATAGAGAGGAACAAAGCTTCCGACGTTGATCAATACCTGACGGATACCTTGTGGACTTAACTTCATAAAGTATTATAGAAAATGTTGAAAGGAAATGAAAATAAAATCAATCGTAATTTAAATTTCTCAGCACGATTAGGGTTATCGGCTTCACGTGCAGGGACAAAATATTGAAACAAATTCCTACTATTGCCAGCTTACTTCCATCCTACATATCTCGTAGATCGCGTAGAAAGCCATGAAACTAGTTGTAATAAGTAATAAAATCCGAAGTTTTTTGCGAATAGTGAACATCTGAAAAAGGCGTTAATGTCAAACATCTTATCAATGATCAGAAAACTAAGAGGTGACCTTGAGTTATCAAAAATATCGCCAACAGGCCACCGAAAAGGAGAAACGAAAAGGATTTTAGCTGTTCTGATTTTTGACACGAGAAAACAAAAAAAGGAAGAAAATTAAGAAGAAGACCCATACACTGTAGGATATTAATGAATGCAATTGTGAGATCCTGAAAGTGAGGTGGACAGTGATTAGCATCAATTAAAGGAAGCAAAACGAGCAAAAAGGATGTAATTCATGATATCAAGTTGGATTCAGGAGCAACAAAGCTGGGTAGGATCTTGGTTGTGAAGGATTATTTGCTTGGAGTCCTTAGTCAAGGCTCTAATTCCCTGACAACGATATCTATGGATACCAACCGTCTGGAACCTACCTTTTTAACGCCTTTGTATGGTGTGGCAAAAAAGTAACATAGGAAAGAAAATCACTACAGTAGCTCATAATGAGCTTCAGCTAAAGGAAAATAAATAGAAGTAGATAAACAATACATGGATAACACACGAATGAAGCTGAATGATTTCAGTGAGATTGCTGTGTTTCAGGAGACACATGAAACAACCATGATGTTCTAGAAAACAACGATTTCGCTTAATTACTACGTAGTACTGATTGGTTAAACAAGACTGTAGCAAAATTTTTTGTTACGACTTTGATTTTGAAAGATAGGTAATTGAGGCTACTACGCCTAAACTACTCCTGAATGTACCTAGAAACTGGAGGGTATACGGTGAGGAGCCGGGAGAGATAAAGGAGTTCACGGATGAGCCGAATTTTCGCCAAAGCCACCAACAGAGGCTCTTGTCGACGTGCTGGATGAACAGTTTTGGTGAAAAGAATGTGCTTTTTCTTGTAGTCATTCCACCACCGACCTTTTTATTAACCTCGGCATTGATCAACAAATTGCCGTTTTCCTGGTGAAACACGACGTTGTTATTATTCTATTTATTTGCGATGGCGGACGATCCAGCGAACTTCGCCCTCCTAAAGGCTTGAACAGGTGGAGTTGATATGTCAGATAATTCTCTTCTGCAAGGTTAAGGAAACGTTTGGCGAAATTTCTACTTTCTTTTCCAGAGTTCTGAAGAAGACGAAACCCGACAACACGTCAGCAATAGTAAGCAGTACAGTAACAACATAGTATGTGCTCATTAGGAAAGCAGTAAATTATTCTACTTCATCAGACCAATGATCGCGTGTGGCCCAGTGGTCGGAGGCGCTCTGCAACACACACGTGGAATCGATCCCAGCGCTCATGTCCCACGATGCCGTTCATGCCTCAGGCGGCAAATGGCACCAGAGTTGTCTGGGAGGATAGCAGTACTGGCTCGATACATCGGTAGGCCACCGCGAGTCACTATAAAGGCCAGATGTGCATTTAATCAGCCCTAAACGATGCTTAATGAAGTCGAATGCGTGACGCATCCCTCAGGGCTTGATCAACGCCAAGAGCTTTGTCCTTTATCCTTTTCATCAGACCCATATTCTCCAATAATGATGCCTGAGATGACTCCAACCGAAGCCAGTTTCTCAAATACTCTTTGACTACAGGATTTAAAGGCTTTCGAACTACATAGATGTATCTTGTACAGCATCCTTCTAGTATCACATTTCACAGAAAAAGTTTTCGCTTTGAAAACAAAACGTTAAAACATTGTGATTTCAACTACAGCCAGACAAAAAAAATAGACACCTGCGGTCCAGAGTTTTGCAAATATCTCAGCAACATTGTGGTTGTATTTCGCTTAGTAACCTGCCATGAAAATTATAGAAGGCAGAAAACAAAACGTTAAAACATTGTGATTTCAACTACAGCCATAGCTTAACTGGGTTCTATGCCGATTTGCGCTCCCCAGATCAACCCCGCTGACGGGTGATTGCTGTGGCAAAAAAAGATCGATAGAAATAGCTGAGAGACGTGCGAAACAAAGGACCCGCATGGTGTGGTGGTGAACGCGTTACTCCCCGGAAAGGATAATAGCGCGTTCGTTCCCCACCATAGACACCTGCGGTCCAGAGTTTTGCAAATATCTCAGCAACATTATGGCTTGTAGAGTTGCGTGCTTCCATATTGGTCTGAGTTGGTGTGGTGAATTCAGAAGCCCGTTCCCTCTGTTCACCTCCTTTCATTATTCTGCCTCTGAAATGATGTTCATTGGTTGTTCTCATTGGCGAGAACTCTGCGACACCAATGATAAACTTGTAAATGTCTTCGTTCAATTCCTCGAACTGCATTGGGGAAGTTTTGAAGTCGTCTCGCAGCTTGATGTCTGGGTATAAACACAGTTTGTCGCGTTATGGTCCTCGTGTGTTTCAATTCAAGCAGTCGCCTCTCTTTCTAGATAGGAGAGACATTTGGAATTTGTGGATAGTTGAGAGGCAATATGTGGTAGGCCCTATGAATCACATAGGCTGCCGACTATTTGTAGAATGTATTCATGTGATTTCCTTTTTGGTTTTGTTCAAAATACGTTTGTAGTCATGTTGACGTCGTGACAGCAATAGACAGCTGCAAACGCTTCTCTTACTACTCAACAAGATCAGGTCCCATTGTTTAATGTCCTAGAAAATTTTCTCGAATTTTATTGAATTTCGGAGACTTGAAGATTTTCAAATGTACACTTTGCAAGACAAAAAATTGCTTTTTGATTACATTGTTCCTCAGGAATAATTGTGCAACCCTTAGCGGGTTTCATAGAAGAGTTGACATATTATTGATTGATTGGTGAAAATCGAGGATGGACTTACATAGGCAAACAGTTGGTGACACTCTTAAAGGAGTGCCTAAACTGCTCAATCTTAAGTGGTCCGAGAGGTATTATGCACAAATAAGAAGGCTGTTAATGGGACAACGACTGGCACCAAGCCTTGCCATCGAATTTACGTCTAATGTGGAAGCACCAGTAACCGATCTTCTGCCATTATTCTACTGTAGTATATAGATGATTGTCTTGTCATCTGCTCCACACAACAGGAAATGGACAAATGTTTTGAATTACTGAGTGATGCTCATTCAGAGTAAGAGCATATTAAGATCACCCAAGAGAAACCGAAAGAAAATTGGTTTCCATCCCTGAACGTGCAAATTAACCTATCAGAAAATGGTTACATTATGAATTGGTACCGAAAGCCAAATAGTAAAAACATACTCGTTCATTACCGTTCCTCTTACCTCTCAGACACAAAAGGAACGCTTATAGGAAACATGTTTCGAACGACAACCGGCATGTGCACAAGATGAGAGGAAGAGAGCTGAGGTAGGAGTCCCGAAACTAGGCGCGGCAAATAGCGATTCCTAAAGGCTACGAAGCTGTAGCTGGGGATAGGTATCGAGGAAATCCTAAGACCCCAAACGACAACTCTAGCGATAATATGGTCCCGTTTATCTTGCTCTTCATTTCAAATGAAGTAAGAGCAGCCATAAAACGGTGCTTAAGAAGAGCCGGTCTAGAGAATTCGGTAACCGTAGTTGAAATGCAACTGAATACTCTATGACGCCAGTTAGCTCGTAACCGTCTGCATGACCGTCTATGTGCAACGCAAAATTGCATAATTTCCCCTAATGGCAGAGAAATGAGTGCGGGCAGATTTTTTCTGATCTTTTGTGAAGCGTGCCGGGACGAATACAATGACGATAGGGTATAGCACTCTGTACTAGTCGGTAAACTTGAACCGAATGCCCCACTGGACACGCGCCGCGAAAACATGAGGAGGATGATTTTAAGGCATGGGTTACGATCCTCGCACAGGAGTCGGAAAGACAAACCCGCGAAATTCTCGAGGCATTCTGAATTAATTCCAAAAATCTGAAAATGAACTGCAGTGAGGAATGCCTCTTAATCACGCATGATATTGGGAAGCATTTAAACCCGTTATTCTGACGGTAGTGACACATTACGCTTCCATGTAAACTCTGTGCGCTTCGCCTCCACGTAACGTATTCAGTGGAAGACTCATAGAAAGAGGTAAGTGTGCAAAGAAGCTATTCTGTGCTCATATATTTATTTATGTGATCCTATAAACTAATCTCCTTAAGCTGACGCGAGGTTGGTACAAGTCTTCGTTGACGTTGTCGTTGTTTTTGATGTTATTGATCGATGGCTGACGTTTCGGTGACTTCGCCTTCCTCAGAGCCTGGACGTATTTAAAGTTCGAATATTTTAATTATTCGGTGGAAAAGAAAGGTTAAAGTATTAATGGAGATCAAACTTTCAAATAGACGCCATATTGAAAAGAAAGGCCACTCACCGTGATGTTACGTGTGCGGGACTAGCCCACACGTAGTTCACGTGGAGTCGCGAGCAAGGCACACCCCGGAGTCAAAATATCATTTTGAAATAGCGCGCCAGGTCACGCGTGATAGTGAGGCGTTCGTCTTTCCGGTTCATCTTTGGATTTTTGAAATTTATCCAAAACGCCTCAAGAGTTTTTCGCACTGATGATTTTGATTCCCGCGCTAGGATCCGCGCCGTCACTTCGAAATCATCGCCCTTGTTCTCCCGTGCTCTATGCGTACCTAGAGGAGTGTTTTGACGAATTTTAACCTTCCCATCTAAATGTTCTTTTATGCGGACATAAAATGGTCTACCCGTTTCTCCAATATATTCCTCGCCGCATGCGTTACATGAGATCAAGTATATTATACCTAAACTCATGCAATCCCGTCTCTCCCGTTAGGACAGATCATACAGTTTTCTGAGCTGCACAAACGATCATAGAGACTGTTGCGAACCAACTATTTTGACCCCGGTGCGTGTCTTGCTCGTGACTCCATGTGAACTACGTGTGGGCCAGTCCCGCACGTAACATCACGGTGAGTGGCCCTTCTGTTCAGTATGGCGTCTATTTGAAAGTTTAATCTTCATTAACACTTTAACCTTTCTTTTCCACCGAATAATAAAAATATTCCAATATAAAATACGTCCAGGCTCTGAGGAAGGCGAAGTCGCCGAAACGTCAGCCATCGATCAATAACATCAAAAACAACGACAACGACAACGACAACGAAGATCTGTACCAACCTCGTGTCAGCTTAAGAAGATCAGTTTATAAGATCACATAAATAAATGCATCAGCTATCTATGACGCGGTTTATGGAAAGTCAGTCTTTCGAGTTATTCTGTGTTCAATGTGATTGAAATTTTGGTTTAGCGTCTTCTCTGTTTCGTTATGGAGATGTCTAGCTGAGTAGATTGCGATCAACTTGACCTTTCCAGACTCAAGCGCCAAACGTTGCCGCCGCTAAATAAGTAACACCTTGTGTTTGCCTAACAAGAATATAGTGAATTGCAAGACTTGCACATTGTAAAACAGTTATATCTGAGTCCAGCAGTTGTAACATCAGGGCAATGTTATGGCAATAAGTAGTGGAAATAGGAGGCACCATCTGATGAACTTTTAGTTTCTTTGTAGATAAAACGTTAAGTACGCATATACGTTTAGCTCAAACCTTTCATAAAATCCCCTTACAACTCTCAATGATTTATGTAAGCGGAAACAAATACTTTAGTGAAAACGACAGTTTTCAAGTGCTTGGACAGTACCTTGTCAGATCCATCGCCTATTACAATTGTCAGCGTTGGACAAGTCTGGGTTTGGAGTAGAAAATCCATTTTGCCAAAAAAGAAAGGATCCAGAAAAAAACCAACGAAAGCTGATCTCAGCCCAACCACATAGGTAGAAATAAAGGGCAATGAAGGGCGATGTCTGTAGCGTTAAAAAACGTTTTATCCAGGAAAGGTGCCTTAGAGCTTGTTTTTGTAATAATTCACTTTAACCACTTAGATGTCCAGAAATGACATCAGCAGTTGAGCCACATAGCAGTTAGAACTGTATGCACCCGCCAACATCAAAGAATTTCTTCCATTCGTGTTTCGCTCGCTGAAGTGGTTGCCATGTTAAACTTCTTCCTTGTTGTTCTTCGTTGCCCACATTAGATGATCATCCTAGGCCTTCGCAAAATCAGACCAGATAATTTTTTCTCAAACCGGAAAACTCAAAATTAATAACTGACAGACCTTTCATTAGAGGTTAGTCTAATTCTCACTAGTGTGTATACAGAGGTTGCTTTCGTGTGTTCCACTATAACTAATGGAAATCGACTGAATGGAGCTTGTATTTCATGCAAAAACTGCGAGTGAGGTAATCGTTTCTTTCAAAATAGTGGCTTCGGACCAAACTCTTTCCAGATCTCTAAAGAGATCGAGGGGGGTTTTCTAGGGGGGTTTTCTTCAAAATTCTGTTTTCGATTGAAAATAAGAGAAAAGCTTCTCAAAATATTTTTTGAAACACTTCCTTTCCCATCAGAACACCAGAAGCTGAACCCTCCTTCTTCGTAGGTCCTCGGAATACGATCATATTAGAATTTTCTGTATATAGACTACTTAAACTGACTTAGAGAACTGGACGGCCCAAATTCACTAGCTGTGCGGATTTCAGCACATTAACCATTTGTTTCTTTCTCGCCAACTGTCGTCCATGGTTATGTCTGCTCCGATTATGATGACATCAGCAAAGATCTTACACCATCGATTAATCGCTTCTGTCCGCAAAAGCAGGTCGTTGACTCAAACAAAAAGGCCGTTTGCATCCACTTTGAGTCTATTCCACAATTCTTTTCGCTTGTTTTTCATCGTTTATTTTGTATTATATTACTGGCCTATTTGTTTTCGGTATCGACTTGTATCCTCCATGATCTAGAGGAAGGCTATAAAAGGATCGAGATTCCGAAGATAAAGCTGGATAAAAAATAGTTTTTAGTTCAAGCATAATCGCGTGCGTAAATCTCACACAGTGACCTGTAAACCATTTTTAGCTGCGGATGCAGCTGCTTTGTTTTAACTGCGAAGACGTCTAAATAACGTATAAATGGCCGTTCTAGGGGACGCCGGCTTCCTCGTGTAGTCCACTCCATTGTTGTTTTCGTCTATTTGTCACCTGTTCTTCCTATTATGTGATGAGCCCACAAGTGCTTCGCTATCAGTGTATATTCTCCTAGACCCCAGCGATGAGATAGTTTTCGCAGATCTGAGGTGCGTATTACCCCTAGACGTTGTGCACACAAATTAAATTTCGGAAGACATCGGCCATCCACTCTTTGGATGGTTCGCAGACCTCTCGACGTGTTGAAGCATCGGCCCACGTTCAAGCTGCTTAACAAAGTGACTGGAAAACTGTTAAGTTGAAAAGGTGGGCGCGGAGTCTTCGATCCGTCAGTTAGTCGGTGGTTCCTTTGAGAGGTTGTTATGCGAGGCCCTTTTCCTGTGTAGAATCCCCTTTTTTAAGCCACGGGTAATTTCGGTTGCAAAAGGTTATGTTGTTTGCCTGCTATACGGTTTTACAGAGATTAATTTTTCAGGAGAAAGGACTCTATGTGGTTTTCTGCATGCAGAAGTTTTACAGTCCATACGGCGACGGAGGGACGGAAAAGATTGTTGTAGAACATCTCCGTTATCAGTTCCATCGGAAAATTCTGGCAATCCTGTCTTAACTTATCAGCACTAACAGTGGAACATTATACTCGCAAAGGAGCCAAAGTTTTCTCTCTGAATGCTCTTTTTGTATAGCTTCTACGATTTTCGCTTGAATATTTGATATAGCCTCTCCTATAAATCATTTATGCCACGAAAATTAATTACTTTGCGTGTTGCTCCTTAGTAATATTGAAGAAACAATCTAATCTTTTTGCTTCAGGAATTGACGCGAATTCAGAGCAAATTTTAAGTCTTCCGATAAGCAGCTCTCACCTCCAGCTTTGGTTTTCTCTATCTGCCAGACATATGAGGTAGAATTTTGTTGCGAAGATTCCCGTAGTACACGACTTGTCTTGTTTCTCTTGGACGATTACAAAAAATTTGTCACTAAGAGAGGTGAAATGACTTTGTAAAAAATAACACGATGGACTATGAACAGGTAGAAGCCAAAGCGTACACTACAGATATTTCGTATTCCAAATAAGGTGCAATAATGTAACTGGCGATTATTGGTCTAATCGGTTTAGTCTCATGTAAGGGTATCAGACAGATTTTTTTTTGAACAGTGGTCTGAAGGGAGGTATGGATTTGCAGCCTTACGGTATGGAGCCAACGAGACTGTTCAGTTTTTCATTCCTGATTTCACCTTTGACTTCGGTTAAAATTTTGTGTCCCAACCAAGGAGGTAAAGACTTGCTGAATAATTCACCGCCGAAAAGGTACTTCTCCCAGACTAATAGTTACCTACTTACTTGGATACTTGGATGGCTTATCCTCAGTGGTTGTCCAGGCCCCAACATGATCCTCATCCCCAGGAATTTTGTTAGTTTTAGCCATTGTGGCTCCTTGTAGTCCCAAGGTCACCCTGGCCAAAGTCTGCCCCAGGTTGTCATCACCACAGGCAGTGGTCGTCTCTGTGGATCAGAGGGAGATTTGCCACCAGGCGACTAGTTTGGTACCAGGACGGTGACGGATCCTGCTAATGGTTTACTCTTAGCTAGGCTTCCTAATGGAAACGACGGACGTCTTCTCAGCTTGGGAGACCCTGCCAAGAGGATGAACTCCCGCTGTACATCGTAACCCAAGAATACCTCCTAGCCACGATAAGGCGGTAAACAGTTGCGAGGCTCCGACCAATATCGTAGTGGAAATTTGAAAACCCTGGCAAGGTTAAGCCAGGAGACCAGCGAAAAACAAGTGTGCAACCATCAGTTGGCTAGCGTCAGTACCACGCACACTAGATGCTACTGCATATAACACATAACAAGTGATGACGACTGATGGAAGGCCATAAAATCTTGGGATGAATCCGCCCTCACCTTTTCGATGCAATCGTTCTGTCCTCTCAGCGCTCTATTATGTAGCAGAGACGTGAGCTTCAACCACGTCAAGAGTACTCCACACTGCTCACAGGGCACTTGAACGATGTCTGGTTAAATGTAACCGGCACACTCAATAGCTATCCGGAATGGGAAGCTCCGATCTTCGAAATCTGTCACATCTTCAAGATCTAGGAGAATATACATCGAAAGCGAAACGCAGATGAGCCGGTCACATGATGAGAAGAACAGACGACAGATGGACGCAAAGAACTGTAGAGTGGGTTCCATGAGAATGTAGGCACCTCCTAGGATGGCCATCTATACGATTGGCAGACGTTTTAATAACCAAAGCTAATCGGCTGTACTCGTAGCTACAAATTTTTTTATAGTTTACGATATGAGGCTCACGGAGTCCGCCATGCTCGAATCAAACCACTTCCAATTGAGATATTTGAACGAGAAAGAAACGAATGGAAAATATGCTGTGGTTAGCACCTTTCGTGAATACGGGTCGCTCGAATATTCAAATAAGTTAATAAGCGAGTAAAGTGCGAAGCAGACCTGTTCCTTTAGATTACTTTGCACGACTTCCTGCGTAATCCGAGATTTGATCCAGCGTACTGGGATTAATTCGCTACTCGTAGAATTATTAATGTTCCATGAAGTCGCGAATTTTATGAAGCTAATCATAAGGGATGCCCAAAGCCTTGCTTCAAAACTCGTATACTATTTAGATGTTTATCAATTATCAATTAATCATGAAGGAAAAAGCAGTGCGATTTTAGAAGGAAACCGTCAATGTACATTTACCAGCAGCGGAAGAAGTTCGTATGAGGAAAGTAGGACTGAACAGCAGTTGTGTCCATAAGGATTACTCGTCCATAAGGATCCTTACCCCGCTGACGGGTGATTGCTGTGGCAAAAAGATCAATAGAAATAGCTGAGAGACGTGCGAAACAAAGGACCCGCATGGTGTGGTGGTGAACGCGTTACTCCCCGGAAAGGATAATAGCGCGTTCGTTCCCCACCATAGACACCTGCGGTCCAGAGTTTTGCAAATATCTCAGCAACATTGTGGTTGTATTTCGCTTAGTAACCTGCCATGAAAATTATAGAAGGCAGAAAACAAAACGTTAAAACATTACTCTTTATATTCTTCACGGATTTGGTGGAAACCTCTTCACAACCTGATTGATCGTTCTTGAAGATAAACCTCACCCATATATCGCGGTTCGATGCCTAGAAAAACCACCTAGTTGCAATGAACGGGTAAACCACATAGTCAGCTGTAATCGTGAATTACCTAAACGCTTCTGAATAAGCATTTTTTGTTCTCATAAAGGAAATCTCAACATTGTTTTGTTCTTCCTATTTTTGTGTAGTGTCCTTTGCATAGTATGAAGAAAGTGACGGAAATGACAAGATCGTAACAGTGTAAATCTTGATGTCATCTGTGAATGGAAGTCTTATGAAAAGCTTTCGAGACGAACTTCATACCTCACATATGGAAAGTAAACAGAGAGATTGAATTTTTTACTAGCAATATACATGCGTAAGTAGTGGCTGAAAAAGCAGAATAAAAATTGAATAATTGGTCTTTGTGCTCACCGAAACAACGTCAAGAAGGCGGAGAAAAAATGGAAAACAAAACTCGTCCACTTTTTGGGTCGTGTTAAAACAAAACGCGAAACACAAAATATAGGAGCGCACATAATTTTCAAAATTTACCTTTTATTTTTTCATGGCCCATCATCACATCTACTGTGCGGATCCCAGCATTTTTTGTGCTAGCTTCGCCTTCATGGTATTCATCATCCTCAGAGGTCTTCGAACATTTCGCATGTTGTTTCAGCTGCTACACTTGAGGACTTATCCTTCTTTATGATTGTCGTAAAATGCTGCTGAAGTTGATTTTGCTTGGGATCATAAAGTCAATCGATCTAAGCCGTTCCCACCTGCACTGGATTAGAATATTGAACTAAAATTATGAACAACGTATATTAATCACAAGGAAATTAGTAGGGAGCAAAAGAAAAATGCACATGGCTCACAAAATGAACGAAAAGAGAAATCGTTAAATTACTCCTAAAAATCGTCCTCTTCGATTTTTAGCATTATCGAAATACTGAAAGTGACTGTACTATCTGGGATCCTGTTAACAATCTAGAAACTTAGATGGTATCAACCAAATTTTCATTTGTTGCATTTGTTGCATTTGCACCAGGGCCATTCCTTAACCTCATTATATGGATAGGACTAAGGTCACGTTGTTGATATGATATTCTTTCTTTTTATAATTTCTTCCAGTTCTTCCTTCGCATCCAAATGCTAGACTCTATCAGGTTCCATCGTGACGCCAACAATTCAAATATTTATCCTATTCAGCGCTTTTTTTGACAGATATCGCACTGCCTGGGAAGATTGATTCAGTCTGCAAAGGAGCGAGTAGATAAATACATTGTGAATGGAGAAAACGAAAAAATAAGCCCATCAAAAAAGGAGAGTAAATCAATAGACAGACAAAAATTAAGTGAGATTTCCCTAACAATTGGGAAAATATGCTTAGCGAACTGTGTAAGCTTTAGTGTTTTCGCTGTTGCAAGGAAAATTGTAAATTCTCATAAATAATGCCCACGTACACCGCTTTCCTCCACTCTACATGAATTGAATTCACCACCACCGAATTCAATTCGAAAATTGCAAGAGTAATTGCTTTGATTGGACTCATAGAGAAGACGAACTCCTTAAGCGGCAGCTGAAACGATGCACGAAATGTCTCAAGACCACTGTGAATCTTGAATGTGAGGAAACGAATCGAATGCAAGGTACTGACGGGTCATGTAAAGAATACAAGGAGTCCTATAAAAATGAAGACCACCTGAACTTATACTGAGCGCTTCTGTGGTGATCCACCCTGCACGTTGCATAACCTTCGAATCCAAGCATGGCCGCTTGTTCGGGATATGCTAGTAATAGAGATTCATGAAAGTTATTGAGAAAACCTCTAAGGAGAAACGAAAAAGGAAGCCTCTGCTATGTTGTATAAATCAATACTTACGGTCTGTTCAGGGATAAATACAGCTTGTTTGCTAACAGTCAGTAAAATAGGCTGATAAAGAAGAGTAATGAATGGACAAACAAAATGTACTTCTATTACTCGTATCTGTTATGCGAAGCATCCAGTAAAGTCGAAAATTAAGGGTATTGAAGAATACTCTCGAAGGATTTCCAAATCAATTCCATTGTTACAATCAAGAAAAGTGGAAAATATTAGCGACGGATTCCGTTTTAAAGCAAAGCATCGGATAAAATTGTATTCCGAAGTGCAACTACTGTTATGGTATTGATCGTGATAGATTTCCCGCTTGGAGTTTCGAAACCAAATACTCCACTAAGAGCCCATAGTGAACACAGGGACAACGAAGAGGATTTTGAAGTAGATATTAACATCCTCGCACAAGAATAGAAAACACTAGCGCGTAAAATTTTTGAAATATTCCGGATAAATTCTAAGAAACCGAGGAAGCGCATGAGGGTGGAATACCTCGTTATCACGCGTGATATTGCACAGTATTTGAGACTTACACTTTTATGTGAGAGTGGCACTTTACGCTTCCGTGTGAACCCTCTACGGTTGGTCTACACGTGAAATGCTCATTGAGAGACTCATAGAAAGCGGCTAATGTGTGAGGAAGCCCTTTTGTTTTCGATTAAATTAAAAACCGCTTTTGTGATTTTTTTTGTTGGTGCTACAGAGCTGTTGTGTTGACTAGCTTCCAGTCAGCTTATCCTTTCTAGGCCCACAAGAGGCCCAAATCCGCAGAAACGTTGCCCTTCGTTGGTGAGTGAGGAATAGAGTAGCAACCCCGTGGCTACTTATCAAGTAAACGATTAATGTAGTCACTTTTGAAATCGTCATTAAAACGTTTTTTCCAGCTCTTTACTACCAGACAGTCACGGAATGCAGTGCCTCAGAGAGTTTTGCTGCTTTGCTAACAACACGTTTTTTAGAACGTCTTACTGTTGTGATAGCAAGAAGTGTTTCAATTCATCGACAGGCAGCTTAAGCACTAGTCCTGATAATGTGATAATCTGAATCTTTTATATATTTATTCATATAATTTTATAAACCATATGAGATTGATATGTGAACTTGTGGATATATAAAGCTCCTAACGGTCTACCGCTTCATCGTGGCTAGGGGGTGTTCTTGCGTGTTTGAGTGCTATGTACAGCAGTGGATTCATACCCTTACTGGGTCTCCTAAGCTGAAGAGTTTGGTGTTTCTATCAGAAAGCCTATCCAAAAGTAAACTAATACCAGAATTCACCACCGTTCTGGTATTAAAGTTTTATGGTGGCAAATCTCCCTATGATCCACAAGGGCGATGACTGCCTGTGGCGGTGACGACTTGGGGCAGACTTTGGCCAGGCTGTCCTTGGAACTCCAGGGAACCGCAATGGCTAAACTAGCAAAACGCTGAAAAATGGAGAATTATACTGGGACCTGCACAACCAGTGTGAACGGGCCGTCCAAGTATCCAAGATCTTATGAACTGATCTTCTTGAGCTGATACGAGGTTAGTACATGACGTCGTTGTCGTTGTTGTCGTTGTTGTGGGTGTTTTTGGACGACGCCTGACGTTTCGGCGATTTCGTCTTCTTTAGAGCCTGGACATATTTCATATAAGAAAGCATGACATACTGCTATCAACGATGACTACTGGAAGAATTAAACTGAGTAAAATTCACGCTGAGCAATTTGAGCTTAGAAAAAGTGAGAGGGCAGGCGTTGGTAAAGAGACGGCTAAGATACCCAAATTGGGATGTGTCAAAAAAGCGACAAATAATTGCTGCTTAAAAGACAACTGCATCCTCTTTATAAAATACCTTCTGTACTTTTTTGCCCAAGCTGTGTCGTAGCGTAAATTGGTTGATACGATGAAGAACCAAATGAAGTAAGTGCAAAGTAAACAGACAGTCTAAACTTCTCCTCAAGAACTATCTTCGGAAACTACATGGCCAGGGTAACTGCTTTCCAACGTCAAAACAACGTAGTCTTCAGATTCTGTGACATCTGGTGAGGCATCACTTGCACCACTTGATTCAGCTGCATCACCTGCAGTTCCGTTGTTCGTCGAGTGACTCGAGCGGGCGCCAGTAAAACTTCCATTTTTCCCTGTCGCGTGAAGGAGTAGCCTAATGGGTTCTTCTGGCCGAAAGAACGCGTCGAGCATCCTATCTTTTTTTTAGGCGTTTCGTGAAAAACTCTGACCGTCGAGTCGGTGGTCTTCCTGCAGTGCACTTAACGTCCTGAGGAATTCAGTCACTGACGGCTCTTGTCCATCGGTTGTCATTCCTACGCATTACGTGTCTGGCCCACCTTATCTCCGACTGTTTGGACTACAAAACGGTATCTTCGATTTTTGATCGTTGAGGGAGCTTCGGATCCCTTCCCTTACTTGCGTGAAACGAGATACGCCTAGCATTATCCTTTCGACTGCGCGTTCAATAACGCTAAGTGATCTTTCATTCTGCCTATACAGCCACCACGTTGCTGATGCTTACGGTTAAAGCAGGAAGCATCGTTTCGTCGAAAAAGTGGCCAATAAGTCGGGTGTTCTTTGTGTTCTTCACCACACCCTCGGTGCTAGTGAAAGTTCCTCAAGGCGCTCGTTTCCTTCTTCTCAACTCTGGACTTAAGTCGTTGATCGCGTTGATTTCCCGACCTGGATAGACATAACTGAAGCATTCAAAAACATTCTTTCCGTTGAGCGTGAATGGGGCATGCGAAACCAATCCGTTCTTCATGAACATCGTTTTTGTGAGATTTAGTCGAAGACCAATCTTTCTACAGGCTTTATCAAAGTCGGCCAGCATTCATTCCGCTGGCTAATGTTTGGTGTTATAAGGGCGATGTCATCAGCAAAGCCGAGATTGTGTAACTGCCGACCATCGATTTTCACTCCCATAATATCCCATTTCAATGTTCGCATGAAGTTCTGGAGGGTGGCGGTAAATAATTTTGGCGAGATGGTATTGCCTTGCCTTAACCCTCTTTTGAGGTCAATGTTAATATCGTTGTAGAATGGTAATATCTTGCCTGTGACATTTTTGTACAGCTCATGAGGAATCTTTATACACTGAGCAGGAACTCCTTCACTATAAAGGACTTCCATGACTGCTTCTACTTCAATTAAGTCGAAGGGCTTCTTTAAATCGATAAAAGTGAGACAAAGCGGTCTTTTGTGCTCTCGCGATACTTCATACTAGTTGGGCATATATGTTCTAATTGCAATTCTTAGACTGTTATATGTTCAGCGAAAAATAAAGCACTAGCCGATCTCAATGAGATGGACTCTGTATTATATGTAAAACCTACCACCAGCCTTAATGAAAACAACTAAGTCTTTAAACTAAACAGAGGCGGCTGGAGGCTTCTATAGCAGCTGATGGAGTCACTCGACCAATGAATAAGTGAAACGAGTTATATACCTGTGAAATGTCGGAAAGTGAAGATATTGAATGACTCAGTGAAGAAAACGTGAGCAGAAAAAGCCATCAATGTAGAAATCCTCAAAAGGCACTAGAGACAAATGGCGATGAAAGCAGTGATTATTTCGAGCTGCTTGAATTCGATATCGCTTCCTGCATTCGACATCAGCGCTCTACGTAGAAGGAACCACGGCATTTTAATAATGCGCAGTTTCCTACTCATTTAAGAGAACGACATTGGATAAACCCTATCTTACTCAAGCAGTAGATAGGGCAAAACATTTCGAGTTATATCGAAAGATGAAAGCTATAGAATGCTGGAATCTAAGCCAAAATGTTGGAAACTAGAAGTGCGGCGACTGGGCGTTCCCATCCCTATTAAATTCCTTGAGTTACGCCAAGAGAAAGAGCCTCGTTCCTATTCTTAGGCTCTTAACTAAGATAATGAGCAGAATATGTTGCAAAAATTTAAATTTTTCAATTTGTATTCTTCAGATGGACCGTCATTTAACTTCGGCAGTAGTAATTAATACCTATGTGGATGATCAAGCCAATACCCCGAAGGCGAAGACAGCACATCGAGATAATGAACGACTTTTCACCATCGACTCGGATCGGCATCGGCTCTGAGAAATACGAGGACGTCAAAACATTAGCTAAATAAATATTTCTTAACAACCCGTGTTAGCCTACGGATGAAATACGACACATTTCAAAACGACGAGACCGAATAAACCTTTTTATCAACATCGTGTAGTTTAATAATCTAAGGGTGAAAATTTGACACAGATCACAGAGATCAATCGAATCCAATATTAAGGCTCTATCCGTCAACAAAGATACGTAATGAATTTTCATAGCACTTGCTCCAATTATAGTCATTCAATAATTAAAGCAAGCGAGGTAAGAAAAGCAGATCACTTTGACTCTGGAATCGCGGTGAATTGCTCTCCTACGCCGGGAGCTGGAAGAGAACAAGGAGATATTTGGGGGATATATATGTAAGTATATATATACATACACATTTAATGTGGTTACTTTGCTCAATTTATTTTATCACACCATGTGTTGTTTAAACACCAGAATTTTTTTTATTCAGCTCATTGCCTCACATGCTTCGTACACGACGTTCTTCGAATTGTGTTGGTTAGGCTGGAGATTCAAGACTCTAACTCTCTCATGAATAATGTTGAATGATGGTGCAGGTTATTTCTTCTACGATCCTGTGATAGGTCTACAAAAGCATCACCGGTTCCTAACCGTAGGATGCAAATGGCCTTTCTACATCGAAAAGAGTATTTCTCAAACAAGTGTGGTGTCATTGTGTCAACTCCAAAAGGATGGATGCTTGGTATGCTTTGGTATAAACGATAAAAAATAATTCTCTCGGCGTTGACTAATCCCCTAAGGATGGGTCATGCCTTTAACTGCATTAAGAAAGCATCGTTGGAGGTTATTGAATACATATCTGGCCTCTAATCGTTGTGGTTTACTGATGTGTCGATCCAGTGCTGCTATTCGCCCAGATAAGGCTGGTACCAGTTTGCCAAACCCTGAGGGATGGAAGGCTTAATGAGCCTTGGGTACCAGTATCGATCCCATGTGTATTGTATCGCGACTGCTGCTTTGATACAAAACCTTTCTTTCGCACGTCTCTCAGCTATTTCTATCGATCTTTTTGCCACAGCAATCACCCGTCAGCGGGGTTGATCTGGGGAGCGCAAATCGGCATAGAACCCAGTTAAGCTATGGCTGTAGTTGAAATCACAATGTTTTAACGTTTTGTTTTAATAAAGGACCCGCATGGTGTGGTGGTGAACGCGTTACTCCCCGGAAAGGATAATAGCGCGTTCGTTCCCCACCATAGACACCTGCGGTCCAGAGTTTTGCAAATATCTCAGCAACGTTGTGGTTGTATTTCGCTTAGTAACCTGCCATGAAAATTATAGAAGACAGAAAACAAAACGTTAAAACAAAACCTTTCATTCTCACCATTTTTAGCAAGATTTATAGGCAGCCGACCGTGATTTGCACTGCACACACCTGAGCTTCAAATAATAAGCTGAAACTCCTTCTGAAATTCAGTGACGCTGCCTGAAGGATGTCCTCTCTCTCGTTAACTTGCCCCACCCCTTGAACCCTTCCCCCCTTCTCGTCCCTCGTCCAGCTTCGCAATTGCAGAGCCAAACAGGCTCCCATGGCCAGGTGGAAACAGTAAAATGTTGGGTGGGTTGTTACGCTAGGGTATTTCCTGAGACAAAACAATCTTTTCTAATTAAAAAAAAACATATGAAAAGGACCACCAAGTGGCCACAAACGCATAAACGAAGACCACGCTTTGCACATGTATATTTTCCGATCAGACCCAGCACTATATGAAAAACACACAAGGATTGACTTGTTGCTCCTAATTCTCGAAAATCTCATTGGCATAATAATGACAGGGTGAGCCATATATGGCTCATGTAATTACTGTCAATTAATTTTTTGGATGGCAAGATCGTAGTCGAGTTGAGTGCGCTCGCCTCAGGATGTTGCCGATCAGTGTCAATCCGCGAGAAGTTTGCTACCTTGCAGTTGAGATCTTTTTCCAGAATAATGTTATCCTTAGGACTAGCTACTGGTCTGCCCTTAGCTTGGCCTAACAACAGTAATATTTCGAAATCGACTTTCCTTGAACCTCAATGTGACTTATTAATATGTATTCCTTCTTTGATGAGCTTACACGAGGTTGATAATTATATTTATTTTCGGCTAACGTTTCGACGTCTTCTTCTTTCTCAGAGCCGATGATCCGAGTAGATGGTTCACTCTTCTTATTCGTCTCAATGTGGCAGCTTCGCCTTCGCCGATCATCGGCTCTGAGGAAGACGAAGGCGTCGAAACGTTAGCCGAAAATAAATATTATTATCAACCTCGTGTAAGCTCGTCAAAGAAAGAACACATACCAACAGTAATGTCGAAATGCATGTTAAAGTTGTCAACTAGTCAGTACGTATTAACTACCTGCTCTCAACTCTAACGAGTACCTCATTTGTAACGGTCTTTCGTATATTGTTGGTTTTTCACCTTGATTCTTAAATATTAGTGGTTTCCGTTAGTCTAACGAAGCCAGATTTACCAGTTTTGAGACGAATTCCTGAGTTGAGTAAAGTACGTTACAACTTGCTTACTTTCTTGATACTTGAACGGCCTGTCATCACTAGTTGTGCGGGCCCTAGTATAATCACCATTTTCGGAGATTTGCTGGTTAAGCCATTGTGGGTTCCCGGAATCCCGAAGACAGCCTGGCCAAAGTCTGCTCCAGGTCATCACCACGATAGGCAGTCGCCACCTTTGTGGATCAGAGGAAGATTTGTCACCATGCGACTTTGATACCAAGACGGTAGTCGATCCTGGTATCGGTTTACTCTTAGGTAGGCTTCCTAATGGTTAGACGTCGGACTCCTTCTTAGCTTGGGAGACTGCCGTGTTGATGAGTTCCCCCCCTGTACATCGCAGTCCGACAACCAGGAACACGTTCCAACCATGATGATACGGTAAACCATTGGGAAGTACGTTACAAAATAAAAGCCATATCGGCACCTATTTATCCGAACCAGTCTCTCGTCTAGTTTTTGAATAAACGACATAAATAAAACATGTGTTGACCACCAACGACACGAAAAGAGCAACGATGAAGCGAATTCTACACAAATACGAACTGTTTCCGCCTCTTTCTTTTGTTTTTCAGGAATACTAATAGTCGACACTGTGAGGAAAGAATAAACATAATCACAAGAGAATTAGTGCAATGGCAGAACGTAACTCAACAACAAAAACCCGCTGTCCCTGCCAAATAATAAGTTCAAACGAAGAAAACATAGGCAGAAAATTTACAATGATGAGAAAGCAACTTTTCACTTGCAGCTGAACCTTGGCCGTCCGACAAGTCGGGAGCATCACTGTTTGGTTTCGGCGGTGTTCGGCTTAGTAGATTAAGGTGAACTTGACCCTTCCAGGCTCTGAAGTAGGCGAAATCCGTCGAAGCGATAGCTGCATAGAAATAAAAAGTAGATAGAATAACATCTCATGTATGCTCAACAAGAATATGAGGTATTATTTGAGCAATGCTGAGGTTAACTGAAAGTCGATGAGCGTTTAAATCCTACACATACAATACTTACAGCCCATGTATCATCCTGTTCAAATTTATGCGATCGAAAGAATTCAAGAAATTCCTGCAGTTTCTTCGTCCTATCATCGAAATATTTTGATCTTCGTTCTGGAGCCAATGTATTGCGTTATTCATCAAAATATCTTGGTGTAAACCTATTAGGGTAATTGTTGCGAAATTCTTTAGTACTTTTTTTAATTACACGACCGACATCACATATATCGCATTCTGTGGTTCGCAACGTTTCTTGCATTCGTTTCGTTTTCTCACACTCTCCATCCACTAAGGGCTTTGAACTTTTGTATGTGGATTCGGCTACGAATCGACGATTTCCGCTTGAGTGCTGGTCGAATCGTTTCTCCCTGTAGTCGCGGAGTAGCCAGGATTCACCGCTCCCATTTGGATTGCAACAATTGGATTTTGCCGACAAATCTGATACCAATGTGATACGACGTGATAATTGGATTTACGAAACACTGACCACTAGTTCCTGTATTCCGTCACACCAACAGTTTCGTCCTTAAAAAAAGATAAAACGTTAAAATCGGTTGGGAAATTGTTCAGCAACAGTGCAATGAATAGAGAGAAAGGGTAGTGCAGTGGCTAGCCATACTCTCGATCGAGAAGCAAAGGCGCAGGTCTGTCGACGCTGTGGCCAACGCTCCCCAGAAATCTACAGCGCCAGAAACGCCCTAAGCCGGATATCTGCATCTCTAACTGTATGACTCCTGTAGAGATCGACCACAATCTCACGAAAGAAGAGAGTGCCTGCCTCCTTAACACCTCAGTAGTATCTTGATTCTGTACTGGATACGATCATCGACTTCTTTATGAGAAGGTTCAGTTCAACCCTAAGATAGGAAAGGACTGCTGCCGTCGTCAAAGCAAGAAGACGTCATGCAGAACGGGGACATTTTCATTAAAGTTCTTCACTTATTAGACTGGTTAATAGAGGAAGACTCTATCGAACACTACAAGATGCTTGTCAAAAAACTTAAATCTTGCGTCGAACTCGACTGATTTTTTTAAATAAAAGGTTTAAATGTTTTCTTGTTCAGCAATCGCGAGGTTTTTAAACAGCATACATTTACTTTCATAAAAAACACAATACAATACAACGCTAGCTGACGTTTCGGCAGTATCGCCTTCTTCAGAGCCTGGAACAATTGCGGAGATGAACATATTGGCGAAACGGGCAGACCTTTGTGTATCCGTGTAAAAGAACACCTAGATGGCAAACGAAAACTAAGACGAAGCACCCCACTAGGCACGCATAGGATACAAAAGCATAGTGGAGACGATTTTGAAGTAAAAGTCAATATCCTTGCACAGGAGTCCAAAACACCAGCGCGAAAACTCCTTGAGGCTTTTTGGATCAATGCCAAAAACCCTACAATGAATCTCAGGGATGAATGCCCGGAGGTCGTACGCGACCTGATCCCGTACGTTCGCATCGATTTTTGATGTGGGATGGTGCAGTGGTCAACCACATGCGACTATAATCAGCTGTTCCAAACTTCCTCATTGGAAGCCACGAAAAAAGCGGTGAACTTTTCGAGAAGCTGTTGATCATGTAATTACCAAAGAGTCTTTTGTCTTTTTGTAAGTGTTATTGAAGCGTTTGACCTAGTTGATTGTATATCAGCATACCCTTCCAGGCTCTGAAGAAGGCGATACTGCCGAAACGTCAGCTAGCGTTGCATTGTATTGTGTTTTTTATGGAAGTAAATGTATGCTGTTTAAAAACCTCGCGATTGCTGAACAAGAAAACGACACATTCATATTCCAATGCCGAGGTTAAGAGAAAGTCGATCCTGGGAACTATTAAAAGGTTTAAAGCTTAAAAGAAAAAAACCTGAAGTTCGATTTTGCTGCAAGACACCTAACATTGCTGATAATAAATACCAGCTGTACGAGGTAGAGGATGGGGCTGAAAAACGGCGTAATAGAAAAAGTGCCGTTGGGAGCTAGGCGACTATGCTGCCTCATTACTTGCCCTAATGAGCGAAGGTGAGAGTGTCACCACATTCCTCTGTGATAATGAAATGATAACGGAAAGGTTCCGTAATAGCTTTTCCCTTCTACAGCCCCCGTCTCGGACCCCGAAATCTCTGCTGAAGAAAATCCACCCAGGATTTTCCTCCTGTTGTTCGAACTGCAATAGAAAGTAAGTAGGGAGACACAGCTCCAAAAACCAATAATATCAGCGCCGGTTTCATTAAAGCTGATGGCGACAAATTACATGTAATTCTGCAACCCTCACGACATCTCACCTTCGAGAAGAGAAAATCCCAAGCCAGCGGAAGACCTTGCGCACGGTCATGACGCCCAAGAAAAGCGACCGAATTGATCGTCGTAACCACCGTCCAAAATGCTCGTTGAGACCACTCTTCAAGTTGTTCACAAAGGTTATACTTTTGTGCATATCAAAAACCTTGAATGAGGAGCAACTGTTTGAGCGAACAGGACTGGGACAAAAATTATGTTGTGTAGACCACATCTTAACGGCGTCACGGGTCATAAAATTTTCTCTCGGAAATGTCTTCGACTTGTTCTTCTGACTTTGCCAACTATGAGGAAACATTTAACAGCACCGAAATTAATACAATCCTATCAGCTTTCGTGGACCAGCGTGTAGATAGGTCTTATATATGAACAGTAGGCGGTTATTGTAGAAAGTCTAGCACAAAAATACACCTTTGCCATCAACCACTAACCATACTGTTAGGGTGCAAGCAGATCGTACTAGACGCTTCTCTGATTACAGAGACCATCCTGTACGTGTACCTTCCACGTTTAATTAACATGGGAGGAACTAGGCAGAACAATGAGAGAGGTATGGAGAGCATTTGGGCCTCTCAATTAGAAACTGGCCAACTAACGGTCCCAAAACTCCGTGCTCACCTTTTTCGTTCAACAGCCATCCTGCCTCCCTGTTATGCAGTACAAACCTGGCTTTACACTTCAATAACCTCAGAAAGTGCCCTCAGAAATTTATCGTATTATTACAGCGAAAAGCTCTTCTTATATGTCGAATTCCAGTGGTAAAGTAACGACATTTCTACTCCTGTTCACCAGCCTCAGCCTGAATGGTGCACACTCTTTTCGAGCTGGGAAATGAAGTGCGTCGAAAAAGGGTTGTTCCCAAAATATTAAGTGTGGAGGAGAACTTTTCATGGACTGCACCAAAGTCGTCACCTGTGTTGGGAAAGCTAACGACTGAGCACAAAAGAGGCGAAAAAAATTGTTACACAAAATGATTCGTCGAAATAAAGTTTAACGGCTCGTCCACTTTGCCCCCACACGCATAGAATTCAATAATTAATCTGCACTTGATCCACCCTAGTGTGTTAACGCCTCAAACTTTTTCTCACGGTTGGTGTTCGCACTGCACTTTCCATTGCAAGCTCTGCAGAAGAAATCCGCCGACGTTAAAGAACTCTTTTGGATCAAATGCCTTCAATTTCATTACCTTTTTCTCTAAAACAGTTTATTCGTTGTTTTTCTAAACTATTAGTGGCAAAAACTCAGTGGACTATTGAATGTGTTTTGAGAGGCTTCAGAGATCGAGTTAAATTATCACTACTCTTCCCACATGCCTCCATATCATTGGACTAGAAACTATCATTACAATCTTGATGATAGCTTCCGGAAATATGTTCTTAGAACTGGGCAGTTAAAATATTCAAGAAAAGTCGTAAGATATTTGGAGAAAGTCTGAATGGATGGAAATACGCAAAATTAGATGTGCCCACGAGCACCGTTGTTCATTTGTGAATCATTTGGCTGAGGCAACATAGTGCTTGAATGTTAAGACAAATCGAAGCCATTACAAGATCCCGTTACCCGCCAGAAGACTCGGATCGAAATCGGATGATTAGCGAACACGAGCAGTCTTTGTTTCTCGGGCGAATACGCGTCGACTTGGTGAATCTACTCCAAATGAAGAAGGCATGGATTTCGGCTTTGGGTTCTCTAGAAAAAAGCAATGATTTTGGGACGAAGGGCTTCAAATGGAAACAACTCAACTAATATGTGGGAATTTTGCCAACTTGATGAGAGTAGCACTATTCACATGTAGAACATGTACGGATAAATCTGTTATGCATTGAGTACTGATAATGGGTGCTACTTATTCATTGAAGTCGCCAATCCAATGCGGTTACTCATTTTACTCACCTCTCTTTTCCTCTGCATCGTCTGCGCAACCATCAAAGATGTTGGTTTATTCCTTCATCATTTTTCAGGACTAATGAAATGTTAGACACGGCGTTGTTCAAGTAGTTAGCCAGTCAACTTCTGAGCAGACACGAGATTATTAATAGCAAGATTTATTCAGTACTGGCTGTCGTTTCGACGGTACTGCCTTTTTTAGCGCCCGGAGAGTTAAATTTGACAAGAAGCTTATTCGGAGAAAAACTTTCATAGTTAAAGCAGAAATAGCTCAGTACGTAGATTGCAGTCGCACAAGATATGGCTACTTTAAACATTCACCGCTTTCATAATGTTAACCTTTTATTTGCTGCCTACTACAATTTTTCACGGCAGGGTTTGATGTGAAATACAACCACAATGGTGCTGAGATTTTCGTAGAAGTCGAAACCCGGGACAGATCTAACCACGATTACCACGATTATCCTTTTTAAAGGCTCATCTACTACATACTGCACCATGAGGCTTCTGCTTTGCGTGTTTCTCATCTAGTTTACTAGCTAACGCTGCCATCAGTAATCACCTTTCAGTGAGATTGATCTGGGAGGTTCAAATCGATACTGAACCAGTTAAGTTGAAGCAGGACCTCATTGGCTCACTGTGTAATATGCGATCCACCTGAAAAAGCAATCGTGATTCGATCTAGCGAGTGGTCCTGGCTTTGAGAATATCTCAGCATCGTTATGCAACTTTTGTATGCAGACGGTCATTTAAGCAGTTACAAACTAGTTCACCTTCTAACATATCCAGTGGTATTTCACCGAATGTTATCGACTGGCTTTCCTTAAGCAATGTTTTATAGTAGTGCTTTTTCCTTTAAAAATGAAGGACAGAATAGATGGGATATCATCCTCACTAGAGTGTATTTAGGGACCTTGTTTTTGTCCTAAACCTATCCCGACGAGCTCCCGTTTCGCATCCGTTGGAAACGCCTATTTGTCGCAAGAAATTTCAGGGATTCTCCTTCCTTCCTGTGCCCACACTGTTAGCCATTCAAAATATATTTTTACACCAACCATCTTCTATGCGCGAATGGTGTTGAAGGAATTCCAAAGATCCAAAAATTAATCGCAAGGATGAGTGCGTTGTAATCGCGCATGACCTTTGGGATAACTTAGATCGATTTTTCGAGCTAACAGAAGCACATTTCTCACTCAGGTAAGAATGCGTGCGACTCCAGTAGTAACTGGATGATTTACAGAGAAGGAAACAGTGAATATTGAAAGAAGCTATTCGCAATGCGATTAACATTTAGGCATTGAGCTTTTTTGCTTCGGTTACGAAAATGTTTGGTCAAGTAGCTAGTGTCCCACCTAAACTTTCCAGGCTCTAAGGAGGGTGATACCATCGAACTGTCAGCCAGTACTGAATAGATCTTGTTGTAAAAATCTCGTTTCTGCTCAGGGAAAAACACTGACTTTTTCTGTTTTTAGGAATTTCCTTGTAAAAGTTACTATACATAATAGGTCCGGGAAAAACTTAGGCGTAGTGATTATGGTGCTGAAGATAAATGAATGCTTTGCCGTGATTCCAGCGAAGCTTTTTACAGTAATGCACTGTGAAGTACTACATGACATGAAAACGCACCAAGTCTTTGTTTTTGTTTGCATGGAAAAATTTCCTTCGATTCACGAAGCGAGGTAATATTTATGATTAAGCGCTGAGAACCCTCTAGCAGAACTATCCCACGACTACAACTAGAATGAACAATCGACCGCAATCCAGCGATACTCAAGATGAAGATAAAGTACTTCTGTAACATCCGAATCTACACGCGAAGCCGGAGATTGTTGTGAAGCACCGATTGTAGGAAATGAAAGGAATGGAAAAAAGACCGGCATTTGCAAAAATTTGTGGTGTATGACCACATAAGTAAATAACTAACAGTGAATGACCACACATATAACTTATCCTGTCGGTAAACTTTCTCTAAACTCAGCATGTTTGCTTCTCAGTTCTCAGGTACGAAGCTTGAACCTTGGTAAATGGTTCTTTCCACCGCTTTTCAGAGTTCTAGGATTTTACAGGGTTTCACGTCTAGTGATGACCACTGAACCTTGACGCATGTGTAATTACATACGTTTTTGACAATTCGTTAAATCACCATGATAACGTCAGGCAAATGGTTAGTCTGTAAGTGACCATAACATAGCGTAGTCGTCGAAGCTCGTATTGTTGCCTCATCAAATGAAATCGACTAACTACGCGTAAAGCATTCCAGCGTTTAAAAAGTAGAAAACGAGACCCAGAAGTATGGTTATGGAGATTTAGCGACTGGTCATAATTTTATAAGTAACGCCAACATCAACGTTTGATGACCATTAGCAAAGGCAAAATTCCAAAATTTTGCAATCAACAATGAACGGAAACAATCGAAAACCCAACCTTCGTATCTGGGAATGCAATGGAGAGTGTCAAAACGCCTAGCTTCCACTAATTTAAGAAAAACTGGTCAAGACTGTGGAAAGTCTGAAACAACCAATAATGATGTTGAGATATTTGCAACACTACGAACCGCAGGTGTCTTGATTTGGGCTCTCCAGATCAATCCCGTTGACGGATGATTGCTGATGGCACTGATCGATAAAACTAGCAGAGAGACATGAGAAAAGCAGGAATCGTATGGTGCGGTGTTGAACGCGTTAGCATCCGGAAAGGGTAATAGCGCGTTCGTTCCCCACTGCAAACAGCTGCGGTCCGGAGTCTTGCAAATATCTCAGCATCATTGTGGTTGTTTTGCACATAATACCCTGACGTAAAAAACTGTAATAGGCAGCAAACAGAAAAGTTAAGACTGTGGAAAGTCTTCTTCGCAGAAGTTACATGAAAAAACTTATATCGACATGCGAAAAAAAATTTGTAGCTCTTCTTTCTCTTCAGTCATTGCGCATGAAAAACTTGTTTGGGTGCGATGCAGTTGTTAGAAGTGCAACTCTGATGGTAGTACCCAGCGCCGTGACTAAACATGCCTCATCCTTCCGGAGAACAAAGTGCTACTAGACTTCTCTACCAAGACAGAAACATTAGGTCTTTTAAAATCGGCAGGCTCTATTATTATATATTCCATTTACGCCTTCAATCACTTTAGCGATACTAAGAATGGAATTTAATAAATGAAGTATTCCTAAGGAATTGGTTCACGCCCGGCACTTTACCCTTTTCATCCTTCTATGTGAGAATGCTCAAAGGTAATTGTCGCTGTAAAAGTGGTAGCAAAACGAGCTAGTGAAAGTAACTTTCGTTTCTGTCCTGATGCAGTTCCTCACAGCGCTTGATTGTCAGAAACCTTCACGAGAACGACTGAACATTGTTTGGTCATATTTAATATGAATAAAAAATCAAAAGCAGGGAATGAGCAGAACATGACCCAATCAAAAGAACAGACCCCAGCTCGCAGAGTAGGACATTCTGGATTGATTCGACGACCGGCGCTGATGAACAAACCATAAATTCTGGATTTCAGTTAGAGTGGTGTGACCTCTATGGAAGAATCGACCACGAATTGAACGACACTGTTATAGTGATTCGGGAAATGAGAACAGAATTTGAAAAGGTACTAACTGCATAGATAGAGTCTATGCATTAACGAGTGAAGGAATTAAGAGAACTCTTTAGGCACTCTACAGAGATTTACGATGCCTAATGAGAACGAAATTTGTGGAGCTGAAGACCAACAATCGACTTTTTATTCCAAGTATGTTGAGAATTGCGAGATGTGCAAAAAATAGAGGCCGATTCAGATGAGTGATTGCCCATTCATCGCTTAACTTCAATTGGCATAAAATTGAAAGGTGGTTTTCGTACAGGTGCATAAAATGAGCGGTCAACCATACAATAACTGAATACGCAGGCTAAAAAATGTGAATACTCACTTGATACTTGAGCGACCCGTCCTCACTGGTTGCGCGGCAGTAGCATAATCTCCAATTTTTTCGAAGACTTGGTAGTTAAGCTATCTGGGTTCTCTGAAATTCCGAGGTCGGCGTGGCCAAAGTCTGCTCCAGGCCTTCACCACCGCAGGCAGCCGCAGCCCTTGTGAATCAGAAGGAAACTTGCCACCATGGGACTAATTTGATACCAGTACGGTGGTGGATCCAGGTATTCGTGCATAAGTTGCAAAATTTGCTAAGTGCTTAAAAGCTTCTTCTTGCAAAGTTGTTTTTCCTTTTTTCCATATTTGTCCCAGCACCTGGTTGTTTATGCATTTGCGCTTCTAAAACACATGACTCATACTGGGTAAGCTCAATTATCTAATTCTAAAACAGGCTCTGCTTGTCTTGATATCGTTGACTTCGTGAAGGCGAGCAAAAATATGGATAGATCTCGAATAGCTGCCATATTAACGGAAACAACCATGTGTGATATAGAAGGGACATCTTCGTTACTAAGAGGTAGGGAGTTAATTTTATCTACACTACCTGCTCACACCTAAAGTCTGATTCATAGTGGGTAAGTTTTAGTTATCCAATGAATAAATACGATCGAACTGCCTTTCAGAAAAAAACCGGCCTAAGAAGATAATACAAGTTTTCATGGTTCGCCCTGCACAGTGAAATACGTTGAGCTGTAAACCTTCTGTGAAACAAAACGCGAGGAAAAACGCCACAAATATTGTCGCTTAGCAATAGAGTCAATAAGATACAAACCATTTACCTCTTTACTGATTTCCTCAATCAGATTGTGTGGCCTAGTGGTTAGAAATGGCTTGCAATAGATTCAAATCTTTAGTTCAAATCTGCGCTCAAAGAAAACTAGATCTTTCTTTCACTCGTTGTCGACAAATTCGTAAGAGACTTGTGTTTGGAAGAACAGATGAACTGACTATATATATATATATATATATATATATATATATATA